>VZTU01017449.1:90352-162617 GCA_013400835.1 Zapornia atra | reverse complement strand
CACCTCCTTCAACCTGCTGGCCACACTCCTCCTGATGCATCCCAGGATCCCATTGGCTCTCTTAGCCACCAATACACACTGCTGGCTCATGGCCAACCTGTCATCAATCAGGACCCCCAGGTCCTTCTCCACAGAGCTCTTCTCCAGCAGGTCATCCCCCAGCCTGTACTGATACAAGCGCTTATTCCTTCCCAGATGCAAGACTCTATACTTGCTTTTGTTGAATCTCATTTGGTTTGTCCCTGCCCAGCTTTCTAGCCTGTCCAGGTCTCGCTGAAGTCAGATGAGTGTTGGTCCCTTCTCCCAAGTAACTAGCAATAGGACAAGAAGAAATGGCCTAAAGTTGTGCCAGGGGAGGTTTAGATTGGATATTAGGAAAATATTTCTCCACTGAAAGAGTGGTCAGGCATTGGAACAGGCTGCCCAGTGAGGTGGTGGAGTCACCATCCCTGGACGCATTCAACATATGTGTAAATGGGGCACTCCAGGACATGGTTTAGTTGACATGGTGGTGTTGTATTGATGGTTGGACCAGGTGATCTCCAAAGGTCCCTTCTAAGCCCTACTGCACTGATTCATTTGTCTGTTCCAGTGATCATGACTTCATCCTGACTTTACCCAAGTATTTTGATATGATGATTGGCGGTCATGGGTATTAACATGGAAATAGCCGGATTTTCATACAGGCTTCTTTTTTTTTAACTACAAAGCATTTGCCTCACATATATTGCTGTATCGAACAGGATTTCCCATGTATGAAATGAACATTTGACTACGTTAAGGAGTTAGGAAGGAATGATGTTGTAGATAGCAAGCTCCAGGTATTCCCTTGGCAATTAATGTTGAGAAGGGCACTTCCTTCATCAACGCCTCAGTAAAACATAGCTAGCGCCCCCCCAGCTGGAGCAGTAATTCAGGCATGAGCGCTGTGGAATCAGGGGGTTTACCATTCTGATCCAAACTCTGGCGATCAGGCACAAGCCTGGGAAACTGGTGGCCCAACTCAGTTCTGATTATATTGTTTGCTTTACATTAGATCACTTGTTCCTCTCTCAAGTTCTTCCCCTTTATCACCCTTACCTCCTCACAAGTACTCAACATATAGACAGCAATAAACATCCCTGTTTACTCTTTTTACTCTTACCCCACTGGCTGACCTTTTTGCTGACCTGCTGACATTGTCTTTTAAATTCCTTTTTAAAATTTAATTGCCTTGGTGATCAATAGCCACCTTGTGATTCCTCAGAGGTGCTCTAAGTGACCCATATCCCCTTTTATTTTCTTACACCACCTGTCAGCTTCTTACCCTGCCTGCTCTTTAATGTATCCACGAATCAAGGCCAGCTACCTTCATGGGTGTGTCTTTCCCTTTGGTACCAGTAATGTTCAGCAGTTTTACACATCCTGTTTTGGTTGGTGTTGCTATAGAGTCACGATATCGTTTCCATACCTCAAGAGCCCAAGTACACTAAGCAATATTGCCATGACAAGTCGGGAAGTTAGAGGCACTGTACAAACCATATGCTGCTCAGCAACATTCTCTCGGTCACTGAGACAGAAGGACAAAGGGAATATAGGTGTGTGCATATGTGCTTTAAAGTACCTCTCTGGTTGTGCTTTGCGACTCTAAGCCGGGTTTTGGACGGTGCGGGGGTGCCTGGAGAACTGCTACCAATTCCCCCCACCTCCCCTTTTCCGCGGGCAGGCCTCGCCTCTCCAGAAGACCTCGGGTCTTAGCGGCTTGACCCCGGGTCGGTTCTCTGTGGCCCCGGACCGTGAGGCCGCCTTTCTCTCCCCCTGCCCCGCTCCTCTCCTCCCTTCCCCTCCCCTCCCCGCCCCCGCGGCGAAGAGGTGCCTGCGGGCGGGCACCGGTTGCGACCGAGAGTCCTTCCCAGCCCGTATCCCGGCAGCCGTCGCCGCCTTTCGCACGCCTGGCGCCGGGCGGGCCGCACGCCGCGGGCGCAGCCCCGACACGGTGACACGCCACGGGTGCGACTAACAGCTGCGCCCTGAGGAGAGGGAGAGCCGGCGGCGGCACTGCTCCGCGCTGCCCGCGGAGGGGTAGGGCTTGGGCCCCGCTGGGTGAGAGGGGGCCTGGGAAGTGGGAGCGGGGCCTGGGAAGTGGGAGCGGGGTGGGCGAGGCCTGCGGCTGGAGGCCGGCGGGGCCGGGGCCGGTCAAGTCGGGGATCTGAGGGGAGCCCCGACTGCTGCCGCCTTCGTTCACCGTGGGGACGGTGGAGGGTGCCCTGTCAGGCAGGTGCGGGGGAAGGGGAAGGTGAGGGGGCAGCAGGCGTCGGGGCAGCAGGCGTCAGGGGAGGCACCTGGCTCAGAGGAGGGGAGGATGTTTCACAACGAACCCAGAAAAGTCGTGGAATCTCCTTCTTTGGAGAGTTTCAGAACCCTTCAGGGTGAAGCCTTGAGTGGTACCACGTGTCTTAGAAGCTGCCCTGGACCACAGTGGGTAGATGAAGTGACTTAGAGAAGCACCTTGAACCTCAAACCTCCTCTGACCCCCCAGATCCCCAGGCTGACAAGGTGCACTCTGCATGGCAACTCAAGGACGTGGTAGCCCATGTCCCTCAATGGCTGTACTGGCTCACTAGCTGTATGTTGTGTGGCCAAACATCCAGGTTCTGATCCTACAGCATTCCTGCATATCCTGAGGACAGGTTCAAGCCCTTGGCACCACTCTTGTCCCCTGTGGGCCTTCATGACCTCAGAAGAATCCTCCAGATCTTGTGGGTTTGTGAAAGCAGTGTCATACATCATTTTTGTAGGAGACAAGGGGCAAGTAAAATGAAGCTTTTGCTAACTGGGAAAATATAAATTTGAGGGAGCAGGGAAAGCACTGTTTGCTGCAGCCTGGCCTGAACTGAAAAAGCCAGCTGCATGATTGCTGTTAAAAACCTGCTTGAAGCGGGCTACACACGGATTGCATATGCAGCAATTTTCTCCTGTTTGTTTTCCCAAATACTGCACAGCTTTTTAAAAGAAGCATTCAGTGGGGAGCTTCCTTAGATGAAGCTAATGAGCTGCATGTTCTAACTGTGGGACAGCATCAGTGGGATCGAGCTGTGAGTTGTGCAAACAGCTTTTATAGACTAGGTATGAAAGCCTGCCTGTACTCTTTTCCACATGCACTGAGCCTGGGTCATCAGGACTGGCACAGGGCATCTCCAGCCACACTGGGGATCCAGGCTTTCTTGACATTCACAGCATGTCGCCATGGGTGCTATGGCTTTTGGGACCTATGATAAATTGTTCTCAAGCTTGGTTGGCTGGTGGTGGATGCCCTGATGTCATCCTGGTTTGCTCCCCTCTGCCTTCATACCCCCTTCCTCAATGTGCAAGTAAGGAGTTTGCAAGCAGTGTGTAAACTTTCCTCCAGGTCTTTAAAAGCCGTATCGAGGCAGGATTCCTCACTCCCGTGGAAAGGGAAGGATGGCTTGCCTTGAGAAAGAGAAAGGAGGTGGGGTTTTGTGCATAACCCCCAGCTGCTCAGCTTAGACATAGTTCTAGTTTAGGCAAGATCTGATACCATAGCTAGCTTTCCAGCACCTCATTAGAAGCACTGTATTTAACAGCTTCGCAGCCACAGTCTCTCCGGGAAACGTCCACGAGGTGGGGCCCCTCTCCTTGATTGTCATCAAGACTTGGATGGGGGTTTGCTGTAAGCACAGTAATCAAGACTGTGAGGTCTCTGTCAAATCCTGCAGTAAAGGGACACCCCTATCAGAGGAAACCTGGCTTCCTACGAAGTGCCAAGTTGTTGCGAGCAGAGGTGCGGAACGTTGTCTCAATGTGCAGCAAGGCACTGCTGGATTATGATAAGACGTGTAATGCCACCTCCTCCTTAGGACTCTGTAGTTACTCAGAGGGAGCCCTGCTTGTGATATGACATTGTCACACCCTACATTTTGTTTGCGCTACTGAATGTTTATCAGTTTATCTCCTGTACATGGCAAAATCAGATTGCCTTGGGATATCATTAAAACTTGATAAGCCAATGAGTCGGAAGAAGCATGATTTGAATTGCACCCTGAAGGGATTCTGTTTATGCTTGCTCATCATGAGCAAGTTCTTTTTTCTCATATAAGCAAATATAAATCAAGGTATTCTGAGCTGCTTGAGGGAATTTTGACCGTGACAAGCAGTATTAGTTCCAAAATGCTGATTTAATCTCCTCATAATTCTCTGTTATTTAAACTTGATTGGCCAAATAGTGCAAAATCACGTTAAAACGATGCAGGAAACTAAAACTCATTTGCGAGGGGACACACCTTAGGCAACCCAAATATATATCACTCAAGAAGTAGCATTCAGAGGATAGCAACTAGTAAATTCAGAATTTCTGCTGTTTAGGCACTGCTGTCCCTCACTAAAGGGAGGAGAAGCCTCTGCTATAGTATGGAATATTGAGACCTTTTTTTCCAGTTTTGTGTCTGGCACTCCTATCACCTGAGGGTCAGAGCTTGCTGGATAAGAAGGCAAGGAGCTGCTGCCTTGATGGCACGCCATAGAGAAAGTAGGAAAAAGGGTGATGACGTGTTTCTGAGCAATAGAATAAATAGAGGTATGAAGGAGAAAGCATAGAAGTGTTTAAAGCTTATTATGTATTTCCATGTTGATGCTATGTCCCCAGGCTCACCACTGTAGAACAGCACAGATGCTGTTTTGCTGTGGCCGCAATACTGGAAGTACACGGATTGGACTCTGCCTAAACTGTGTCTTGTCAAAATTGTTTTACTACTGTGTTTTATTTTATAGAGGGGACTTATGTGATAGACTAAATCTTGAAACTGGGAAGGGTAAATCAAGGCAAGGGAAATACCAGATCTGGGCTGTAAACATGTCATGTGTGGGCTTGATAAAACCTGACAAAGTATCTAAAACTGTGAGTATCATGAGTGATTTTTTGAAAAAAAGGCAAGACATTTGGTGTTTTAAAGTTGTGATGAAATTCACACTTCATAAAGCTTTGAAAGAAAAGTCAAAAGAGATGGCAGTGCAGCAGATTTCATAGGTGGGGATCAAACCTGAACAGCTGATATGTTAAAAGTTTTCACGTGTCTGAGCTGCAACAAGTTTGAGCTGTATTTCCTCTGAAGCTTCACAAAAACAAAGAGCTGATCTCAACTATGAGTGCAAAGACCTGATCTAAATGGGAAATACAATCAGTCCTAAACGCACAACCTTCTGCTCATTTAATTCGTAGTGATTGAATTACATGTAGGTGAAAATTTGAACTCAATTAGCAACTTTAGAAATTTGAGGTTCCTGCAATTTTTCTTTAAATGTGTTTTAGCTGAACCAGACAAATTCTGTGGGGTGTGGGGAGAAGCAAGTGTTTTTCTCATGGTATGCTCAGCATCTGTGTTTATTCTTTCTGTGAACTGTTCTTAGGTACTTTTGAAAATCAGCATCCATGGCAGTTTGATGAGTATTTTTACCAAGCAGTCACTTTACTCAAGGGAAAATTATACTGTGAATTTTGGTACATTTGAAGGGGTGGCCTCAGCAGTACAAGAAGATTTACCACTTTCTATGAATAATTTCTAAACATTCTATGCGTTGATATGGTTTTTTTTAAAAAAACCCACCCACTAACTAATGCAGCATGTTCTTGTTTACTGAAACTTGGGAATAAGTGCTGTGTGTCTTTAAACACATCTTGTGTTTTAATGTGTATTTTTAAACAGATTTATTTTCAAAGAAGTTTTAAACAGAAATCTATTTCTTGTCAGCTTACTGCTCAGAGGAAGGGCTCCTGAAGGAAAAGAGTGGGCAAGTGTGGCAGTAGGAGAGGCGGTCTCTGTCTGGTCAGTTACACAGAGTGTGTTTGAAATCTGCTGTTGCTTTTCCTGAGAGGCTGAAAAAGGTCCTTGTGCCTCAGTGTAAATGCTGGCAGAGCTGCAGTCAGTCTAACTGGCAGGTTAAACTACAGCTGCGTCTTTTTGGAGGTTATATGGTGATTGATTTCAGAAGGTTGGGAGGTGAACTGTATTCAAAAAAAGGCACTGTTGAGAGATGTCCTTAAAGGGATACAGTTCTAGGTGCTGGAAACCTCTCTGTGTATCACCCCAAAGCGCGTTGCTCTGTTGAAAGAGTGTAACTGGTGTAAAGAGGCAGGATTTGGGGTAATCTGTTTTGTTCACAGTGTTTTCTTGTTTTGCTTTTAATACCATTTACCACGTGACACGTTTGTAGCAGAGAAATTGAAGAAGGGAGGGAGGAACTACTGGAAGTGTGTTAAAGGTCTGAATTGGTACATCTAGAAGGCATAAGGGGTTAAGATATACTGAATGAAAAATAGTTAAGCGTTGAAGGGTGCATGTGATTTTTATTGCCAGCAGCATGGCCAGCTGCATTTCACTGTAGCAAGGGGACCAGCCAGACCAAGGGGTATTGTTCCAGTGCATGCACTTATATGGGAAGAGAAACTAGGTCTTGTTAATAAGCAAACAGTGCCATTGTTAAAGAGTGATGGCAGAGCTAGGCTAAACAGCTTCACAAACGAGTAGAAAAAAGGCTCTGTGGGTGAACACCTACTGCTTGGTGGAGGGGGAAGAATAAGTGGCACCAAAATTAGTTGGGATTGAAAATATGCTTCAGTGGCCTATGTGCAGTTCAAAGGAGCGGGAAACTGAGCTTGAGGGATCCTTCTGAGAAGACCTTTTAGGTCATGAACTTGTTGGGAACCTCTCTTTACTTGAGGAGTAATGAAGTAGCTTCTCGTTTGTCCTGTAAATGTATACCTGTAGAGAAGTTACGTATCTGTGATGTATTGAGGTTATATCCACAACACTGGTGCATGTCTCTATTTCTGACTGTTCTCTGTTCAGTATACATAGTGCATAACTCTCAGAGAAAACCCTTTGCTGATTTACCTTCTTTGAGTTTATTTATTAGAACGTTGAGAGATGCTGGTTAATGATGTATTTCCTGGGAAGGGGCTGTAGGCAGCAGGGGATGCAAGGGGACCGGCAAAGTACACGCAAGCAGCAGCAGCCTTGGATTCCTCACAGGGGAAGGGAAGGTGGACATACACAATGAAAACCTGAAGGGAAAAGCAGCATCTTAACAGTGTGGTCTCACAGGAGTAACAGCAAGAGGTTACTGGGTGCCAGCCTGTGAACAGGGGCTGTAAGACCATGTGAGATGAATGGTCATGAAGCACAGGGTGTGCTTCACATGGAAATGCAGTTATCACATGCTGGGTTGCCTCAGGCACGAAGCTAGGAATGGCAGGCTGGCATAAGGCCTTCTCCTGGCCTTACCACGCTTACACAGACTGACCTGGAACTCACAAATAGTGGGGCAGCCGGAGAGAGAGGGCTGGTGCCAGGAGCCTGTTTACAATAAAGACCTGGGACTTTTACTTGTAATATCAGGGGTGTCTGGAGGGGACTGTGGGGACTGCATGAAGATTGTGATCCACAATCACAGTTGTTACTGGGAATAAATTATACTACTGTTTGTCCGGTTTGCTTTCCTGCGGATTCCAAGATGGCTAAAGAATGGAGGCCCTGCCCATGTGGCATCGGGGACAGGTTTGACTACGAGGGCTGTGGGCAGGAAGTACAAGTGGAGCACATCAAGGCATACGTTTGCAAACCACCTGCAAGCACAGACAGAGCTGTGGTTGTGATTCATGACATCTTTGGGTGGCAGCTCCCAAACACCAGATACATGGCTGACATGCTCACAGCTCACGGATGATACATGTGAGAAAACTTTTCTTCTCCAAGAAACCTCACTCTTTGTGATTTCTAGCCTGGTGTTAGAACCGTTAGTCCCACACATGAGAGGAAACTATTGCCAGGGCAATTTGAGTGCTTTATTTTCATAATACAAAACCACAAATGAACGTTGCTGTGAACTGCTGCGGAGTACAGCATGCTTCCTTCAGAGTTTGCTATTTACAGAATAAATTACTGCACACTTAGAACACGTAGAATATTGAAACCATGATGCAGTAACAGTGATTCTGATAAATTTCCCAGCAATATGAAATGTCTGTAAAAATAGTCTGTTCTGAAACAGAAGTGTGTTCTGTTTTTAGAATTCTTTTTAAAATAGTCATTCAAGCTGAATTAAGTAATGATATTTAATCAAAAATGCTTATCAGAAATATGAATGAATGTCAAATTTGGAATGTAACATTGAATAAGCACATTGAATGCACACTGACTGACTCATATGCACACATGAAGTATGAAATACAATCCCTTTCCCCTCTGCAAATTTTTCATGCTCATTTTTGGCATCCTATGGGAGTTAAATTCCAAAATGCAGCAACATCTTTTGATCACTGGACATGCTGCAAGGTACTCCATTTACTGTATACACAATTCTGTGATTACGAACATTCACATAGGTTTGGGACTGGCCTGCAATTCCAAAAAGCAAACATCCACTAATTCTGTAGTGGTTTCATTTTGAGAAATGGTGCATTTAATGCTCTCAGCCTGTGGAGCTGGAGGGAAGTCGGATGTCAGCAGGCAGCTGCCATGTGGCTGAGATCTGTCTGTGGAGCTGAAAGGAGCTCTGTGTCCCTGTGAGATAAAGAAACAACCTTTGTCAGGATTAGAGTTTTCTGATACACAAGAACAATGAATTGGTCTATAGTCTGCTCCTTGTTATTGCCTTTCCTAAGATCTTGATATCCTCAGTTCTGCTCCATTACTGGTAGTATGTTTGTCTTGTGACCAAATGCAGTCATCCTCCACGTGAGACTGGACGTACACCTCCCACGCTGTGTGGGATAGAGGCAAACAATATGACAGTGTGCTTCCTTATTGCAGTAAGAGTCCACCCAGTCAGAAGTACCCAGTGTCTGATAAATTGGTATTTCTTCACACTACTTTCCTGTAATTTTTCCACATGATTCATGCCATGTCATACCTTTTGTAACATCACCTTTCCCTTTCCTTGTATTGCTTATACGACAGAGGTCAAGGGAAGAAGGCTGAGATTTCCATTGCTCTAAGAGTTTTTCCATTGCTAAGAGTTTTCATGTAGCACTGCCTGAATGAAGAGAAGCCATATGTGTCTTCTCCAGTCGCTTCAAGATGCTGCTGAACTGGTGCACCAATGTTTATTGAGAAGAAAATAGCTGGATTTTTTTTCTAGTGCAGCATGGGATGTGGATCTGTTAGAGACTACACTAAGGTTGATGGCTTGTGGTGTCTTTTCAGACTAGTTTGAGCAGGGAAGAACCTGTTATTCTCTGTGGGCTTGGGAGGGTTCACTTTCAAAGCAATACATAATGCCTCTCTGACAGGTACTTATCCAAAGGCTGTGCAGTTTTGCCCCTACCATTCCAAATGCTGATACACTGTAGATGTCACTGTTTTTTCACTGAAATGATCAGAGTACAAAAAAGGGAAAAAATGCTTGGAACGTACTTTGGTCTGCTTTAGGCCAAACCAGCCCAGGCATTTGACCATGATCATTGAGACACAGAGGAGGAGAGCCAAGGGCATTTAATAAGTGAAAGATGATAGCAGTTTCCAAGGGACCCTATTGCTGTACTGAACTTGTGAGAACACTCAGCAGTATCTGGGGGTGCTCTAGTGATGGCAGCCTCCAGAAATGTTGTTTCCTTCTGCTTGAGGAGACTGCATTATCCAGTAATGGCTGCGCCATCACAGCTCAGCTGCTGACCGTGTAACATGTCCCCATGATGCAGGGACTCTTTGGTACTGAGTGGACTTTTCCAGCACTTCCCTTTTTCCAGCCACCAAATGACACCTGCAGTAAAACATTCCTCCCTCCCCACCTCCTACCCCCCCATTTTCTTGGTATGACTTCTTCTTGGCTGACTTGAGTCCTGCAGTTGTTAATTTGTTTCTTGCTCATGTCAACCTGATCATGTCCTCTGTAGGAAACAACTATTTTATGCAATTACCTTCTTTAAATGAAACTTATTAATGATGGATTTGTGTTAAATAGTATTATGTTGTATACAAAATCTAAAATATTTGTAATCAGGTCCTAGTTTGATCATATTTTACAAGATTTTTTTTTACTCTGTGTAGTTTCAAATTAGGTAGTCAAGCCAGGTAAAATACAAGGGATAAAAATATTTAAACTTTCTAGATTTGTGTTGTGGTTTGTGTGGTTTAGTCACTGAAAAAAACCCTTTAAATGTTTGCTAAAGCTTACAGGCATTTCTTGTAGACCAGATAATAATGATATTTTAAAACATTACTTTCTCAGCAAAAAAAGAGATCTAAACAAAATTATGCCTGGATAGAAACTTTCCATGCTATGAAGTGCCAAAAAAATCTCAGTGTTTGACTAATTCATTCAATTTTATTTTATTTGTGTGTGTGTCTCTGTGCAGAGACAGCTGCCCAGGCTTTCGTTCATGAAGAGAAGCTTGGAAGCCTTCTTATGAGTGGTCCAAGTTCAGTGATTGGCTGAAAACTTGAGATGCCAGGAAAATAAACAAGTGAGATGTGAGGGGGCTGGGTATCACATTGCCTGCTTTCAGATACTGCTTTTTTTTTCCTTTTTTTTTTTTTTCTTTGAGATAGGATACAGCTAATCTACCAGTGAAGGTGCCTTTTTTAATGAGTCTTTAGAAGTGGATGGAATCAGTCATCTTTTATTTTGCCTTGAACAGAGTTCTCACTAGTGGCTTAGAGTTTTGTCATCTTCTGCTGATATCATAGACTGTTAATTGCTTCTTCTGCTTCAAAGAGCATGGTTTAAAAATGACCAGTGACACAAGCAGTGAGAAGCACAGTTCCCACCTGGAGTCTCACCAAGTGTAGGGGACCGATACTCTAAGATGTTCTGTGGAAAGAAGAAAAAGAGTTCTTGGTTGCACAGTAGTACTTGCCCAGCGTGGTTCAAGTGGCCCCAGGTGGATGATGGCTGGATCATTTGTTGTCAGGGCACAGTGAGGGCCACCGGCTCCCTAGGGGACAGGGCACTGTGCACCAAACAGAGGTATCTGTTGGGGAAGACAGCAGGCCTGCGGGCGGCCTAGCTCTCTTCTCCCAAGATTTAGGCCCTGACAATATTCTTCTGTTCCCATGAGACAAGAAAAGTTACTCATGCTGACAGGATCCTAATAATCACATTCTCAAAACACAGCAGCCTTGTTGATAGGGGTACAGGCTACCCTAAACCAAGAAGCAGTTATGGGAATGTATTTGGGAGTAACAGACCATGTTAGGAACCAACCATAACAAGAGGTTCAAAACAGCAGGTGTGTGGGTGCTTTTAGGCATTAAAGGTAAACTAAGGATATTTAGCTATAAGATAGGTTTATCAGAACTCGTTATAATTACTAACCAATCAATACGGTGTGAACAGTATGTGTAACCAATTAGCAGTTTTTTAGCTTGCCACGTTTGCAGTAATAAAGGTATAGAATCTGTGGGATTTCACCTAATAAAATGGCTTCACCTAAAATTCATATCGAATTGCGTGTTGCTCTCTGCTGGTCGCCACAGGTATCAGCTGGCAGTGCCCGTGGTCACATGGAGGGCATGGAGCAGCCCTGAGCTGCCCCGTCTCTAGATTGACCCTGGGTGCTGGCAGCAAACCCCTCAGGGAGGGAGGATTGGGTGTGTTCAGGAGATTTGGCATGCAACCTCTTTTCACTGTAAAGAATATTAAACACCAGGTTTGCTGGAATTTGAATTCATGTTGTACAGGCTGCCTTGAAAAAAAATGCTAACTTCGGGCAACATGAGGCAGGACTCCTCTGCTCACACTTGAGAGAGCAGAGCCTTTTGCTGCTACAACCTTAGACTCAAACTCTTGGCTTAGCAAAGGCCAAGGAAAAGGTACAAGCTTGTACTTACGGACTATACGCTCTTGGGATCAAGGACATTTCATTAGCTCCTAAACATGTTATCCTGACAGATAGATAAGCTGAAGAAATTGCTGGATCCAGTTCTGTCCAGCTGTTGGTGTAACTGCATCCCTTTTCCTGTGTTGGAGTTTTCCTGATTGCCCAGATTTCTGGGATGCACACCAGCCCAGTTATGTTAGAATGTCTTTTGGTTTGTGTAATGCAGAAGTTCCTTCTAGTAATGGGGTCCATAATACCAATTTCAGATTTCTCTTGCAAACTTTACTGGCATCTTCCCAAACTGCAGCAGTGTTTGCAGCACCTCTTGTTTTGCTCTTTTTTGAGAGAATCTAACAGGTAGCTTAAGGTCTTCTTCCTCAGCCCAGAGGCAGACCATGTGGTCCAAATTGTGATGTCTCCTCAGAGCAGAAACACCTCTGGAGAGAAATCGGGCTGATTTCTTCAGCATACTGCTAGCATCTTGGGATTCTTTTGTTACTGCATGTGTCCTAGGTGGAGTGATAAAAATTTGTGACTAGAAGGGACCCTAACAGACAGTTACCCAGATTTGACTCAAAACCAAACAAGATGAAACATTTGAAGGAGAGAGGAAGAATGACAGCTTGAATAGCTAAAATAAAGGCAAGGTCCAACTGTTGCTCTTCAATGAAAGGGTTTTGCTACAGTTTGTAGACCAGGTATGTTCTTGGGCTGTTGATCTCAGGCTGCTACAGGTTCTTTGCCAAGCAAAGGTGTTTTCTTCCCTGTAACTTGGACTAGAATCTTCTGGTCTCTAAATTCTGGTGTAGGGGTAGTGCCCTGCAGCCATTTGGCTGATTGTATTGTAAATGACCCTGAGTCCTCAGTGAAGAAGTGCTGGTAGGGACCATGGAGAAGCAGAAGGTAGTGCTTTGCATGTGAAGCAGCCCTGATCTGTGGCCTGTCATGGCTCCCAGTTAGCTTTGAATTTAAGCTGTTGGTTAAGTCTAACTTGTTAATATTAGTAAGTAAAGCCTGTTGTTTTAGTCCTGCCCCAGAGGGATCGTATCTTCCCCTCTCATGTGAAATGCTGCCCGAGCATTTATCAGCAAGGAACTGTCACTAGCAGAGGTGCTCTGCTGCTTTAATAATGCAGAAGGAAGCTATTGGCACAACACTGAGCACTGAGAAGGGGTCCAACTAATTAGAGACCAAACTAATTAACTTCCTGGGAGAGCAGATATCTTTCTTGGACTGTTGGGAGTAGCTACATTGAAGGTTGCTGGGCTTAGGTATTTGGTGAGAAGGTTATGGGAGACATAACCGGGTCATTTCCAGAGAGCTCCTGTCTCAGAGGGGTCAGTTGTCTTGGAAACTTCTAGTTAGGAATCTGTCCCCATCTCTGCTGCAAGGGAAGGGATGGGTTGGGCTCTGTCTGGCATTTCTTATGGGTGATTCATGTTTCAAGTGTCAACTCGAATGAAGAAAGGATTTTTTGACACTTAATTTGCTTGTCTGTGTGTTTGTGGGTTGATGGATAATGTGGTGTTTGCAAGGCTGATGCACTACAGCTGTATATAGCTCGCATACCCCGGAGGGCGAGGAACTGGTGCTGAAAATACAGTCTTGAGGTGGTATAAAAGACTTAGCTGCTACCTCTCTCCCACCAATACTTTCTCTTTACTGCTTCTGCATGGTGACACCTGCTTCAGGGGTAAAGGGGTTGTTTCAGAATACAGCCTCTGGGCAAGGTCTGCTTCAAGCTACATTGTAGATTCTGAAACTGTTGTTGTTACATTGACTTTCCTGCGGCAAATAGCTGTTGAATTAGAGTATTGTCAGCATTTTGACTGCCTCATGAATGGTATTCTCTAGAGAGATTTGTATTGGGTTTTCTATCTATGTTTACAAAGCAAAAATCCATCCAGCTTCTCAGAGAATTTTAAGCTTTTTTAACTCTTAGGTGGTGTTTAATCAATCACCCACTTTCCCTCCCTTTAGGTTTCCTTTGATGTATGTTATTTACATCGATTTTCGGTTACTTCCATTCAGGGGGTTTTGTTGGGTTTTTTTCCCCTCTCTCTGATGATTTCAGGTTAGCAACCACTAATATTTGTCTGAAATAATTATTTCAGATTTAAAGTATATGGAAGAAGATACATGATATGGGGACACTTATTTGCATCTCTGTATTTTCTTTTTATTTTTTCAAATACTGTTTTTGCTATGGGTGTTTAACTTTCGTGTTCTTATATGATCCGGAGAAGCTGATGGTGTCCTGAAATATCTAAAGGAGCAGTGTGGCACAAAGAATTTAGGGGTCATTGGGTTTTGTTGGGGTGCTATTGCTGTATGTCACCTGATGATGACGTAGCTGGAATTAAAGGCTGGTGTATCTCTCTGTGGTAGGTAAAATACAAGGATGTCATACAAGCAGATACACATGCACATGTATATTGCACAGTTTAAGTACTTGATCTAGCATTATTTCTTCAAATGGGGCTGTCAGCTGATGAAGAGAGAGACTTTCAGCAGAGTGGGAAGGATGTTCTGCCAAGAAGATGGTGCTGAGGATGTTTGTTCCCAGTTGTAGAACGGGTCCTAGCAGCCATGTCTTAGTTACAGGTCTGGACAGACGTATGTGTTGTCCTTCAGTCATCTTCCCCATTTAGGTCCCTTTTCCTGTTTGCTACTGCTCTGCATGCTGCAGAGCTAGAACTTCACATGGTACAAGAGAGTGTTATTTTTGCTCTAGCTGCACTGTAAAGTTAGGCTGTGATTATTTTAACACCAGCTTCCCTTCTGCACTCTATGCAAGAAGCTGGGACAGCTAAGCTGCCCTTTGCTAGCATTCTCAGCCTGTAAATTTTGGGCTGCTTCCTAAAGCACTGACATTCCCAGTCCATCCAAAAGAGCTCGAGCTCACATGTGCGGAAGGCATCTTTCAAGCCTTACTAATTCAGCAATTCAGTCTGTATCTTAAGAAGCTTAAATGGAGTTTTAATCTAGGAAGGTATTCTTCTAGGAGCCACGGTTACAGTAGCTTGAGAGTAAAGCTAGCCTGTGTGGCTACATATTACACCAGATACTCTGCAGAAGCAGAGTGCTGTATTTGAATCTGGATTTCACCTTAAAAGTCAATTGAAGAGTATTATTGTTTCTGTAGTGTTTTCTAAGTGTAATCAAGGGTTCTGATCTTCTGAACCCTACATTTTTCATTTTTGCTGAAAAAGATGAATTAATTCCCCTTCGTCAAGTATGCTAATGACCTCCATTGTCTTTCATTTCAGCATGTTTCAATTTCTATCCTGAACTGGGACTTTAGATAACCCATTTTAGAAAATCGGGGGAACAGTTTGTTGAAATAGATATTAAAGAGATAAGCAAGCAATGTTTTAGATGTTTATGTCTGTAGATTCTACTTGGTGCTTTCATATTAGGTTTTTTTAGAGAAGTCTTCAGATTTCACCTAGCATTGTCATGTTTGTCACGTACATGCTGTAATAGTCTCCAGTCCCTTGGGATTTATATTCATACTTGAAACAGGTTGGACTAATAGTAAATTAACTTGTTTGTGTATTATGGCCCCTGTTCATCTAAGTTCTCCCTAAATTACAAGTCCAAAATTTAGGGACACCCATTGGGTGTAGCTCATTTTGAGAGACTAGGCTTTTTTGACTTGTACCCTGGTGGCAGATGTGTATTTAACAGGTGATGTAAACGGGCATGTTTTATTTCAAAAGTCGTGGCAAAGGCTAGTCAGATGGGTCACTGCTTTCTGGGATTACCTCTGCTGAAGGTGAAACTCAGCAGATGATTTTCTGGTTGCTTTAGGAATTCAAAGGTGCAATGCAGTCTGCAGACAGGGCATTTTAACATGTGGCTTACAAACCATGGCTGCTGCTTAGAGAAGAAATGTGACATGTTTTTGCATAATGTATTGTTACAACATTTTTCTATTGATGATCTGACAGAAATTTCCATGTTGCATCAGCTCAAGGTTGCATCTGCCTCACCACCCAGCCTCTGCCGGTGGCTGCGTGGGGAATTTCCCCTCTCACTCCACATCCTGGAAAGCTGTTCGGGGAAGTCCCGAGCTGGATGTTGCCACCAGAGCCATGTGGCATGGCCACTGCTGGACCTGGCCTCTGTGAAGTTGCTGGTCCCTTTTTGAACCTGCTTGCAATGCTGGCCTCTGGTGCATCTTATGACAGTGACTCCAGAGTGTCATTTGGCCTCGTGGGGAGAAAAGCTTGTGTGGGTTAGTTGGAAACCAGCTGCCTGATGTCTTCACTGGGTGCTGGTGCTGCTGAAGTGATGAGGAAATAAAAAGAAGGGAAGGAATGTATGACCCTTTTCACTCTCTTGGTGCTAGGGATACAGACTGCTAGGTGAGTTAATGGGAAGGAAATGCGATTGGGGAAAGCCTTAGTTTTGCTAATGACAGCCTCTCTGATACAAGATCACTATCACATTGTGGTGTGTCATTTAAAAATAGTCAACAGTATGTATGAAACCACTTCTCTCTTGATGGGATTTTAATTTCTTTTGCTTCTCCCCACCCATGTTTTCCCCCTTCACATGCTGCTGGTGGCTCTCCATCTGTCCTGAGAGGTCTTCAGGGAGTGCTGACCCGCGACTGCCGATGAAATGTTGCTTTTCACATGACACCATCTATATGTAAAGTGTTAGTCCAGCTGTTACCTGGGTGACACAGCTCTCATAGCACATTTTTCCAGGAGAAGGCAGTAGGAGCCTGGAAGTTTATTGTACCTGAGTTACCCCTGTGTAAAAGGTGGGTAACTCCACATTAGGCGAGCTCCATTCGTGTGAGACGGCTAGCTCGTGTGGAAGAGGACGACCAGGTCACCTATTTAGAGAACAGCAGTCAGCCCTAAGCACTGAAATGGCATGTGTGCTGCAACACTAACACTGTGACTGAGCACAATAGAACAAACTGGGATGCAGCATTTGTTGGAAGTGGAGGGGTAGCTACGAGTTCCTACAAGTACAGCCAAATCCTCTTGACGAAACTCTTTAAGTCACTGAGTAAGAGCTGGCATGTGTTTGCAGTACAAAGTGCAACCCACTGCACATCCAGAGATCATGAATTAAGTTCTGACTTCTAAGTAGGAAAACTGGCATGGGGTGCCTAGCAAGGAGCATGCAAACAACAGGAAAACAAAAGCCATTTAAAGGTTAAGGTGAAGGGGAATAGTCATATGTATTGAGAAGAATCTCCAGAGCCACATTACTGTGACAAAGGGAGTGAAAATGTGGTTAAGCAGCTCCAGTGGAGAGAAGGTCCTGCAAGCATTGCTGTAATTTCTCTTTTCCAGGAATTATTTAAGCTGCCAATTTTTATCACATTTATTTTACTACTGTTCTTTGGTGTTGCTGTGGATTATCTAAGCTCCCTGTGCAGTATAATTTGTTGTCTGTAGTATACAAGTGGAAAGGGAAAAAAAAACAAACAAAAAAAAGGGTTGGCTTTTGAACCCTGTGACTTCACCCTGGGATTCTTTGGTAAGCTTTTTTTCATTTCTTTGACTTTATTTTAGGAATTGCAAATAAATAGCAGTGACAAAGTTACTCAGAATAACTTTCAGAATAATATTCAAAAGCCAGTTTATGAGGACTAAGGCTGGTCGCTTTGCCAAGGTGCAGTGTAGAGGACTAATGTACATTCAGTGTAACTTTTTAGATGTGCCTCTGAGGAAGGAGTGATTTTTGGGTTGCTGATACCCTTAGAAAAAGCACTTTGAAGAATAATCCTTATAATCCAGTGAATAGAAAACCAGGATGGGAGGGATACAAGGATCAGACAGTCACTTTAATTCAAAAGGAAAAAAGATGTCTTAAATATCCTGTGATAGGATAAAAATTTATCAACCTTTTAAACCTGTTTACAAAGGTCTGTACAGCAACCTATGAAACTGTTACATGTTTACACGTTACTTATTTTAACTCTGAAGGAGAAAATATTTTCCCTGATCTTCCTAGGCTTTGTCTTGTGTACAACTTTGAAAGGATGCCTCCACTGCACTACCTCGCCCTGCTGACGCCTTTAGAACTAGTGTCTTTTACCAATGGATGAATAGCCTGAGGAGATAATAAAGCCAGTGTAACGTTTAAAAGTGACACCTTTAAAAACAAAGGAACACCCTTAAAAAACTCCACACCTTTTTTCTAGGTGAGTTGCTGGGCTAAGCCCGCGAAGACCTCCAGTGCTCAGCGCCAACCCGTGCGAGCCGGCGGGAGGGTTGGGCGGCCCGCTGCAGCAGCGCAGCAGCAGAGCAGCAGCAGAGCAGCAGCAGAGCAGCAGCAGAGCAGCAGCGCGCCCTGCCTCCGTCGGCGATAACGTGAGCGGCCTTAGGAAGAGTGAACTTTGTGACTCCGCCAGGCGCAGAGATAAAGGCAGCAACTTACGTAACTCGTATTTGAAGAAACCCGATCCTGGCACTCACCCCTTTCATTTTATGAGTTAGCACTTTTGGGATCGCACTCGGTGGTTGCCACCCGGGCTGAGCTCTTGCGATTTGCCTCTGCTCTCTGGCACCCTTGCTGTGCTACAGGTACGCGTGGGGTTGGTTTGGGGTTTTTTTAAACTTCTACAGCTTTTCCTCCTGAGAAATGTACAGCAAACATGACTCAGCATGTTTGGGGGACTCTCATTTTATCTACGTGATTTTTAAAGAGAGCATGCTCATTTAAATGCTATCAGGAGGCTACTTTCTTCCCTAATTACTTGAGATGATGGTTTAGAAACCTTTTGTTTTCCCTCCCGAGGTTAGGAAGATGTCCCAGGAGGAGGACTCAGGAGACTCTCTTGAAAGTGAAAGCCCAACAGCAATATCTTTAGTTTTTCTCTGTTTGTAGGTTCAACTTTCTGAAAACTAAAGTTATTGTTTGGTCTTCAAACCTTCAAGCTCAAGTGCTTGCAGGTTGAGATGGGGGGTTTACGGATCCTCCTGAAAGAATAGCTTTGATGGATGAAAAAGAGGGGGAGTAATTTTTAAGGGATGTTTCAGTAGCATCTCAGAAATAGAGAAATTACTGTTTGCATGTAATGTGTCCTCTGGCAAATGCCAGAACACCAAAACCTTTTGATTACGCTTTAACGCCTGCAGGTCTATGTGGCTTATAAGCCACACAAGCCAACACCACCCCTGGCAGGCTTGTTCCTGGAGCTCTTTTCCTCAGCCACTGTATCTGCATCTTTAAATAGTTCATGTGTCACATTTTGCTTTGCTTTTTATCAGATAACGTGATCTATTAAAGTCTTTAAGGATATGCAGACTGGTAAGGGCACTGTGTTTGCATTTCTGGAGTTCTGCAATCTATGTTTCTTGAGCAGGAAACAGTTTGTGCTCAGAAAAATGTCTCTCTGAGTACCTTTGGCATGATCCAGTTTGCACATCCTTGTTTCTGGGCTAGCAAAATTTACTTAGTACACACAGTTTATCTGTAGACAGTGCAGGTGAAGCTTTATCTGAATTCTCTCCACGTTCTTCAGTAACTTGGAGATACTCTGTGCATGTTCAAGTATGTTATCCGAGTCATTCTGCAGCAATAGGAAGCCAGTTCACTGAGCTGGTTAACCCAAGGTCAGTGGCATAGAATCATTAACTCGAGGCCCAGGAGATACATAACTCTGTGCCAGATTCATCTGACAGGTTTTTTTGACTTTTGTGAATTGCTTGTTTATTTTTGCTTAAGCAATAGTTTGTAAAAAATTAACTGTGCCCTGTTATTACGTTGTTCATAACAAATTTGGCTCAACTTAAGGGTTTTTTCCTATTAAACTCATTCCTCATTTTTTTCATATGATTTTATATGCTTTTATACTCTGGATTTCATTGATATATTTTTTATTGGCACCTTTCTTAAGTATCCTTCTTCAAAAATCTGCAATATCTGATGCTAAAGCTGGTTTAGAAAAAGAAATTCTTGACACTGAAAAGGTCAGCTATGGAACATTTTAGGTCTCTGGAGGAAAATACCACATTTAATCTAAGTGTAATTGTATCTTTCTACATAATAGCTGTGTTTGGCTTCCCCCCCCCTCTTCAGAATGCCAAACCCTGCATTAAGCCTGTACGGTCTGTCCTAAAGACAGTTAAGCACTCCTGACAAGGACATACACACAGGTGAAGAGCAAAAGAACTGGCTTCATCACTGTTTAGATAATTAGTGATGGTTGCCTGGCTGGTTGGTCTTAACTTTGTTTTTACTGTGTCACTGCAGAGCACAGAAGCCCTTATTAGGTACCAGGTCCCTGCTGAAGAGTTCATAACAGGAGTATCTCTAACAACAGTATTATTTATAAAAAACAGGTTATTGTTTGGGCTTACTGACGAGTGTTACCTCTTAGATCTAACGGTCATCACTGTGTTCACAGCACTACGGTAATGATTCAAAAATGCAATAAAATATGATACCACTTTGGTCTTTTTTTTTCAGTGTGATATACTGGGATGTTTACTGCTGAATGTTTTTTGTTCTTCAGTATCACCCATGGCTAACGAATGGAGGCCCTGCCCGTGTGGCATTGGGGACAGGTTTGACTACGAGGGCTGTGGGCAGGAAGTACAAGTGGAGCACATCAAGGCATACGTTTGCAAACCACCTGCAAGCACAGACAGAGCTGTGGTTGTGATTCATGACATCTTTGGGTGGCAGCTCCCAAACACCAGATACATGGCTGACATGCTCACAGCTCACGGATACATGTAAGCCACACTACTGTCCTCAAAGTGTCTTTGTAATAGAAAGCTTGTTGAACCGACTATTTCCTTTTTTATTAGTAATATAAACATACAAACACAAGTATTTTCATAGGCTTCACTTGCATATTTCTCTAAAGAGTTTCCTGTTTGTTAAAACATGCTAAGAAGTCTAGCATAGTTGGGTAGTCCTACCATAATGACATAGTAGACAAGCACGGAAGAGAGTGGAACAGGGAAAAGTCATCTTCTGCATCTCTCCTATGAGCCCAAAGCAGCCTGCCTCCTCCTGCCTCCTCCCTCCCAACCTAGCCTGTGTGTAATTTGCTGTTACATAAAAACTGCACAGAAGCTGAAAGTCTGGAGGTAAAGTGTGCCAGCTTGTGTCAAAGAAAGAAACAAGTCCTCAGCTATGGGAAAAGCATAGTGGGTATCCTCCTTCCCCTCTTCCTGGCTTAACATTCCTTCTAGCCCCAAATGTAGTACATACCATGTAAATCGTAGATTGTGGGGTTTTTTTAAATTTAGGAAACCACTAAGGATTTTTCAGTTGAAGTTAACAATGTTCCAAAGTAATTAATGAGTTTCAAGAGGGCAAAATATATCTGGAAGTAATGCTAGAGTCTCCTTACCTTATTAGACATAGAAAAATAATTAAGGTTGCTGGTATAGCGCTTTGATGTAGATTAAATTCTATGGAATTCCTTGCATGATACACATGGACTTCCCTTTAATCCTTTCTCAGTATTACTTCATGGGAAAAAATGGTTTCATTTGTCTTGCAGAGCCATCTGCCCAGATTTTTTTGTGGGACAAGAAGCTTGGAAACCTTCTAACGACTGGGCGACTTTTGATGACTGGCTGAAAACCCGAAATGCTGGCAAAATAGACAAGTACAACCGTTGTTCCTTGTCCAGCAAGTGGACATCCTTCTTTCATAGCAATTTTTGCCCCCATAAATATGTAGGATTAGATCCTAAATTGTTAGTGGTTCAAATACAGATGGATGTTCGCAAACAGAAGAGTCATGCAGCTGGTGGGTCAAGCTCATGGTTATGTGAGGGGTGCTTTTTGGACAAAAGTAGGACTTTGCACAGGAGAGCAGAAGTGAGATGAATGAATGAAAAGGAAAAAAAAGCAAACCAGCAAAGAATAGAAAAAGCAGGGCAGGTCTTTCCTTCCACTTCAGTTTGATTCAGTTCCCATGGGCAGGCACAGCTGCCATGGATTTCAGATAGGATGCAAATGTGTTCACCAAACTGTTTAACTAGGGAACGTTGGTCCTACTCCCTGTCAGATCCTAGCTAGTCCAAAGCATACTCCTTTCCCATTCTTCCAGCTCTGTTTTTCCCATGTTTCTCTGACATGGAGCTTGATTGCATCACGCTACTGCTGATTTTGAAGCAATAATTTCAGATTTGCTTCCACAACTGCATAACATACTTGTCTCCCTGTTGGCAGGGAGTTTGCCCATAGTCATGTTTGTGATAATGGGATGCTCTTGACTGGCTGTGTGTCTTGCACCTTTCTTTGTGTTAGCCTGTAAGGCAACTATTGCTGTTTGTTAAATTCATTGGACTGCTGTTTTTGTAAAATCGCTGTAGGCTCTAGAAGCAGTCTTCTGGGGAGACTGATTTTGCCCTCTGTCTTCTTCCCTGGAGCTTCTCTTGTATTTTTGAAATGCGTAATAGTAAACCACTGTTGTGGTTTAACCCCAGCCAGCGGCCAAGCATGTATACATGCTTCCTCCCTCCCAAGAGTGGCAGGGGAGATAGAGGAGAAACAAAAGCAAGGAAACTCATGGGTTGAGTTAAAGACAGTTCAGTAAGTGAAAAAAAGACCAGGAGTGATGCAAAGTCACGCACCACCTCCCACAGGCAGACCAACGCCCAGCCAGTCTCTGAGCAGGAGCCACCTTGGAGGCCAGGGGATAGAGCTAGAGCCTTAACTCACTTTCATTTGCATGTCTCAGAGAAGTTGATGTCATCCTGAAGTATCTAAGGGAACAGTGTGGTGCGAAGAAGATTGGTGTCATTGGGTTCTGCTGGGGTGGAGCAGCAGTACAACATCTGATGCTGAAAAATCCTCACTTAAAGACAGGGGTGTCCCTCTATGGTAAGTCTCAAATACCTGTTGCCTTCTGAGCAGACGTGGCTGGTGCAGGAGCTGATTCAGTAGAGGCAAAAAAATTCAGTGTGACATCTTATGGAAGAAGGTGAATTTATTACACAAAATCATTAAGCAATTTGGTTTTGCACACTCATATATATCTACACAAGGTTGCCCAAGGCCCCATCCAACCCGGCCTTGAACACCTCCAGGGATGGGGCATCCACCACCTCTCTGGGCAGCCTGTTCCATCACCTCACCACTCTCTCTGTAAAGAACTTCCCCCTAATATCTAATCTAAACCTTCCCTCCTTTAACTTTAGTCCGGTAGTAGAAGGTATTCTTCCAGAAAGTTTGTGAGCGCTTTCTTGCTGCATTGATTTGCTCATCAGCTGAGTCAATTCAACAATGCTACTAGCTAATTTTTACTTCTCTGTTCGAATAATTTCAGTAACAAAGAGAGTGACCAGGGTAGTAGTTTTACTGTTTCTTAAATTCAATTTTAAATAGTCAAAATTGCAATATCAATTTGTTATTAATTTAGATCAATATAAGTATACATACATCGAAATCCTTATGTATCTGGGATGATGAATATTTACAATTATCTTAAAAATGCCCATGTCAGGCTAGAAGCAATCAGCTCTGAAGTGTCCATCTTTCACAGGACCCTGTTTCTGACAGGGACCAGAAGCAGATGCGCAAAGAAAACCCACAAGAATGGGGCAAATGTACAATTTTCCCCTGACTTTTCTTCAGGCAGAACTGGTGTTTCAATCTTGCTGAATGGCATCCCAAATCACAGGAAGTTCTCACAAGGAAAAGAACTTTTAAGCAAAGTATGTTTAATTCCGTTACAAGTTGATCAGCTCTAACTGATCAGAATGACTTTTGTTTTGACTGTAGAACTTTGGCAGTGATTTAAATACTTTGAGTAGTGTGACTTACTGTCTATGCCTTTCCTTCTTCCCTAGGAGTGATCAGGTTCTTTGATAACAGATCCAGTTTGCTTCATCCCACCTTCTTCATTTTTGCTGAGAAGGATGAATACATCCCATTGGAGCAGGTGAGCTTCCCATCGGAGGCAGCTGTCTTTTTAATGCTTATTTTATAATTTGGCATTTAATTAGGAGAAAGCAGAAAACCAATTTGCACTTTTCTTCCTCTTTCACTAACTCTTACAGTAGTTCTACACAAATTTATGTTGTTTATCCCCAAATGAAAAGGTTTTACGGTGACACTAAAAAGAAAGTCTCCTGTTTCTGTTGCAAAATGCAGATGATTTATGGATGAGAGCTCCTGGGGGGAAAGGGCAGGAATCCGAAGGAAGGCTTCCATCAGGTTTAAGATGGGAGACCTTGGTGGTGCATAAATTCAGCAGAAAGTCCCCACCTGTACTGGTGGAATCACTTGTTGCAGGAGAGTTTAAAAACCCCTGTGACTATCCTTTTCCTTCTCTCACTGCCCTGCAGAGCTTCTCCTTTCTGGCACCCTGTCAGCAGCCTTTCTGGGGAGCCCGCACGGGTGGAGAGTGACTGGAGAAAGATGACAGGGGTCAGAGGAAGACACCTTTTACTGAGCCGTGATGGCTTTAGTTTTCTTACCAAACAGTGTCAGTAGCTTTGAGATACCCCACCAGTTTTATATCCGTGTCTCTCCTCACTCAAGTTCAAATAATTCAGAATCTTGCTTCCCTCCCCTTCCCCCCCTTTTTGTTTTGGGGTGTTCTGTAAGCACTAACTTGTACACTGATCGGTACATTCTAACCTTCTCAGGACACTGAGAAACAGGTGTTTTTACCATTACAGGTATTATTACAGTAAACAATTTACTTTTTTTTTTTTTTTGCAGTTTTATGTAATCACATGCTGTTATTTTACTGAGGGGAAAGAAAAGCTTAATTAAATCAAGTGTAGTAATAAAAATGCATTTGAGGATAAAATTAACAGAAAACGATGACAAGGACACTGTCTGTTTCTCAGAAAAGGAGAAAAGCAGGACAATGTTAGGATTAAAAATACATAACAGCCAATATACATATATAATATGTATACATATGTATGTATATCGGCTGTGATGTATTATAATATGTATACATATTATGTAAGTGTATAGACCAAGCCAATAAATATACATAACAGCTAATCCAGTGAATACCTAACTCAGGCGGTCTGGAATGTTCTCTGTTACAGGTCACTCTGCTGGAACAGAAGCTGAAACAAAACTGTAAAGTTGATTATGAAGTTAAAATTTACCCTGGACAGACACATGGGTTTGTACATCGCAGAAGAGAAGATATCAATCCTCAGGATAAACCTTTTATCGAGGAAGGAAGAAAGGATATGATCAACTGGCTGAACAAATATCTTTAGCAGAAATAGATGCCCAGAAAATGAATCAATGCTTGTATGAAATCAGAAGGTAATATAGACTTTATTGATTGAAATGGTCTTACACCCACACAAATATTTTGTAAAATTATTTTGCAACAACACTAATTCTTTGCACTTATTTTCTATGTAGATTGAAAGCTGTAAATGTAAAAAGTATTTTAAAATTTGATCTCGTGTGTCTTAAAATTATTAGAATCTCGTGGAGTATTTTCTAAAGTATGGAAGTGTTGCTTTTTTATATTAATGTTTATATAATAAAAAGTGATTGAAACTCTGCCTATGCTGGAAGATTCTCTCCTAAAAGCTGGGTTTAGAGTTGTTGAGCTGTGAGATTCTCAGTTCCAAGATTTTCAGCTTTGAGGTAAATTGAGTTCTGGTTTGGAAGGCTGGGATGTTTTCTTGGAAACACATTATCCCATTCCCTCTTCATAAAAAGAGAGCTAGAAAGAGGGAAGGGGAAGGGCAATGGGAAGAAGTGTCTGCAAACTGAAAAGGGAATGCAAAAAGTTGGGAACTGTGACTGAATTGGGGAGACTATTGGAAGGTGCAGGACTAGAGAAGACATGTACAAGTGGGAAGAGGATAGGACACAAAAACGCTGTGAAGTGCAGGAAAGCTCAGAAGAAGACCGAAGTCAGAACAGGTGATTACCATCAGGCATATGCAGAGCATAGGAAGAAAACATGAGTGAAGACTTCCAGTCCCTCATCTCCTTCCATTTCCAGCCAGGTGTAGTAGGAGGAGAGCTCAGGAGGGCAGGAGTTTCTTCTTGGCTGCCACCTTGTTAAGTCCTTCAGCACTTTAGTATCTACTGCATGTCTATCAACTGACTCTGGATAATCTGTTTTCATATCTTTCAGGCATTACCAGTAGCCTACCAGTGCTACCAGTGCCTTCCTTTCCTCCACAGAAAGTCTGGCTTCTGTCCTTGTCCTCCTCCATTGCCCCGGGATGCCTCATGTTTGCCCGTGCAGTCAGAGGCATCACTGCTCATGGCTCGCAGAGGTGCTTAAACTCCCCACAGGGGATTTCAAACCTGCCCACATCTAATTACTCTGTTTTAATTTTTCTTCCCCTTGCACACACTTGTACTCCTGTTTCTGCTATAAAGTTAAGTTTGTTCAGAATATGGTTAGAATGAAGGCTCCGGACACTTCAGTCTTTATCAGGCTTCCTGGAGTCAGTTCTCCTTCCTGCCCACAGCCAACACTTCCCTTTTGCCCTTCTCTCATGTCTGATCAGTTTGCAAACACTCCTATTACTAGTTCTGTGTTGTTTGAGAGCAGCAACCTATGCTGCTGCCTTAGTCTGTGGGCTGCACTGTTCCTTTATGCTTGCCCTCAGATATATGCCTGTGCTTCCTCCCTCTGGAATCCTCCTTTTTGATTCTGAAATACTTGCAGGGATCTGCATGCAGCTGCAATGGGCTCTTGCTACACTGTCTGCCCTTCCTCCACATCAGGACCATCTGATGTTTAATAATGTCTCCTTCACTAAACATCGTAGTCCTCTTCTCCCTTCTCCCTCACATTAACTCCATCAGGAGGCCCAGCCCAGCACCAGCTGAGTTTCTGATGCTGCTCCTTCCTTTTTCTCAGGAAAGTGCATTGCATCATTTCATGATCAGCTCCACGCAAATCCTCTGTCAGCTCTTGCGGTCTCAGGCAGTGGCCCTACTCCCTGCTCCTCATTCAGAGTAGAATCTAAACCGTGATGACATTACCTTTTCACCTCCACAAATCTTTGCAGTAACATCACGTTTCTCTCTGCTATGATTTAATTAGGTGTCAGGATTGGTAAGGCACAGCCTGCCCCTGGCAACTAGGGGAACGTCACTGTACTCTGAGTCCTTTTGTCCTGCTCTGTGTAATTCACAGTGATCTTGTGGTGAGGTCTGGCCTGTCTCTGTGATGCTGAGGGAATAGACAATGCTAAAATATTGTACAGGGCACAGTCCAGTTTCCCCTCAGAGAAATACTTGTGAGCCTGGGGAGCCCCTTCAGCTCTCAGAATATTATTCTTTGGGGTGCAGCCCCTCAGTTGTTTTCCTTGCCCCACAGTAGTTTTCTTTTTGCAGTCACCTCTGCCAGCCATGGCTGGCAGCTCTCATGCAGTCACCTTGCCTCTGGCTCCCCTCAAGCCGGGGGCACATGCCAGGCTAGCACTAAGTGGTCTGTAAGAGAGCTGCCAGGTGGGTTCCACCTCAGGTCCCACCTCCTTGGCAGTTCTCCAGCCATGCCTCTGTGTCAAACCCCTTCCTTGTGTCACTCCTGTATCTCCTGTGAGAAAACAGTTCTCCCTGAGTTGACACTGAAGAAACTCTCCTGTTGTTCAAAAAGGTTTCATGCAGGCCTCTGAGGTAGAAGTGCAAAAGCTTCTCTCGCTCCTCGGCTCAGGTCTTCAGTCAGCAATTAGGGCTGTTCTCTGGTTTGGGCACTGCATGTTGTGTTCCCTCTCCTTGCTGACTGATTTGAGGAGACGTGAGCTGCTCCAAGCAGGTCAGCCAGTGAAAGGAGAGCCTTTTCAGGTTTGCAGGGCACAGTTGCCCTGAGTCATGCTGGGAAAAGCAGTCCTTCCACATTGGAGGCGAGACGTTCCCTGGGGCCATCCCTGATCCTGCCCTTGGGCCAGATCTGTGCAGTTTACCCAGAGGGAAGGGCCAGCGATGGTGACTTCTCTGCTTCCTGGCAGTCCTGACATGGTTCTGGGCTCAGCATACAGGGGAGAAGCAGTTTAATGTGGGAGAACTGCAGACACCCCTGTTCACTGGTGCAGGCACATCCCATGGGGGTGCCTGTGCAGCTCTGGGGTAACGGGGGGATAACACCACACAACCCTTCCCGGAGGAAAGCAATGTGCTTTGGGTGGCTAGTCTGTAAAGAGTGAATTCAGTTCCCAGCTATGGATTCATGCCCGGTTTATCAGGGTTGCCATGAGCACAGAAGGAGATTGGTGAAATTGGACTCCCTACAACTATTGTCTCACATGGATTTTAAATAAAGCAGCCTCGGTTTCTTGAAAGGCAATATCTTGGCTGGCAAGCTTTTCCAGCTTGGGTTTTTATGTGAATGAACAGATGTCTCAGGGAGTTGGGCTAAGCTTTGCCAAATTTCTCATGAGACAAGGGAAGACTGAAACTGAGGAGTATTCTGTCAAAATTCATTGTGCTCAGAGAATTCAGAGCGGCTTGCTGTAGGACAGGTACTGCATTTCGTTATGTATATTGCTTTTGCATGTACACAGCATCTAAGATGGAAAACTCGGAATGTTGCCAGTGCTACTGTTTACTAAAAACCACATGCACCATTCTCAAAACTCACATTTGGGAATACCCACTGTGTCGAGGGAGTACTGACACAGAGGCGTGAATGTCTGGTTCCACTGAACTTAGCAGCCTTGATAGAAGGCAAATATGTAAAAAAAAAAAAAAAAAAAAAAAATATACAGAGAGCACAGAGGAGACAGACTCAGCTGCACTCGAGCAAACTAGCATGTTGTGGATTCATCCATGCTACTTACGCTGCCAGCTGGCCTGCCAGCACACAGAAAGCCTGGAACACTTGCACAGGGGTTGTCAGAGCACACAGGAGGGAGGTGGGCTAAGGAAATGTCGGGGGCAACTGATATGCAGAGGAGCATGAGGGCAAAAGGAATGGGAAGAGGGCAGCCATGGGGATATGGGAAACCGAGAGCCTCCTCCAAAGTTGGAACGGGTTGCCCAGGGAGGTGGTGGTGTCACCATCCCTTGGGGTGTTCAAGGAAAGGTCAGATGAGGTACTTACAGATAGGGTTTAGTTAGTAATATAGGTGCTAGGGGGACAGTTGAACTAGATCATCTTAGAAGTCTTTTCCAACCTTAATGATTCTATGGTTCTATGAAAGGGAGAACCTGGAAGATCCCTAATCTCACCTTTTGTAGGCCGAGTGGGATTTTGGTCACTGAGAAGGTGTTACACTGAGGAAGGCTCATGGCTTACATGCAAGACATCCTTCATGCCTGAGTGAAGAAAGTCGTATGGACTAAAGAGGTCTCCTGGAGGAAAACCTCAGAAATGGAGATAGAGAGGACAATGGAACATGGTGGAGATTAGAGTCCTGAAAAACAAGAGCACATATCCTGTCCTCTGCTAATAATCTCCTCTTCACAAGAAGACTGAGGTCCCTTCTATCAAAGAAAATATTAAAACACGGCTTTAATATGAACCGCTGCATCATTTGTCTTCTTGCAAGTTGAATTCCAGGTCCTGATTTCTGCTTGCCGGCACAATTATTTTGAGAGCATTTGATGTCTTTAATTAAAAAGACAAGTTTGCATCATGTTTACTATTACACAGACTTAACTTTTAGTTCTCCTTCATTTGCTTGCTTTATTTACACATTAAGTGGGAGCTCCTTTATTGGTTTTCAGTATAATCTTAATGGCAAAAAAAAGTTTCAATCAACTTGACGAGTCTTTGACTCTGCTCCATTTTCTCCTCTGACAAGTTAGCTTTTCTTTTTTCTTTTTTAAATGTGGTGTCTAAAATGCATAGTCAATATTTCACCTTAATTTGCCTTAGCTTTTTTGACTCCTAAACTCCAAACTGAAGTCAGTGTTCAGCATGCAGGCCATAGTCAGTGAGGATGAAGAAAAGCACGCACACATAGGCGTGCACAGACACACAGACACACAGACACAGAGTGGTGCCAGTATTCCTATAAAATAGTGTGCACTCAACTGTATAAAAAACTGTCTAACATCTTCTGGCCCACAGGCAGGGTGTCATCTGTGCTTTCTGACAGGCTACAAGAGACTGTGCACTTGTTTTACAAATAGGCCGCTCTGCACAGTGCCAGCCACGCTAGTGTGGGGAGCGGTTCTCCTCAGCAGCACTGGCGGGAGCCGGATGCAACCTCTGGTGCCAAGGTGTGCTGCTGATAGGTCTTGGAGGGGGTTTTTTTGACTTTACTTTCTTCAGAGGAGGTCCTGGGGAGGGAGCTGAAGGATCGTTGTGCTGGATTAGTGAGGCTCCAGGGCTCACTAATCCAGAGGGCTGAGCAGAAGTTGAACTCAATGGAAATTGGGAGCCTGATGGAAAATGTGGTAGAGGTGATCACATACATAGATTCAGCTCCAGCCCATCTGAGGGCTTCACTGTAACTTGTTTTGGCCACATCTACTAAGCTTGTTATTTAGGACTGTTGTTGCGTACCCTACATGGGTTTTAATCAAGCTGGGCTTTGTTCCTTTAGCTAATGGCGTGTCAATGTATGTTCACCACAGACAGTGAGCAGTAGCGTAGTAGCGGGCCATTTTTCAGGGAAGCAGGTCTGTCACAGGGACACAAAACGACCTACCTTCATTTCCTTTAAGGAAATTTCAAAAAAATGAAAGCCCCACAAAGTGTATTTTGGGGCAGAGCTCCCATGGCAAGAGTGACAGGAGCTCGGTGCCCGCCTCCAGGCACAGAGAGGTTTAGGCCTTCAGAAACTTTTCCTCAGCACATTTTATTTCTTTGCCTCTTTCTCATCTTTGGCTCTGGAGTGTATCGATGTCTGGCAAATAGCAGGATGCTTAGTTTCAGAAACCAGGGGAGAGGAATGGGCCAGTAAAGCTCCAAAACAAAGTTCTCCTTTCAGACCATGCAGCAGATGGAGGCACCTGTGGCAGTGCATTTCCCTCCCTTCCCCCCACTGCCATATTAAGAGCTGGTGAGGAGGTTTTTGCATCTGGGCTGGTAGTTTGCCATGAACTTCAGCAAAGCTGTGATAATGTTATTTGTTAAGGGGATTGGAAATTATTCCAATTGCACTATTAAACTGTTCTTTAGTTTTACTTCCAGGTGCTGAGTTCACAGACTGTTGAAGGTTTCTTTAAGGTTCTTGATTTTTTTCAAGAATCCTTAGAAATTTAAGAAATTTTAACATCTTCATTAATGACCTGGATGAGGGGATTGAGTGCACCCTCAATAAGTTTCCAGATGACACCAAATTGTGTGGGAGTGTCAATCTGCTGGAAGGCAGGAATATTCTGCAGAGGGACCCGCACAGGCTGGATCGATGGGCAGAGGCCAAACTTAATGAGGTTCAATAAGGTGAAGTGCTGGGTGCTGCACTTTGGTCCTGCACTTTGGTAACCCCAGGCAATGCTATGGGCTTGGGGCAGAGTGGCTGGAGAGCTCCTTGGAGGAGAAGGACATGGGGGTGTTAGTGGACAGCTGGCTGAACATGAGCCAGCAGTGTGCTCAGGTGGCCAAGAAGGCCAACAGCATCTTGGCCTGTATCAGGAATGGTGTGGCCAGCAGGACCAGAGAAGTGACAGTTCCGTTGTACTCAGCACTGGTGAGGCCACACCTCAAGTGCTGTGTCCAGTCTTGGGTCCCTCACTACAAGAAGGATGTTTAGGTGCTGGGGTGTGTCCAGAGGAGGGCGATGAAGCTGGTGAAGTCCTGTGAGGAGCAGCTGAGGGAACTGGGGCTTTTGTAGTCTTGAGAGGAGGCTGAGGGGAGACTTTATCACTACCTGCAAGGCAGTTGCAGAGATATTTGGGTCAGTCTCTTCTCTTGGGTGACAAGCGATAGGATGAGAGGGAATGGCTTCAAATTGCACCAGGGGAGATTTAGGTCAGATATCAGGAAGAATTTCTTTACTGAAAGGGTTGTCAGGCATGGGAACAGGCTGCCAAGGGAGGTGGTGGAGTCCCTGGAGGTATTTAAAAGGTCTATAGATGAAGTCCTTAAGGACATGATCTAGAGGTGGGCTAGGCAGGGTTAGGTTAGGGTTGGACGTGATCTAAAGGGTGTCTTCCAACCTAGGCAGTTCTATGATTCTATGGTTCTATGAAAGTTTCCAAGATACCTAAGATGGTATCTGATGGCTAACCACAAGTAAAACCCCCATGTCCTTCAGAAAGACAACACGGTGAGACAAAATGGTATTAACTTCCTCCAACTCCTTTGAGCAAAAAGCTGAAGGTGATTTTTAGGCCCTGGCGTTTGCGGCGGGAGTGAGATGCAGGGGGAAGGGGTAGTTTGCATGCTGTTGGATGTATTAGCAAACACTGTACTGTGTAGGGCTCTGTGCCATTGCTTTAGAAAGCAGCGAGCTGCTGTAACTCTCCTAGCTGTGTGCAGCTTGGGGAGGGGTTAGGAACACAAGGTAAGGTGACCCCATCAGATGGTTTGAAGGTGAAGAGTTCTTGCCATTGTCAGGTCTTCCCTGTTCCATTCACCTGGCTGGTTTAACTCCAAATTCCCTCTTTTTTTCTCTTTTTTTTCTTTCTGAGAGACATAGATGACCTGGGTTAAAAATAAAGTGGCAGGCTCACTCATAGCTGTTATCCACTACAAGGGAAATCAGCTTCTGGCTCCACAGGTCAAGTAGAGCTCACCTCTTGCTCAGGTGTATTCCCGATGGATACAGGATGTACATCACAGCTGCATTTTCAGATGCAGCAAACAGATAAATCTTGTCTCTTTATAGTGGAATACAATAAATAGTGGAAGAAAAATGAAGTAAAAAGTGATGGGACCTTTTAGTTTAGTTTGCTAGTGCAAGTTCAATTGCTAGTGCAACTAAAAACTCACATCGTTAAAACCACCCAAGGCCAGAAGAACTGAAGATCGCCCTGCAGCAGTGTTATTTCTCGCTGCTCACTTGCAGCCTGCGCTTCGCTGACTGAGTGCACCAAGGCAGAGAGCGACGCTCTCCGTTGTGTGTGGCTTTGCCAGGGCCCTTGCAAGCAGCCATGGGCTTGTTCTGCTCAGAGCCTGAGCTGGGCTCACACTGCACAGCCTTGTCAGCAGGGTGCTTTGCTTAATCAGCATCAGCAGGTTGTGTCAGATCCCAATCAGTATTCAGTGCCAAAGGGCTTCCAAGTGGGACTGGGCTTATACTGGGGCGGCTGGCAACACGGATGGAGTGCACACAGCCCTGTTGGTTTTGCGTCCGCTGCTGAGGCCCAGCCCTAATTGTTTGTGACACCTCACTCTTGCACTTTTCTCTCTTTCACACAGAATCAAAGAACCACAGAACATTAGGAGTTGAGAGGGACCTTGAAAGACCATCTAGTCCAACCCCCCTGCCACAGCAGGATCACCTAGACTCAATCATACAGGAAGACATCCAGGCAGGTTTTGAATGCCTCCAGAGAAGGAGACTCCACAACCTCTCTGGGCAGCCTGTGCCAGGGCTCCATCACCCTCACAGTGAAAAAGTTCCTCCTTACATTCACATGGAACTTCCTGTGCTCCAGCTTGCACCCATTGCCCCTTGTCCTATCACTGGCCATCACTGAGAAGAGCCTGGCTCCATCCTCTTGACTGTCGCGTTTTACATATTTATAAACATGAATGAGGTCACCCCTCAGTCTCCTCCAAGGTAAAGAGACCCAGCTCCCTCATCCTGTCCTCATAAGGAAGATGTTCCACTCCCTTAATCTTCTTGGTGGCCCTGCACTGGACTCTTTCAAGGAGTTCTATGTCCTTCTTGAACTGAGGGGCCGAGAACTGGACACAATATTCCAGATGTGGTCTCACCAGGGCAGAGTAGAGAGGAAGAGGACCTCTCGACCTACTAGCCACACCCCTTCCAATACACCCCAGGATCGCCATTGGCCTTCTTAGCCATGAGGGCACATTGCTGGCTCATGGTCATCCTGCTGTCCACCAGGACACCCAGGTCCCTCTCACCTACGCTTCTCTCTAACAGGCCAGTCCCCAACCTATACTGGTACCTGGGGTACCATCTCTGCAGACTAAATGTCTGCAAGCAGCTACCTACAGCAGGTGGCGATGAGAAGAGCAGCAGAAACCACAGAAGAGGAAGAGATGGCACAGCTCTAGGAGGCAGCAGAAGTCTTTGATGAAAGTGTACCACAGGCAGCGTGTACCACAGTTACCAGGTGGGATGAAGAGGGAGTGCACAGTTGGCTGTGAAAGGGAAAAGTGTGGGAGGTGGACATTGAGGAGGGCAGAGACTGGTGCTGGTTGCTGAAAAGCAAAGCTATGGGAAAAGTAGAGGGTCCAAGGACATCAGAGAGAAGGAAAAGAGACACTGAACAAGAGATCAGAGGCTGCGCCTTGAAGACTACCTTTGCTAGTCCATGTACATCTTACCTGTGCAGACTGTTTTTGCTTGCCAAGGATCTGTTGAATAACTCTGTCCATGGGGACAGAGGAATGAAGAAGCAAATAGGCAGGCGAAAGGTGCAGGAGGCAGGTGGTGAGGCAGGGCTGGCAGAAGTGGCCTGTCAGGGTGGGAAAAGACACTGGCAGAGATGGTGCTTCCTGGAAGCCACAGGTACCCCATGCCTCTTCCCTAGCTCCCTGACTTAATGGACCAAGAATCAGCTCTGTCTGAACACTAAATGACGTTAGTAGAGGTACCCGGGTGGAGTGGAGCAAAAGGCCATCAGTACTGAGTGGAGGCAGAGCCATTCTGTGGAGCAAGCTAAGGAGAGACCCGCTTCAGAGGAGAGGCAGTGGGTCAGCAATGGAGAGGCAAGGTTGGGGACTTTCTTCTCTCCAGGTGCCCTAGAGACTTGAGCAGATAGATCCTTCTCACTGTTGCTAAGCCTTTCCATCACACCACCAGCAATGGTGGCCTTGTGTTGCTTCGTAGCTGTTGCTGGCTGATTTGTAGATCTTAGGCCAAAGTGCAAAGCTGAATTCCCAGGAACTGCTGAGCCCAGAATAATGGCAGGATGTTGACAGCAGGGTTGGTAGGATGAGGGAAGTGAATTCTCAGTAAGACAAAAGCAATGGAGGGAAAAATGGGCATCGGGGATTTTCCTGGGATCTTCCCCACGCCCTCCCCTCGCTGAGCTCGAATATCGCTGCCTCCCCAAATGTACTCACTCTGCTGGGCTGATGCCAAGTGGTACTTGCAAAGGGGGTTGAGGAGGAACATGCCAGGATGTTTCAGAAGACAAGGAGGTGGAAAGGAATTCAAAGGAGAAGGAAATAAAGCAGGAATGAACAAAGTGGAATAAGTTTTAAATATTAATCCCTGCTTCCCCCATGGAAATTGGAGAATGGTGGGTCTGAAGGAAGGAAAAGAGATGGAAGCGGAAGGGGAAGAAAGATGTCTGCACTGTATCATGATATACCAGCAGGAGGGGGGCAGGGAGGGTGCACCAAAAACCTCTGCAGGTTGATGGGGTGAAGAGGGGACCATCCTAAGTTTCGTCGTTTTCCAGATGGCTCAGACTGCTGGTGTTTGCTATTCCCATGAGATCTTTCGAAGCATCTGTTGATGTACTAATGACTAGATGCTCCATTCACCACTCAAGAGAGGGATTAGGACTCAAATTGCCATTCCAGCTTGTCACTCAACAAGGAATTAAAATCTCCTTTGAATGTGGAATTTACAGACCCCATGGGAGAGCCTAAGACTAAGAAATGATGCTTTAAACATGAGATCACCAAGAGAAAATCATGGATTAGCTGCAGAGCTTTCGCTTCCCAAGCTGTGGCTGAGAGCCACTGGGCAACGTCACACAGAAGCACCTAATTCATGCTCCAGCCTGATCATCACAAGGACCCCAGCCATTCCTTTCTTAGAAGGGATAGCAGAGTATAGTGCAGGGACGCCAAGAGATGGGTAGTTTTTAAAGAGTTCACATGGCAAAGAAGGAAGAGGCTTTGATCTGTGTCTTTCCTCATGGAGGAAAACACCTACTCAATGTCCTGGTTTTATCACTGGCAGCTGCCTGTGCTTTCCAGCCTGGGTCCGTGGCTGTGGAGAAAAGCACTTTGAATTTCATCTGAGCAACAGACCAACGCTGACAGCAACGACTTAAGTGAACTTACATAGAGGTGCCCACATGGGAAGACCAGATTCCTGCAGCGCAATCCCGTGACCTCTGCTAGCTCAGCTGCGCTGCCAGGTCTTGCAGCAGAAGTGAGCAGGTACCCAACTAGATGTGCACAGTGGTAACAAGCAGCAATATGTCACTTGTCTCAGGAAACCAGATGGCTGGGCAATGATATGCAGCCACTTTGGGTACTCTGTGTTCCTCCAGGATTTACTGGTGCTTGTGTTTTTACATTTGTGGACACCCCATCTCTCCAATTTTTTTTTAAAAGGTCTTTAGAAGTATTCAGGAAGTAAATCCCTTTAAAAAATGAACTGTAGATTCAAGTCCTTCCTATTTTGTGTTGATTGTGGGTTTTTAAAAAATTGATATTATCCTAGGCCTGGTTTCTGCTCATGCCGTGCACAATTTTGTTGGAATAATTCTAAACTTATCTCCTTTGAACCAAACTGTGCAGCAAACTGAAGCAATTCCATTACAGTTGGTGGAGTTGCTATGGATTGATGGAGCTACAAAAGTACAAGATACAGCTCAAGGACAAACCCCCTTTTTCTCTTTGTTTTTCATGGGTTGGATAATACATTTTGCTTTAGCATCTTGGTATGTCTGGCCCTACTCGCCAAGCCTACACAGGAGCTTTCCAAACCTGCTTGGTACAGCCTTTCGCAGCTCTCTGTCTGCACCGCCCTATGTCAGAAAGGACAGTAGGTTACTGCTTCACATGTCATCTCTGATGGTTAGACCTCTATCATTCAGGTCCATCTATGGGGTGGGGTGCAGCTAGGGACAATAAGAGTATAAATTTGAGAACTGCAGAGCAGACTTCTTTGAAAGTATAATCTGAGGTCTCTGTGAAGGAAAAACCACTGCAGGGCAACCTTCTGTTGCATCGTAACATGAACGAGGCGGCAGCAACCTCAACATCTCAGGACACGAGAGGATGGACATGTTTATCTTGGACATATCCTTTCTGCCTGGTTCTGTGATCAGAAATTGAGGGTGATAAGAGAAAATCCTCTTCACACAGGGTGGCCATGTTTTACTGTGTATATGAGTTTGACAAGGACTGGTAAAGCCACCCGTTATGACAGGATGTAATATGACAGGTAGGTCAGGGCTCATCAGGAGGATCAGATCCATTTGCCTCTGGAACAATCCTTGCTCACATCTCAGTACCAGCTCTCTGACGCTCTGATGGGGGAGGACTCTCAGCCTCCCATGAGTAAAGCCTTTGTGGTCATAGAGGCTGATACATCTCCTCTCTGGAAAACTTAAAACTGCATCTGAACTCCTCTAGGCATGAAACACAGCTGGGCATCCTGTAGCTTCTGTCATGCTGTAGCTCATCCCTCAAAGAGCAGCTCTCTGGACAGGCTACACAACCAGAAAAATCTCCAGGGATCACAGGAGTGGCCAGGTCCTACAGCTCCTACAAGAGCATGATTGCATGAAGGTAAAGCTGGGCTAGCAGGGATCAAGGGCTCCTTGAAAACAGCCAAAGACCATCCTGCCTCCTTCTCTTATGGAGACAGAAGAATTGTGGTAGCAGGGTTGCTGATACTGAAATCAATACCTCCCATCCAATGTGTCCATCCAATAATCTCTGACTGGGGTAAGAAGGTTTTTCTGCCTGTTTTGATTCTGTCTGCATATTTGCATATCCCTTCCCAATTCACTTGTGTTTGGGGTCCTCAACCATCCATGTATCTAGGTACTCACTTGTGTCACCTCATAACAGAGATGGAACATTGGATTGGATCGTGGACCACAATGACAAGGAAAGCTGATACTCAAACCATGGAAAGTCCCCAGCTTAGATTTAACAGATCATTCATGTGGAACTGAATTCCAAAGCAGCTAAATGAATCTACACAATTAATGCACTCTTCCCTAGTTTAATATCACCCCCTAGTGTCACTTGGGTCCAGTGTCCATGTATCCTGTTTTTTCAGAACAGTTTTGATTCCTTGCCTCTGCCCTTCAACAGCATCCCTTCCCAGATGCAGCGGCAGCCGTGCTTCTGGGGAAAACACAGGAGAATTCCACCCTTGAGAGGTGGGTTTGCCAAGACATCAAACTTCAGATGTTTCTCCCACAGAGTTTCAGAAGCTTTAAAGCTCCTTTCTTTTATGTCTGTCCAGAAGAGAAGCTGTGGGATACAGTTGCTTCTTCCACTGTCTAGCAGAGGAGTGCCTTGTTTCGTGGGGAGATTTCCACTCCTGATGCCATATTTGCAGCGGGGTCAGCTTAGTTTGAAGGGAGACCAGGCATGGTCTCATTAAATCACAGTAAGTTGCTAGGACTGCATGACATTTGCCTGGAGGAATTCAGATGTGGAACTGCAAACTTCTGCCCAGGCTGTATCACCTGTCATGAATGTCTCTTTGCAGGAGCACTGCTGGATTGTCAGTGTAACCCCAGCAATACAAAGTATGTGGCCAGCAAGTCTGATTTCCATCCATGGTAAGAGAGCAGTGTCTATAATAAAGAATAAGACTGACAGTATGTGAATAGCAGTCTGTTGAATCACAGAATCTCAGACTTGTAGGGGTTGGAAAGTACCTCAAGAGATCACCCAGTCCAACCCCCCTGCCAAAGCAGGTTCAGAGTCTTGAGAAAGAGTCGGTGTGGCTTCTGCAAAGGGAAACCCTGTGTCATTGTCATGACGGGTCCTGTGAGGGCCTCAGTAAGCATGTGGGTAGAGGGGATATATCTGTACTTCCAAAAAGCCATAACAGGTGGTTCACCTGAAAGGTACTAGAGGAACTAAGTTGTTACATGGTTGGAGAAACGGATCTTTTATGGGAAGAAAGCTGAGTAAAGGACAAGAGGCAAATTGTCCAAAGGGTAGGGGCCCATGGGACACTTCACAGGTTGGAGAAGAATGAGCAGTGAGGACAGCCCAGGGATTGCATGGGATTAGTTTTATTCACCATCATCATGGATAACCAGAAGTGACTGAACTGTGAAATCTCCAAGTTTGAGGATGATACTGACCTTCCTTGTATGGTCAAATACTATTCTGATGTCAAGGAACTTTAGAAGGATCTCAAAGAACAAAGTGTTTGGGCAGAAACATGTCAGGTGAGCTTCCAACATATACACAATGTGAGGTAATGTGTTGGCAAATAATCTAGCACATTCCTAATGGTGAACCCAAAGCTTAGCTTTGCAATAGTAGATCAGGAAGGAGATCCTGAGATGTCATTTATTATCCCATAGAATGGGCTTATGCAGCAGCAGCCAAGATAAATGTTGGGCATCACTGGGAAGAGTATTTAGACAGAAGCTGCTGTTTTAGCACTATACAAAACCTCCGTGCATCCTGATCTTGGGCAGTGGGGGCTGTTCTGGTCTCAAGAAGGACATGGTCGAATTTAAGAAAGCACAGGGAAGGGCAACTGCAGAAATCTAAGGGGTGGAATAGTTGCTTTATGAGGCTGCAGCTCATCAGTTTTGCGACAGGAAAGCTGAGAATGAGGTTTATAAAACCTTTAAGGTGGTGGATAAGGTGAATGTAGATCTGTCTTTCACCAAATTCTGCTGAGAGCTTCCCTCAGTTGCCAAAGAATTGTTTTCTAAAAGGCTGGCTCATTGCCCACTCCTTTGATGTCATCTTATAGACAATGCACTTGTCTCTAGAAGAGAAAGGACAAATAATCCACTGTTGTTACTGTTTAGGGCTGGCCTTCTCTGGAAACCCTCTGTTCCACCCAGGAGGCAAACTCCCTCCCATCTTACCTCCTTGACACATCTGAAAGCTGTCACCTTAGCAGGGAGAAGCTGCAAAGGTGACAACCTAGCCCAGGACAGACAACCACCTGCCAGCTATGGGGCTGTTTTGGGAGAAGTGGCTGCAGAGTGGAGCCATGGAGCTTCTTGCCTTGCTAGCTTTGCCCAAGGGGTGCTGCAGCACACCGGTGCCACCACGGCATGTCATTATTGGAATGAATGAGAACAGCTGAACCAGATCAGAATGAAACACCATTTAATGCCAAATCCTGGCTGTGAGACCATTCAGTGGCAAATTCCTTGTGGAAGACATAAGAGCAAGGAAGTACGTAGTAAATCCCCCAAATATTATCCTAGCCTCCAGCAGTCTGAGGCAGATGTTGAATCTTTGTATTTAATTACCCTTTTCCTCTGCATTGTCTCCATCCAGTTAGTTTATGAAACCACATAAACGTTTATTACCCACGCTCTCCTGAGGCAATGTGTCCAGGGCTGACAGTGTGCTGTGTGAGGGAGTCTTGTGTTTGTTTTGGAACTGCCTCCAGTTCCTTGTCTTTTGAAGACAGTGAGCAGTAATTTATTTTCATCTTACTCACTCCCCTTAAGGTTTTGTTATACCTATTATGGCCATTACAGCTTCTCTCCTCTGTCATCTTTTCTTTAGAGAAGGTTGCAGCATTGCAGGCAGCCAGGAGCCCATACCACTGGATGCCTTTCAGGGAAAACCAGACAAAACTTTCTTACAGGAATGGTCTTGGCAGAAGCAGCCCCAGGGTGGGCATCAGAAAATACAAACTGGCCTCAAAAGGGGTCTCCTGGCACCTTGATGCTATAACGGCCCTGGACAGCGCTGCAGCCCAGCTGATCTGTGTGACCCAAATGTGGACCCACAGGTTCTCCCCATCCCCGGGCCACACAGGCCTGTCAGAATGCAGGCACTTGCTGTTGAAACCCCATGGGGGGCATCTTCCTCCCTCCCAATTCTGTGGCTGGCCCCAGGAGAAGCCTGTGCAGAGTGAGACACTGACACTGGGGACAAAGTCCCAGCAACAATGGTCCTTGGGAAGCAGTTGGTGGTGAATGCTTACCATGGCACTGGCCTGCTACCCCATGCAGACAAAGCTGTAGAAACAAAATGAGGTAGCACAGGAGGGATCAGCCTTCCTCACTGAGTGGGAGCATTCTTTGCCTTCCAGCCTATTGCTAGAAGCAGATATGAAGCAGGAACCATCATTTTGCCTTGCCCCAAAGGCACTTGATGGCCCTGATCAGCCTCAACTGGGCCTTCTGTAACCTTTGCCCATAGAACCAGGAGCCCCATTTCAGTTCAGCCCTGGGCTTTTAGTCCCTGCCTAAGATGTGCTGTGGTTTGTCTCCACCTCTTTCCTGGCTGTTCCTGGCCATGGACACTGTTTTTCTGGACCCTGACTTCCTGGCTTGACCTCAGACCTGCCCGGCAATCACCAGACTGTATCTGGTACTGGCTACCACCACTGAGACTGACTTTGACTGGAAGATCAACTTCTCATCTAGACCTGGGACACGCTTTGTCACTACAAACTCACCTGATGATCTGAACTCTGACTTGAACCCGAGTTTCATCCCTGAGACTCACTACTCTAGGGTGGGTGCTGCACGATGAGCTGCCACTGAGACAGTTCCAAGCTGTACCTGTGGTGAGAAGTAAGTCATTGAGCTCCAGGGAGAAGGTCGAGGTGCATCCTGGGTACTGGGTGTTGTATTTAAGCCCTGGAGGACAGGCTGGGAGAGGTCACCACAGAAAAGGTTAAAAATGTGAGTCCCTGTTCCTGTGCTGGTGTAGAAGGACACCATCCCAGCATTGTTCCAAGGCATTGGGATCAGTGCTCATGGACACCAATGTATCAGCCCTGTCTCTTGCAACTGTTCTGCAGCCCATGTACCCAACAGCAATGTGATGGGAGGAGGGTCCAACCACAGAATCATAGAATCATAGAATCATAGAATGGTCTGGGTTGGAAGGGACCCCAAGGATCATACAGTTCCAACTCCCTGCCACAGGCAGGGCCACCAACCTCCAGGCCTGGATCTACACAAGGTTGCCCAGGGCCCCCTCCAACCTGGCCTTGAACACTTCCAGGGACGGGGCACCCACTACTTCTCTGGGCAGCCTGTTCCAGCACCTCACCACTCTTTCTGTAAAAAACTTCCCCTTAATATCTAATCTAAACCTTCCTTATGGTACTGGGCAGGGTGTTTTGGGGCAGATACAGTGATCAGTGGGTGACCAAGAGGGCTCAGGTGTGAGGGACCCTGCCAAAGCATGGTTGAGAAGCACCTCTGGGGAGCAGGGCCCGGGCTCGGCATGAGTGTGTTGTGTGTTGGCAGGCGAGGTGGGACACTGTACGGCACTGTCAGGAAGGCGGCCAGCAGATTCCTCAGTGATGGGGTAGCGCCGAATGACCTCAGAGCACAAATGGTCTGTGCAGCTGGTGGGCTCCTCTAGGCACCCCGCCTGCGCCGAGGAGAGCTCAGGGCCGTGGCTCTCCATCCAGGAGGCAGCGTTGTGTGTGCAGCACCCTGCAGCACCCTGCAGAATGGCCTGCTTGCCTGCCTGCTGAGCTGGAGGGGAAGACAGTGTTGGCAGCTCACAGAATTATTAATAGAAGAAGTGGGAAAGCAATGGGGAAAGTCAAAGAGCTATACAAAGCTGAGCAAAATTGAGTGCTGGAAATGAAGGGATCATGGCTGCTCTGAAAAGCTTCTTATGGTCAGCTTGAATATATATACTTAGACAACCTGGGTATTGCCACAGACCGCAACATTAAAACAGCAGTGCCATTCTAGGTCCTGGTAAAGGAGCATGATGTTTCTATTTCAGTAGCTTGCTTTCACATATTGCCCTGCTGATAAGCCTCCATCCCAGCACAGTGTCAAGGTGTCAAAGAGTGCTCTCTTAGATCCAAATGGGCATCAAATCTTTCATCACCCTAGATGCTGTTGACACCTTCAGTAGTACAGAACGGAAACTGAAGAGCCATGTGGGGTTGGGTAGCTGAAACCGGAGCACAGACCTCTCCACCCAAGTCACCAATGTCTTTAACTGGGTATGTTGCAGAGAAAGGGTTCACACTAAGGCTAACACTTGTGTCCTGCTAATGGTGTGTTGGAACAGCCTGTCCCCTCAGGGGCTACTTAGGTACTTGCTGGAGCCTGAGGGATTTCTCTTTGAAGGGGCAGTGTTCCAGTTGCAACCATGCATCTGGCACTGTCTGACTTTAAGCACCAGAATTTAACCCTGATCCTTTAGAGCTGCATGGAGTTCACATTTAAGAACAGCTCTTATTCTGATGGGAGTGAAATGAGCTGTTGTGTGTATGGCAAGGAGCAGATAAGGGTAGAGAAGAATGGACTAAAGATGTGTGGGAATGTCCTTCTTGACTTGGCCCCTTCACTGCAGCTTCTTTATTTAGTCCAGCAGTTCTCACTGCTATGATTCTGTGACACTGGCTGCCATGTCTGGTCCTTGGGCATGTTCATGCTCTGTTATTTTTCTGTGTGCTGCCTATTCTGAGCTGGGCATACAAGGGACAGGATGTTTAGGATGCTAAACCCAACAATAATTCAGAGGAGGAAAGGGATGCATTTTCATAAAGTATTAGTTGTTAGATATCATATGCCATACCCAATGCTTCTGTGTGTCACAAAGCATAAATCTGCATCTGAAAGGAGTCTTTGCAGTGGACAGTAATAGGCAATCTAAAGTGACATTAATACCCACTTGGAATTCTTCTTTTCTTCTTCTGTTCATTTCCAATGGTTGCCCACAGAGCAGTCTTTGCTGATGAATGTGTAGAGATCCACAGCTGTCCTTGATTCATTGTTTTTTACAAGATTCTTAGTGAAGGCGGCTCAGTCCTGCGCTGGAGACCCAGACTACTTATGGTTACGGGGGCTGCTCTGCTCTCTTCTGTTAAGTGTCTTTTACCTCTGTCCACTCTCAGTCTGGAGGGAACACAGGGGCTCATGAGGTGCTCAAGCCTTGTGGGTCCCCTGCATGGCTCTGGTTCTAGGGAACAGGAAGGCCAGTGCCACTGGAGTGTCACTGCCTCTAATTTACAAACTGATCCATCTCCTTGTGAGCAAACCCTTGTGCTCCAAAGCTGAGGCCTAGGACCTGAATGTTCCCCAGGGGCTGATTTCCACACTCAAGTGTAAGAAAGAGGACTCCGGTGCACGAATATAGTCCATGTGATGGTACTGAGACATGGTGAAACAGGTGAAATGCCTGCAAGTCACTGTTGTTACCATTAATGATTTCACCTTCTCTGCAACCCTGTATAGCACTGGCACGTGCGAGCAGCCCAACCCAGCGGGCCCCTGAAGGGACCTTGGATGGCTTGTGCCTAGCCTCTGATGGTCACTGGCACAGTCAATTGTGACTCACATGTCTCTAGGTCTTTTGGTGGCCAAGAGCAAGCGCTGACAGCCCATGGTCTTTCTGACCCTTGCCATCACAACCGAACTCTTACTTGGCACAGCCTCAGATCAAAGAGCATGCTCCCTCAGCTGTAATGAGAGCTCAAGCTGGAGGGAATGATTAAAAGGGTGGGTCTGCTGAAGGGTCCCTGGGGCTTATGATGGTATGGCCAGAGCAGAAACAACAACCCCACTTAAATCCCTGCAACAGCTCCCTCTCTATAAACAGGGTAGATGGACACCCCCTTCCTCCTCCTGTTCCTTCCTCCTCTGTTCTTCCCTCCCAGAGGTCACCTTCAGCAGGGAGGCAGTGTGCCCCCAGGACCAGAGACATGGGGAAGGGGCGGAGCGTCACGCTTCACCCTGTAACGCCTGGCAGCCCCTCCGGCTGCTCGGCTCAGGCTGAACCCAGCCCGGAGGCTGCGGCGGGGGAAGCGAGGCAGAGCACGGCCGGCCGGCAGTGCTGCGCTGCTGGAGAAGGTGAGAGGCTTGCTACGGACAGGGAGGGAGCGTGGGAAGAGGAGTTACAGCTGTGGCAGGATGAAGGAGACCGGACAGGCGTGTAAAAGAGCACGCACCCCTTGCAAACTAGTTTTGGAGACTCTGGCGTGGCAAGCTGGCAGGATGTGGAGAGTGCCCATGTCCCACATCTGGTTGATGGCCAGCTCGTGGTGGCTCTGGCCCGAAAGGTTCCTTTGCGTGCGGTTCTGTCCAGTGGGACAGTGCGGCGGTATCGTCCGGTTGGCTGGGAGGAGGGCGTGATGTGGCTCAGTCCCTGCGACACTGCTGCCCATGTCTGTCCCAGGAGGCTGTTGCATGGAGGTTGTGGATCCTGCTTGCGGGGAAGAGGCTTCCGGGGGTCTCTCCGGTGAGGCCGGTAGGTGTTTCACCCAGGAAGAGCAGTAGGGGTGAACCTGCTAAGGGGACAGTCGTGCGGCTCTCCGCAGCGAGATTAAGCGCTCGGCCGCTGACCAGGTTTAGAAATAAGCTCATAAATCTATCAGCAATAAGGCCAGAAACAACCACTGCGACAATCTGCTCTGATCCTTTGCCTGTGTTAAACGTGGTTTGCACTAAAGTGGACCTTTTAGGGGAAAGACTTAACAAAAGAAAAGCACTATTCTTGAGGTAAGAGTAGCAGAGGTGGAAGGATATTCTTCCGTGCTGTTTCGTGAGATTTTTAGGGGCAAATACCCTTCTTCACAAAATCTGCACTGCAATTGAAGTCTGAAGTTGCCTCGTTTCAGCTTCAACTATTGGTTTTATTGTAATGCTGTTACTTATTTGGGAGAGCCCACTTTAGTGAAATTCTAGTGCCCACAAAAGAGCCTCTTCTTTGCTGTTTGATAAGTATCCTGGGTTTGGCTGGGATAGAGTTAATTTTCTTTCTAGAAGTCTAAGGCTACTCCCTTGGAAGTTTCCCCGGTAACTGTCATCCCTGTTGTCATTCTCATGGTTCTTCTCTGGTCCTTTTTCCATCAAACTCCGGACATCAGTGGTAGCTTGCTGAACTGTGGGCTCACTGGTGCCATTAAAGAGGTAGAAAACATCCACTAGTTAATTCTGTTGACTCAGCAGCTGACCTCTTTTCAAATGAGTTCAGGAAATTTACCCTGAAGAAACTGGGCTTTCACATCAGTGTATTTTTAACATTCTAAAACCATCTGAAAAATAAAAGGCACATGAATGCAAAGTAGAGCAAATGGAAGGAATGCATTCCCAATAAAAACAGAAAATCCACTGGTGCATGATATTCTCAGTTCTGGTGCAGAAGTCATTAGCAGGTGGCCAGCTCTTCAGAAATACAGCTTTCCTAACTCAGCTGATTTCCAGAGATTAAGTTTCAGACTGTCTCAGGGCATCTGTGTGTAGGAACCGCTGCAGAAATTAGAGTTTACTGTAAGAGGCATGCTGTCTCTGAAGAGATCTCTTGTTATCAACTGTCTTAGTCTGTGTAAAGTGGAATGGCTCTATCTGTGGTCTTTTTGTTTGTTTACAGTGACGCTTATTTTCTTAATTTGCCACCTGGAAAATGCCAGTTAGCCTCTCACTGCTGAAATTCCCTGTGTCTGATCCTTTTCAGGCATTGCCTTCAGCAGGCTGAATGCAGAAGTGGAATCTGCAGCATCAGTAACCCTGATGCCTTCATTCTCTTGGGCTGCTGTCTGTATCGTTAAGATGTGTATCTATGCCACTGGAGATTATTTCTAGTGCAATTCTGCATCATCCTCATCCTACATTTTAAGGCCTGCAAAGGAAGTGAGAGCTACATTTCTGGGTATACACAGTGCCCATTTTGTCTAAAAAACAGCATGAAGAACTTGTGTTTATCTGATTAATATGACTTTTTCTGTGTGTGTCACTCAATGACAGACTAAACTCCTTACCTATTTGGTGGTTTGAAACACTTTTGTGTGTGTGTGTATGTGCATACACTAGTTTTATCAAGCAATGCATTATCTACCCATTTGAAAACATTTTCTGGGTGATTTCAGTGCTTTCTTCTAGTTCATTGACAACGGTAAAAGTATGGTGACATAGTCAGGATTTAACAAGATCAGTTTTGTAGGGTGAGGACATCAATAAAATACAATAATTTCCACAATACCTGGCTTATTTTTTAAATGCAAATTAAAAGTATGTATGTGGTTTATTGATTTTGACCAATGCTGGTATGAATTTGCACAGATAGCTTTCAGGGAATGAGCAGTGAATGGGACGTTTCTGGCAGGTGCAGTACGTACCAGGACCAGGCTGAGACCTGCCCCAAACTCCCACCAACAATGTAGAGGTTTCTGGGAAGCCCCTGCAGACAGGATCCTTACACAGCCCCAAGACATAAATGAATGCAGTGGTTTGGTAACAACAGAGATGAGAAATGATCCAAAGTACTCGGAACACTAAGTCCTCTTGAGCAAAATGTGCTTTATTAAAGGTGCTGCAAAAGTATTTGGGTGGAAACAGGGCAGGCAACACCCAGAAAGGGACATGAAGAGGAAGAAGAGATTTTCCCCAAAAAACCCACTGTAATTTGGAAAAACTCTGGGGTGACAATGGATGTATAAGGTAGTACAGCTCAGTGTGGTGCAACAAGAGATCTTGGGGTCACAGCACGAGGCAGAAGGTAATTCTGGCTGAATGCATCACTGGAGGCATTCCCCAGGGAGCAGCCAGGTGTTTAAGCTGGATGGACAGAAACACTGGTGAGGCTTCAGAAAAGAGCTGTAAAACAGAGCTGGAAAACAGGCTTTGGTTTGAGTATTGGGAAGAGCATTTTTTGAAGGCATTTAACTAATCAGAAGACTGACAGGTGTCTTGGTCAGAGACTTTTGAGATGTTTGTTCAAAATTCAAAATGTGACTAGAGTTTCTGGAAGCATCCTGCTTTTAAACCGATGCGGCCACTACAGAAGCACCCCGTGCCAGATGGTTTGTGAAGCCTAAGTAAAGCGTTGGATAAATATATAGCCTGAGTTTCAGGCTGTACCCTGCTAGTTTTCCTCGCTCTGAATAGTTTAAAATATGTTCTCATAGGCTGTCGTCATACCTCTGACCTCAGTGCATACAAACCCTGCAAGAGTCAGGAGAAATAATACTCTTTTCTCTAGCTCAGAAACTTCATCAGCAGGTTAGGTCACTTGCATTAGGATATCCTATAAATATGTAACAGCAAGAATGTTGCCACTTCATGTCTTTGAATTAAACCTGCATGATGTCTAGTAAGAGGTGTCTAGCAAGAGGTGTTGGCTATTTGGTTTGGGTTAAAGTGCTGTAGATGGTCAGACACGAAAATGGACCCTACATGCCGTATGCTCAAAGTGATTTTTAATGGAGCATCTTCAATATGAGGAGATGCTGAGACAGCTGGGACTCTTCAGCTTGGAAAAGAGAAGGCCCAGAGGGGATTTTGTCAGTGTGTGTAAACATCTGGTAAGAGGGAACGAAGAAAAGGGAGCCAGACTTTTCTCAGTTGTGCTCACTGACACGAGGCAATGTACACAAATTAAAGCACAAGGAATTCCAGCTAAACACAAGAAAGCACCCCTATCACTATCTATCTCGATAGCTCTCTATCTCTCTATCTACTATGGGGGTGGTCAAACTGTGTGGTAGGTTGCCAGAGAGGCTGTTGAGACTCCATCTGTGGAGATAAAAAAACCCCAACCTTCCTAGATAGCCTGCTTCAGCAGCTGCTGCTTGAGCGGGAGAATTGGATTAGATGATCTCAGGAGGTTCCCTGCAGCCTAAATACCTCTGTGATTCTGTCATCATAGCACCATCTCTGTTATACAGGGATTACACAGTCTTTGGCTTTTGAGTATGAAGTACTTTTCTGGACTAAATACATAAATCGTTTTGGTTGAAGAACCAGAATAACATTACCTAGACTGAGACACTGTATCTCCATAGCCTAGCTCCTCTGCAGCTCCTCAGGAGATTGGGAAGCAGTCAGAAAGGGTGTGAATTTCTTGCTGCTGCAATTAGGGACTCTTTTGGGGAATTGGGGTTTTTCGTACATTGACAGCCTGGAAACAGGATCTGTAGCAGGGATGAAGCACAGGAGGAACAGTGGAGGAAAGAACAGTTTTGAGAAGGACCTTGCCTGCTGCCTGCAATGTAGCATGGCCAAACGGTGAGCTCACCCTGGCCAGGGACCTGGTGGCTTTCTCCCCAGTCCTTGTCACTCTGCAAAGGGCAAATGTTACTCTAGAAGGTAACAGAGGTAGTTGTGGAGTACCCAGGAATACTGTACTCACTGGTGAGCCAAATTCAGCCCTTACTTAGCTTCCTACCTAATTGCAGTGGTATCTCAGAGGAAGACCTGAGAACTTTGGGTATTTCCTGAAGTATGGACTGTGTCCTGTAATGAGTTTCCTCAAAGGCAGCAAGGACCAAAGCCTGTAAACTGTCCTGGAGTGGCTGCAGCTGCAGCTTCGTAGGATCATAGAATCACAGACTGGTTTGGGTTGGAAGGGACCTCAAAGACCACTGATTTCCAAACCTCACCTATTTCCACCATCTACTAGGCCAGGTTGCCCAAAGTCCCATCCAACCTGGCCTTGAACACTTAGCCCCCTGGAAGTACCTCTCTGGGCAACATGCTCCAGTGCCTCACCACCCTCACAATAAAGAATTTCTTCCCTTAATCTAAATCTACCCTCTTTTAGTTTAAAGCCATTACCCCTTGTCCTGTCACTAGATGCCCTTGTAAACAGTCTTTCTCCGTTCTTCAGGCACTGGAAGGCTGCTGTAAGGTCTCCCTGGAGCCTTCTCTTCTCCAGGCTGAGCCAAACTCTCTCAGTCTGTCATCATAGGAGAGGTGCTCCAGCCTTCAGATCATCTTCATGGCCCTCCTCTGGGCTTTCTGCAACAGCTCCATNAACTCTCTCAGTCTGTCCTCATAGGAGAGGTGCTCCAGCCTTCAGATCATCTTCATGGCCCTCCTCTGGGCTTTCTGCAACAGCTCCATGTCTTTCTTAAGTTGGTGGCCCCAGAGCTGAATACACAGTAGAATCATAGAATCATAGAATGGTCTGGGTTGGAAGGGACCCCAAGGATCATAGAGCTCCAACCCCCCTGCCACAGGCAGGGCCACCAACCTCCAGGCCTGGATCTACACAAGGTTGCCCAGGGCCCCATCCAACCTGGCCTTGAACACTTCCAGGGACGGGGCATCCACTACTTCTCTGGGCAGCCTGTTCCAGCACCTCACCACTCTCTGTAAAAAACTTCCCCCTAATATCTAATCTCTCAGTACTCCAGGAGGGGTCTCATGAGAGCTGAGCAGAGCTGCAGAAGGAGGTCCCTTGACCAGCTGGTCACACGTCTTTTGATGCAGCACAGGATATGGTTGGCTTCCTTCATATGGAGCCCTGATCAGACCCACAGATTTGTCACTGTCCTTCAAGAGACTCTATCCATATCGTCTAGCTGGTCTATTTTTCCAAGCTGGCTGTTTTACTGGATGCTCTACTCTGCACCCAGACAATCTGTCCTCCCATGCCAGTGGGGCCAGGCATAGAAGTAAGGATCCTTGCCACCTATATTGCAGTACACTTGAAATGGGTAGTGGAAGGACATGAGATTGGTTTTGGGTTGTTTTTTAGTTTGTTTGGCTGCTTTTTTTGTTTTGTTTTGGTGTGGGATTTTTTTGTTTGTTTGGTTTGGTTTCTTTTATTGCAAAAGCTTAAGGACTGAAATGTTTTGACTCCCAAAGCTAGACTGAGAACCAAGAATACAGAGAAGCATATCCTCCCATTCACAAGAGCAAGTTTTCACACAGTAAATAGAAGTAATGAACCATACAAAACCAGAATAGATGAATCATATAATAAATAATTCAATGCAAATATAAACAGAATAATGAACAGAGATTTGAAAATTACATCATACTGAATAATACACTAAGTGGATGCAATGAGAAGATTCCAACCTTTGGGTTACATAGCACTAACAGGTGGCCAGCCTACAAGGGAAGAAATTTTATCCAACTCAATTTTGAAAAATGGAATTATCTGGGAAGATTGTGAGTTGTATATGACTATGAATTTAATACAGGGGAAAAACTATCTTACAGAAATGATCTTCTGGTATTTTTGTCACAAATACAAATCTAATGTGTTCTGCACAAGGCAAGCAGACATCTCTCCTGCTGTTGCACTCCCTAGTTAGGGTGGCTTTAGCCTATCTGATACCAAGGGGACCTCCATGTCTTTCCAAGGTCTATTACATTTTAAGGGGTTTTTTCTCTATATCCCTAGCTAGGACTCTTTAAAAAAGTGGTTTTTTTCAGCTACTCATTTTAACACCTAAATGTGGCAACACCAGTTCAGAAATGTCAGTGTGCTGTGGGTCTGTGGGTGGTTTCTTCAGTGCCCTTGCTGGGTGGAATTTCACAAGCTGTGCCGGCTGGTCAGCAATAAAAAAGCCGAGCAATGTAAAAACTAATTCATTCTTTCTGCTCCCACTCATATTCCCAGGGTGCCATCTTCCTTTTTAGCAACATGAGGTCCTATTCCCTTCCCCAAAAGGCATTGTGTGAGTCAGAATATTGTGTGGGAAGAAATTCCAAGTTTGTAACTGCAGAGGGGAGCCACTGGGTTTACACCAGGGCTCTGTCTCACTGCACACTGATTAAGACACATCCAAAAATGGTGCAGCCCCCAGGCTCTTGTGTTGCATCCTTAGGCAAAGTGTTCCTAGAAGGTGAAGGGAGGTGATCCTTCCTCTCTACTCAGCACTGACTAGTGTGTCCAGTTCTGGGCTTCTCAGCAGGTGAAAGATGTGGACTTACTGGAATGAATCCAGCCTGTGAAGATGATTAAGATACTGGAGCAGCTCTCATACAAGGAGAGACTTTGAGAGCTGGGACTTGTTTAGCCTCATGAGGAGAAGGCTCCAGGGGATCATATTATCAATGTGTATAGATATCTCTAAAAAAGACAGAGTCTTCTTAGTGGCAGGACAAAAGGCAGTGGGCCTGAAACACAGAATTTGTATTTAAGCATGGGAAAAACTTTTATTTTTTAATCATAAAGGTGATTGAACACTGGAAAAAGCTGCCCAGAGCAGGTGTGGAGTCTCCATCCTTGAAGACATTTAAAACTGGGCTGGATATAGTCCTGCTCTAGTTAACCCTCCTCTGTGCACGAGGTTGCACCAGGTGATCTCCAGAGGTACTTTCTGAACTTGACCTGTGACTCTGGTTCTGTGATCTGTGTTCCAAAGCCAGGAGGGCTTCCCAGGCCTGGGGCACTTGTGTTCAGAGCACAGGGAGATAGTCAGGGGAGAGTGCTGCCACAGGTGCACGGAAGTGCTGACTGGTAGCTGGATGGGGGGACTGAAAAAAGCATTTCTCTGAAATGGGTTTGAAGCAGCTGGCTGTAGCTCAAAATGCCATTGATGGCCAAGCTTCCTTCCTGCCCAAGTTTCTTAACTGCACAGGTGAGTGACTTTGGGTCAGAAATGTCAGCAGGCGTGTCCCTTTGGCTTGCTTGGAGTACACTGCCTCTGACAAGCATTCCCTTTCTTTTCAGGGTAAAGCTGTGCCTCTGGCTGAGGAGAAGATCTGTCTCTGCTGCTGCCTCCAGGACTGTCTCCAGTAAGCAGAGATGCACGGTTTTGCTGCAGTGGACTAAGGAGAGCAAGAGGACTGGGTCACGCTTTATAAACTGAGACTCTGTTAATGTTTCCCTTGTTGCCTAGAATAAGAGGAGCCCAAGCTGTAGTACAGCTGACACAGAAAGGTGAGCCAGGTCTTTGAAATGAGAGGCCCCTGGCATTGCACTTACAGAGTCAAGCATCTGTCTGGAGGCCAGAATGGATTAGAGGGCTGGAGGAGGTTCCCTGCAATACAGGGACCTTTTATAGCATGAGGGGCTTTGCCCAGAGGTGTACAGTATAAAAGCAGAGCTGTGAGAGTGCTCAGGCTCCACGTGGCAGAAGCATCACCTGCCGTGGCACATGGTGCATCCTGCCTGGTTTTCTCTGTGCAGGCTGTGATGCTCCTGACTGACACTGTGGTGTTTCCGCAGCGCACAGCGATGGCCGAGGGCGCAGCGGCAGCTGCGGCGGGGACAGCAGCGCCAACCGTGCTGGATGAGCTCCTGGAGATCACAGCTCAGAGCCTGGTGCGCGCGGAGGTGGCTGAGCACTATGAGGTTATTCGGGAACTGGGCAGGGGCAAGTACGGCCACGTGATGCTAGTGACCCACCGGCAGAGAGGTAAGGAACCAACTGTGCCCTGTGAGCTACTGTGCCTTGCCTCCTCTCCACTTTCCGGGTGGGCTGGTGGCTCCCTGGGGCCAGGCACCAGACATGGTGGTGGGTCCCCAGAGAAACCAGCAGGACAGGGACCTCTCCAGCCAGGGACCAACCCATCGCACTCATCCAGGGAGCAGGTGATGCCAGCAGGCAGGCCAGAACATCAGGCAAGGTCATAGTGATGAGGCAAGTCCATGGTCAAGCTGGGAAGTCAATCCAGAAATCCCTATCAGTAGGGTTCGTGGTTAGGCACTGGCATGGATGTGTCAGAGCTGGAAACCAGCACTTTTACCGCACCGCTCAGGCAGAGAGAGGACCCAAGCCTGAGCTCAAAGGGTGCCCTAAGGCACATGGACAGAGTGTGAGCAGAGATACTATGTTGTGTTGGCCAAGGCTGTTAAGGCCTATGATAAGGCCATGGCACTACTCTTCCTCAGTTCCAGCTCAGACCGATGGACCCATGTGGCCTGAACTTCCCTTGCTCTGCCCTGTACTCCTGTGCCTGTACTGGCTGGTGTAAAACTCACACCAGCAACAGCTCCTAGGAGTCCACAGGATATATACACACAGATTCAGGCCAGATCTCCCTGTGGCTGTGACTGTCTGGACCATGGATGCTGAGTGCCTTTTCTGTCTGACTTGGTGTGAGTGACTTTGAGGGGAGCCTAACCCACTCTCCCCATCCCCAGGGACTCCTATGGCTCTCAAGCTGCTACCCAAAGCCAGTACCAAGCTGCACACCTTCCTGTATGAGTACTGCATAGCGCTGTCTCTTGCCACCCACCCTGCTATCATCAGCATGTTTGGAATTGCCATTGAGTCCAGCCAGTACTATGGCTTCCTCTATGAACCAGCGTTGCACAAAGACCTCATCTCTATCATCAAACCCCGAGTGAGTGCTCCTAGAAGGCCATCTGGACTGGGACTGTAGTGCCTGGTCCCTGTGCAGGCTGGCTGGGTCGGAGGGAGGGAGATAAAAGCAATGGGCTGTATATCTCTCTGGGATCTACAGCATTGAAATAGCTTCAGGCTTGTAAGAACTGAACTGCAAAGGTCTTCCCCAGTGCAGACCATGCAGGTGAGAGCCCAGCTGGCAGGGCTGCCAAGGTGCCCTGCCTGTGCCATCACACCGCCTGTCTCTCTCCCCGTGCAGGATGGGATCCCTGAGCCAGCTGCGAAGCAGTGTGCCAAGCAGCTGGTGAGTGCCCTGGAGTTCATCCACAGCCGGGGGCTCGTGTACCGTGACGTCAAGCCTGAGAACGTGCTGCTGTTCGACCCCGAGTGCCGGCTCATCAAGCTGACTGACTTCGGGCTTACGCGGCCCAAGGGTACCAAGCTCAAGCTGGTGGCCGGGGTAATTCCCTACACTGCCCCTGAGCTGAGCAACGCCACTGATGCCCAGGGGGTGCCCATTGACACCAGCTTGGATGCCTGGGCCTTTGGCGTGCTGCTTTTCTGCCTGCTGACTGGCTACTTCCCCTGGGAGCAGAGCCTGCCAGATGACCCTTTCTTTGAGGACTTCATGCTGTGGCAGGAGTCAGGTCTGGAGGAGGACCTGCCCCGCCACTGGAGACGCCTGACAGCTGAGGCTGCCCTGATGCTGCGGAGCCTGCTGGCCCTAGACCCTGCCAAGCGCAGCCCTGTCAGCGGGGCGCTGCGCTACGTCGATTGCCCTTGGCGGCTGGAGGATGGGTGCAGCGAGGGGGCTGCAGCGAATCCCTAGAGCCCATTCCCCATGGGGGGATGGAAGGCTGGTCTCTCTCTGCAAGAGGCTTCAGGTTCTGGGGCACCACGGTGGCCCAGGTGTGAGAGGCCATGGTGACCCAGAGAGCAACTTCCCTGCAGCACTCTCCCTGCTGCCAGAGCCAGCCTCCTTCCCCAGCTGCTGGTCCTCACCCTATGGCTCAGTGCTGAGCAGTGTCACCTCCCTGTGCTTCCTCGGGGATTGAAAACATCTCCTTTCTCTTGGAGACAAGTGTCTGCAAGTGAAGCACCTACTCACCTCCTGGCTACAGGGACTCCAGGGTGTTTTCTAAGGGCTGCAGCACCTGCCTTGTCTCAAAACAGAGTAAAATATGTACTCTTGTGTTTCTGTATGTGGCTCTTTTTCCCTCATAATAAAATGCCTGTAGGGAACTGCTTGCTGTGGGAGAGCAGGGGCACAAAAGAGCCTATGGCCATCTCAGGACGACCTGCGTAAGTCAGGAGTCACCCCTGGGTATTTCCTGGGCCTCCACCAGGACCCATGAAGGATGGCTTTAAGCCAGTGGGGTGAAAGTGCTGGGGAACCCCCAGCATGTGCTGAGGATGGTGGCTGGGGATGGATGATGGTGTTGAGAAGGTGGTGGGAGACATGGAGGTGGAGTGTTGGAGAAAGCCAAGGGAATTTGCACATTGCAACCTGCCCACTGCCACACATTTCTTCCTGTTTCCTTGTATTTGGGGCAAGGTGACAGATGGACTTTTCTGTGTGGAGGGTTGTTAGCAGCTGGAATCTCAGCATCAGTTTATACAAGTGTTCCCCTTTAGTTCCTGTCTCTCTGGAAAATGGCCTTCTGCAAGCACCAACAGCTCTGCTGAAGCACAATTCACCCCTCTCCTTCCTCGAGTGGCTGAGGTGCAAGTGGAAAGATGAGCTCGCTGTCATGAATATCCACATGTATGATTCAGCTGGGAAGATAAGTAGCACTGTGAGGGTGGTCGGCCTGGGCATCACTGGGGAGGGCTAACAGAGGAGCTGTAACCACAGGTCATATACATTTATAATAACCCTGCCAAAATTCCCCTCGTGATAATTCCCAGCAGTCACACACCATTGCCTTGCTCTCACTCCTCGTCCCTTTCCACACCAGCTGGTCCTTCCTCACAGACCCAGCCCCATTCTGTATGAGCTTCCACCACCACTTCTTTCCTGCTCATACTCTGCTGAATCCTTCAGTCCCAAGAAACCATTTCTAAAAATACCCAATGCTAGCCAAAGTACACCCCCTCCCTTGTACTGCCTTCAGGTCCTAAGAGAATGTCATTCATGCTCTTTTAGATGGCTGGTTACCCCTCTACAAGGCCTTATTTCTCCCATTTCTTATCAGCACTTTAGCCCTTCCCCATCAACATCCTTCTCCTGGTCCCTCAGTGTCATTCTAGGTGCACATTTTAACCCAGGAAAGAGGTAGGTAGGAGATAATTAGGGGTTACAAGCTCCTCTTACTTTGCTGCCACTTTCCCATCCTCAGAATAATGCTGCCAGTAATTCCTTCCAGCTCTTAGCCTGATCCTATTGCTGGAAACATCCCCAAATCAGTTTCCATTCTCAATGGCTTTGTAACTTCTAAAATTGCAGTTTCAGCACCATACTTTCTGGCATCCCAGCTTTTCTTTCACCTCAGATCCTTTCCTGCACACACTTTTTCTGTAGTTCCCCAATCTCCAGCTCCCTTTTTCCAGCTTCATTTCTCATTGGCATTTTCCCATTGCTTACTTTCCCCACTATCATCCCCTTTCTATTATCCATCACCCGATAAACACCTTTTTCTCATTCCTCTCTCAGCAACACCACCTCCATGCTACTCTTCTGTACTTTTCCCACATCACTTATCCTTGGTGTCTTCCTTCTAGCTCCTCAAGCTACCTTATCAACCAGCACCATGCTCACCCTGTTCAAGATGCAGTTTGCTTCTGTCTGCTTCCATTTCTTAGACTCTTTTATTACCCAAAACCATAATAAATGCTGTTCAACTCTGGCCTACTGAGATTTGGTCTTAATTATTCTTTGTAGGAACAGCAGAGAAGTGTTAAGGTTGTTTCTACTTGGAACCAACACAGTTCCTGTATTTAAAGTGGGGAAGCCCTAAGATAGGCCAGGTAGCTGTCAAATATCTGATGAAGAATAATGGAAAATCTGATACAAGTGCTTGATAATAGGGAATTATAGAACAGGATGATGGCTTTCTTTGAATCTATGTGATAATAAAGTTGTATTTGATAGAGTAAATTCATGGTGTTATGGTACACTATTTTTGTGAGGCATGACCTATTGATACAAAGAAAATTATGGTATGCTGTGTTGATTAAGAAGAAGATGTGTTGTGAAAAGACAATAAAACTTACATTAATGGAACTGAGAACTTTCAAGGAACAGAAGAAATAAATGCTAGTTGGGAGTGCCCTTTGGTTATTTTGGTTGGTTTCTGCAGGGATCAATGGTTGAACAAAAACTGGTAATGTTTCCATCCATGATTTGAAGTTAAATACAGAACCACTGCAGGCAAAGCCCTGCAAATGACCCAAACACGAATAGGGTGATAAATAGCAAGAGGAACAAGCCACTCAAAAGACATCTGGTTAAGCTGGTAAATTGGGTATATTCAAACAAAATACATTTTATTATAGGCAGGAGAAATGTCTGTGGGTAGGAATAAAACCCATAGTTACCCTGAAAAAAAAGTGCAAGTCATAGAGGATACACAAGATATGTGAGTTCTCGTTGTGTTACTCAGTCAAAAAAGGCTAACGGACTCCCTGTGGGGCTAAAGAGAGGCAGGCACTGAACGTGGTCAAAGATTCCTACTGGCCTAAATAGGAGTGTGGGAAGTAGAAGTGAGTGATCAGTGTTTGATGCCTCATAGGGTGATCCTGGGGATGGCACCACACTTAGAGGCAAGCTGGAAAGCTGGAGACAGCTCAGAAGAGAACCCTGGTGCGGCTGTGGTTTAAGGCTACAAGAACGTCTTAAAGAAAGTAATGAGCTCAACTACCTAAACCAGTAAGACTGAAGAGCAATTTGGTTATGATACAGAGTCCTGGGAAGAAAATACCTACTATTAATGACCTATTTTAATTTGAGAAATGTCCAAGAGCAACCATGAGAGTTTGGAGCCAAACACATTCATGCAACATTGCAGTAGTGAAGGTTCTTGCCTAGTTAAAGAAACCATCATATGAGCAGAGGCTGAGAGCTGGAACTGTTCAGCCTGGAGAAGCGAAGGGTCAGTGAGGATCTTCTTTATGCTTACTTCCATACACAAGATTAAACTGTGAGAGGAATGGCTGGAGAGCAGCCCAGCAGAAAGGGATCTGGGGTCCTGGTCAACAGCAGCTCAACATAAGTCAGCAGTGTGCCCTGGCAGCAAGAGGGCAAACCTCATCTGTGCATCAAACACAGCATAACCAGCCAGTCAAAACAGGGGATTATCCCGATGTACTCAGCATTGGTGGGGCCTCACCTGGAGTACTGCCTGCACTGCTGGGACCCAACATTTAAAAAGCATGTGAAGGTGCTTGAATGCATCCAGAGGAGGATGACAAAGCTGGTGACAAGGCTGGAAGGCATGTCCTGTGAGGAGCAGCTTGTCTAATTTGGAGAAAACAGAGGCTGAGGGGTAACCTCTTCACTCTCTACAGCTTCCTGAGGAGGGAAAGTGGTGAGGGAGGTACTGAGATCTTCTCTGTGCCATCCAGTGATAGAACATGTGGGAATGGTTCAAAGCTGCACCAGGGGACATTCATATCGGACATTAGGAAGGATTTCTTTACTGAGAGAGCATCAAACACTGGCAAAGGATTTGTAGAGTGGTGGTGATGCTCCAAGCCTGTCAGTGTTTAAGAGGCATTTGGACAATGCCCTTAACATGCTTTAGCGACAGTCAGCACTGAAGTGGTCAGACATTTACACTAGGTGGTCATCATGGATACTTTCTGACTTAAATTTCTAGTCTAGTCTAGTCTTTTCTAGTCTGTTCTAGTTTATTCTATGGTCTCAATGTCTAGAAATAACCAATGGAAAGGTATAAACAAAGACAGCCAGAGTCTTTCAGTGGTGCTGGGTGACAGGACAAGAAGCCATGTCCACAAATTGAGATACAGGAAATTCCATTTGAATGTAAGAAAAATGGCTTTATGGTGATGGTGGCCAAACATTGGAACATTGGTTATAGTGCTTCTGTCTTTGGAGATACTCAAAAGCTGATTGGACAATGCCCTGATCAACCTGTGCTAGCTCCCTCTGCTCTGAGTGGGAGGCTGGGCTAGAAGTCCCATATAGCATCAATGATGCTGTGATTCTAGAACGTTTTTCATTTTGAGGACACTTTGTATTTCAGCTAGAGATGTGTGGGGCCCCCGGTGTCTTTGCTTTGGAACCACTTATTTTAGACCTTATTTCAAATGAACTTGATTCCAATGTTCCACCACCTGAACTGGTGGAGCAGTGACATATTTGGGGAAACAGATCAAATTGTCCAATTCCATCAGGAACAAGGCTGGGTTGTTTAGCAGGAGACAATTACGCTGATGAGGATGAGGGATTTGGTGCTGCCTGACAAAGACAATGTAATAGAAGCTATTGGCAGTGAGCAGTGGCAATGACAAGGACTGTTTCTCTGTCTCTTTTAACAGAGTCTTGAGACTTTGGCAGAAGGGGTTTTGTCGGGGCAGACAGCAGGCCTGCTGGCGGCCTAGCTCTCTTCTCCCAAGATTTAGGCCCTGACAATATTCTTCTGTTCCCATGAGACAGGAAAAGTTACTCATGCTGACAGGATCCTAATAATCACATTCTCAAAACACAGCGGCCTTGTTGATAGGGGTACAAGGCTGCCCTAAACCAAGAAGCAGCTATGGGAAGGTATTTGGGAGTAATGGAACATGTTAAGAACCAACCATAATAAGATGGTCAAAACCAGCAGGTGTGCAGATGCTTTTAGGTATTAAAGGTAAACTAACAATACTTTGCTATAAGATAGGTTNCGCTATAGTTGCCTTTTCTCAGTGGCTTAATCATAACTGCTGCTGGATTTCTTAAATCAATTAATAAACAGACCTGTTGAAGCCTATGCCCAGGGGGTCTGAAAAAAGATCTGCTTGTCCCCATCACCCCCGCAGCAGCTGCTGGGAGAGGCTGAATGGAACGGATCTGCGTGCAAACATGCGGGCCCTTTGCACGCCCAGCCGCTGGCTGCAGGAGCGCTGGCCAGGTGCCCGGCCCTCTAAAGGGCAACGTTTCAGCTAATGTAGGCACAAGGTATGGGGTGTATCCGGTGTCACCCCTAAAGAGGCATCAGGTGGCTGTCGAGGGGAGGGAAAGACACCGTACTTCACTCCTCTCTGAGATGGAACGAAGAAATAAATTGGGTGATTACAGAGCTCACTGCACTGTGTGAGTTCTGACTGCAGCATCTACAGTTCAAGAAGTGTGAGTCCAGACCCTAGTGCCCTGGTGCCTGCCTGCAGCCCACTGCATGCACAGGCTGGGAGTGTGGAGCCCACGGCTCTTGGTAGGATGCATGGCCTGTGCTTCCAGGTCCCCTTGTGAACCTTGCTACAGACTCTGCTCTCTCTTCTGCACCCCATACTCCGCATGGCTCCTGAACAGTCGTGCTCAGCAGCAGCCTGGGGACTGAGCTGCAGACTGGTGCCTGCAGGGTGTAGGGGGGCCAGGGCCAGTGCTTTGGTATTGCAGGGGCAGATTCAGCCTGATCCTGAACAGATCCCTTGGTCATAACAGCGATCATAATTTCCAGTTAGGAAGTGTTGGTAAGAAGAAGTGGAAGAAGAAGCTGCTTGCTAGACAGAGATCTGTGCAGGCAGATATGAAAGTGACCACCCCAGGTCGTGACAATGGCTGAACAGTAGTCATCTCAGAATTAAGATGTTGATTGTGGAGGAGAGCACTTGGGCAAATTATTTGGACTAACCACAGGTCAGCAATGTCCCCAACATATAGACTGTGGTGTTATGCTGTCTGCACTCTGGACACAAAAGGGAGGGTAGGATCAGGTTGGATGGTGGGGTCAATGTCATCTGCTACTTCTACAGGAAGACTAATGAAAGCCACTCTATTAGGCTGGCTGACTCAGTGATCAAAGACAGGACAGGAATCCAACATTCAGGACCTCTCCAATTAGGCTTCTGGCATAATTTCTAGACTGCAGCATATAAACTTCTTTCTGCCTTGTTGACTCTGACACCATGCTACTTCCATTCCTTCTCACTTAAACCCTCTTAAGTATCATTACTAGTACTGTGGCTGATGTTGACAGCAACAGTCACAGAATATGCTCTCCATATTCCCCAGAGTTAGAAACACAGAGTCACAGAAGGTTTGGATAGGAAAGGGCCATGGGCAGGGACACCCACACAACTAGACCAGGTTGCCCAAAGCTCCATCCAACCTGGCCTTGAACCCTGTCAGGGAGGGGGCAGCCACAGCTTCTCTGGGCCGCTTGTCTCAGTGCCTCACCACCCTCACAGCTCACAGTAAAGAATTTATTCCTAATACGCTCACTAAATCTCCTCTCCTTTAGTTTAACTACTGTCCTTCAGTTCCCTCATAGCCTTGTCTCCTGGAAAAGATCATGCACTGACTACCCTGTGTGACCTTTTGTACTCTGCACACAGATGTCAGGTATTAAAACTGCAGAGGGACTGAGCACCAGATCCCAAAAGTGCGGGGGGTAAAGCATCTCAGGCGAAGCAATAGGATAGGGCAGATGCAAGATTGCATTGTGCCCGTGCCTGCCTCCTCCCACATTGCTTGTTCCTGAGTTTGACTTTCACTTCAAAGACAAAGCAGGCCAGAGCTTTGATAAAAAACCACAAAATATGACCCTGTTCTGAACAACTGTCCTTCTGAGCACAGGGGTGGAAAGAGACAGTAGCTGGGGGATACAGGTACTTTATTACCTTTCATTCTTACTCATGTACGGGCATGTTGGTGACAACTGCGACCCAGCTGGTATCTTCTGGAGCTGCCTGTAGCTAGAAAGTCATGAGAATTCATAAAGCCCTCTTGTCATGTCAAAGAACAAAGAGCTTCAGGATCAAAAGTGGCTGGATCAGAAGATACCTGGTCCCAGCTGGGAAACATACAGCTGGCTCCTGGAGTTTCAGCTGTTAGCCTTTGTTTCCTTCTCTCCTGTATCCCTGAGTGGAGATGGGATATACCAGAGGGAAATACCTTACATGGAGACATCAAAGGAACTGCCTTGGGTTGCACAGTACCTTGCTGCCTGTACCATGATTTTAATTCTCCCCATGCTGTGTTGGGCTACCAGTGTCAGTGCTAACCACAGGAAGAGGGCTGACCCCTGCTAAATCCTGTAACGATTCTCCAACACCCTAGACTTCCCTACTTGCATCCCATCCAAGGTCTGATGGCCAGCTACGCCAGCCAATAGTCTGGGCTTGCCCATATACAGGCCTGCCTGTTGCTGTGGGTGTGTTTGCGATTTTTTCTCAGGGCTGACAGGCAGCTGGGCATGTTTACAGGCCCCGTGCCTTGGCCCAGCTTCATGCAAGAGAGGGAGGAAGGGGCATTTGGCCCGCCCCAAGGTGGTGACAGAAGGTGGTCACAGTTGTCACACTGACTAATTGCACTTCTAACCCTTCACTGCTGTTTACAAGCTGCTCCCCACCAAGGACTCGTGTCTCTGGCTGGCTCCTGTGTCTCAGGGTGGAATCACACAAGGGTCCTGCTCCCACTCTGAGCCCTGGTAGCCACCTTCCGAGTGCTAACTCTGAGTGCAGCTCCCACATGAGTTTTGCTGACAGATTTCTTAGGGGATAGTGAGAAAGAGGATCCGTGGCTGAACAAGTTTATTTAAGTAAGTGAGGTGCTAAGGAGAAAATTTATCTTAAGTGATAAACCAGTCTGTTTTTCTGTTTGTATCTGATACCTAGCTTCACAGAGCTGGCTTCAGGCAAAGCAGTCCTGCTACCATAATGAGAGGCTGCTGAGAAGTCTGCAAACACCCCCTTGAGCAGGCAGCTCTGAGTCCCTTGTCCTTGTCCCCAGCACTGCCCTGTGCCTGCCTCAGCCCGCTACGTTCCCTTCCGCTGGCCGAGTAGGAGATGGGAACAGAGTAAGGACAACAACGTGCAGATGCTGACTGACATCTGCTGAATCTGCTCTCTCCAAAGCCAGGTAAGGAAAAAGCAACAGCTTTCACATCCCCTTGTTCTGCCATTAACAGTTGTTGCAGCTGACACTCTGCCTTGAGAAATTATTTCATCTTTGTCTCCAGGACAGTAAATCTTGCAGAGATTGCCAAACACAGAACCAACTGCTAATTGTCTTCCTCAGGGCCATCCTGCACAGACTTAACTCCTGACTATTCTGTTGCACCCCTCTCTGAAGCTACTGGATAACTTCTGACTGCTCAGATTCCCCAAGGCTCACGGGTGTGGATATGCTTACATGCCCAAACCCCTGAAACTGAGCAAGACAAGCAGATGGTAAACCTTCATACCTTTGGACTGGTCAATACAGACTGAGTACAGGAATTGCACTATACATCCGATTTATGTGATGGGTCTGACCACAGACAGACACAAGACTGTCCTAGCCCAGTACTTGTAGTGTTATTGCGCACAGCCACAAGTGTCACATGGGGACATGGCAGTCATAGTTGTGCTGTGCTCAAGCACATGGATTACCCTAGTTGCGTGGTGAGACCTGCTCCATGTATATGAGGCTTTGGTAGCATTACATTTGGTAACATGCTGTAATGGACTAACATCCTTCGTGCTGAAGAAAGGCACTTAGCAGGGACTTCCTTCCTCCTTCAGCTCCTGAGGAGCTTTCAGGGATCTTCCTTGTGTGGTGCTGTTTCTTTTCTCTCCCTTTCTTGCTCTTTGTGCCACCGTTCTCACTCCTTCAGCCCTATTACTGTGTCACCCTCCCACTATTTCACCTTCACAGGGGTCATCCCACTGCAAAAGAAGTACCTCTTGATACAAAACCATGCAAGATGTTATGCTTTCAAGAAGCAATACAGGGTGCTTGGTGTGCAACAAAATGGCTCCTTTCACCTGTCTTCGAGAGGTGCTAAACTCTTTCATTCAGGACTCATTTGAATCAGTTTGTTTCCTTGCACCACTGATAGGAGGAGCTGCAGCAAGAAGAGGCATGGGCTTATGTCCTGAAGTTGCCCTCCCATACTGCTCATAGTACTTCAGAGAAGACTGCAGCACCTTTATGCCACCAGGACTGTTTATTGTTCAGCTGGAAACACAAGAAAACACTTGTGCGAAGAGCAGCTGCTGGCTGGATACTGCTGGTAGCAGGGTAGGAGTGGGCTTCAGCAGGCAGGTTGGGCGGCTTCTATTCCTAGTGCTGGAGGAGGTTAGGGCAGAGGGAAGCTGGACCTTGTGGTGACTCTCTGCATATCTTTGAAGGTAGCCATTGCCAACCTCTGTTTGAGTTTACTGTTGCTGGGCTACCTCAGGAGCTACTGAACTGGTTGGTCTCTTCTGTGGAGTAAGTGGGAGCCATGATAGGCAGTGATACTGCCCTGCCCCTGAGCAGCCTGCTGCCCTCCCACTGGTTCCTCACTGCACAAGGGCATGTCAGGAATTGGATAGGGCTGGCAGAGACCTGGCTGTAACAGGATGCCCCTGTCCTTTCCTTCCATCACTGCAGGAGAGAGATAAGTTTATGGCACGTGGTATGGGAGGGCTGCCATGTGGCATTGGCCAAAGGAATGATGGGACCTCAAAAGGGGAAGGTAACTGTGCTACCCACCACCAAGAATCAGTGTGTTTCAATGGGTGGAAATTGCACTGATGGGAAATTTGAACACACAACAAAGTCCTGAGCTGTAACTCAGGTCACCCAGCTGGCAGGAACTGAGGACTGTATTCAGTAACCCTGACTTCAGGTCTCCTTAACCAGCAGACATATCACTGCTTTCCCAGAGTCAGGCAAAGAATCAAAAGTCCTCATCATGAGTTCTCATTCTCCTTTCTACCCCTTCCCTTCTTACTACTAGCTCCCACCCCTTGGACTTCAGCTTGGGACTGTATTCTTTGAAATGAAGAATACATTTTTCTTTCCACCTTCAGTTTACAATTCACTGGACTTGCTTTGCCTGTATTATGTTTGGCATCGCTTTCCCGTTGTGTGTGCCAACCTTCTGCTGTCTCCAGAGGTCAGAAATATTTCTTGTTTGGTCCCACTACCATGTGATTTCAGCCAACATGAGAAAAATTTGAGTAGGGCTTTCTGTGTTCCACCACCTCAGCCCAGCAGCAGACTGTAGACTTCCTCAGACCTCATCCATTAAAGACCTGGCTTTACTCTCTTCCCAGAGGGCTGTAATGAGTCTCACAGCTCTGGGAGACAATTTCTTTAGTTCCTATGTAGGATTTATGTATGGATTAATCAATGCTATATTAGAACCCTCATGGAAGTCTCTGGGGATGGCCATATTCTGCACTAGAGTTAATGGATGTTAATCTAGACACATCAGTTGGTCTGGGCAGACAGGACAGGCATCGGACAGGAGCTGTCTGATGGGCTCTCCAGAGCAGTCTAAAATTCCCATCCAGAGACTGCTGCAGAAATTAGTCAAACACTTAATTGTGAAGGTGGGTAGGAATTCAGCTGATTGCTTGGTCTCAAGCTGGTCCACTATCTCAAATCAGTCCATTGCCTTGCCTAGGCAGCTGAGTAGCCAGGGAGCTCCTGGACCATGAGGGAATTAATAGATTAAATATGCTAGGTGTAGATACAGAAAGAGCTCTGCCACCCAGCTACACTACAGTTATAACTCCAGGACAAAGCTGAGTTTCATACTTGCAGCTTAAGTTTTGTTATCTCCTGACACCAAGTCACTATAGAAAGAATGACAAGAAAGTTTCAGTTGGTATCATTCAAAGACATTAACATTTGCTGTAGCTGCAATAATTTTTGCTGGGCTGGCAGTGTAGTTTTGTGTGGTGGGGTTCTGGTGGAGGAGGGGTGGCTGCAGGGGTGGCTTCTGCAAGAAGCAGCCAGCAGCTCTCTGCAGGCCCCAGAGAGCAAATACCAGCCAGCTCAAAGCTGCAGTCATCGCTGAGTCCATCAGTGACAGTCACAGCACCTCTGGGAATCACACTTAGGATTAAAAAATGCAAGAAGCCACTTTTTTCCACCAGAGAAGGGAGTGAGAAGTTGTAAGAAGCTGCGCAGGCACCAAGGTCAGTGAAAGGAGGGAGGAGGTGCCCCAGGTGCCAGAGAGAAAGATGCCCCTGCAGCCCGTGGAGAAACCCATTGTGGAGCAGGTGTCCCCCTGCAGCCCATGGAAAAGGCCGTGACCCCACACGCAGCCCATGGAGAGGGTCTGCACTGGAGCAGGTGGAGACACACAGGAGATGCTGTGACCCACATTGGAGCAAGCCTCTACCAGCACTTGCAGAGCCTCCATGGGTTGGAGTAAGGGCTGTTTACTGACAAAATTACCATGAAAAGTAGAACAATAACAGCAAATTACACTCACAGAGTGATAACCCAGAGTACCTTCCTGACCCAACAATTGCAGAGTGCTGCATGACACAAGGACCAACCTAATGCCCCAGCCACACTCAGACTGCCTTGGAGGTACCTGGGAGTACCCCTCCCCAACCAGCCCCTTTTATGGGGGAGTGATGCCAGGTGGTGTGGAAACAGCCTGGGCTGACTCAGCTCACCTGGGCTGGCTGCTTGGGGAGGTTGACTCTGGCCTGGCCTGAACCAGGACAGGAAGGCAGGGTCACTTTATGATGGAGGAGGATAGGAGGTTCAACTCCCTTTTCTGGCACTTTTCTTGATTCCAGTGTCTCAAAGGATACTGGCAGAAATCTCCATGCTTATTTACATAGCTTTGTAAATCTCCCCCGTGGGGCTGAAAGAAACATTTAAGAACAGAAAACCAGCCAATGCGTGTCTTGAGACAGATGTCTCTCAGCTGAGGAATCAATTGGATTGTCTTCACATCCTCTCGTTTTCTTTCCTTACAGAGCTGTTGAGAAGGCTAATGATTAGGGAATAGTTATTAATAGTTCCTAAGACAGGGCTTTATAGCCTTCTGAAACCCACCTTTTTGGGCCTGCAGCTTTGCTGTGGTAATCAGTCATGTTAGTAGGCCAAAAGGATAAATGCACACATTTTCTGACAGTGAGTAAACTGTACACAAGATAAATTCAGCATGCCTGGATTAGGGGCTGATAAATTTTGACAGCATGCAAACTGGGATATGTGTAAATTATTTCCTTCACACCTTTCCTGTATCCCTGCTCTGCAGTGGAGTGCAGTCTGAGCTTGCACTGCTACTGGTCACTTGGGTCCTGAAATCCTGGCATGTAGACCAGAAGCCAATAGGACAGGTCTTTGATTTGGACAATCAGGACACCAGAGCTGTTGAATTACCTTCTCTGCATGCTCAGCAACAGTTCCACTAACTCACCTGTGGTGCTACTTAAAACTTCATAGGAGCTAGCCTGTCTTTCTGGAGCAGAGCCTACAGCTCAAGTTTGGAGGTAAGGTTTATAATCCCACACTGCACAACTGCTGGTGTGCAAAGGAGCTGTCCCCATTCTGCCAAATCCCCAGAGCAATTTCTGGAAGCAAAGTGGTATGTGGTTTTTAAAATACCTTAAAGGGAGTCCTTCGCTACAGGCATTCTCATTACCACATCTCAGTCCCTTGGATGCTGGCACTGCTGCACCACAGTAGCTAAAGCCTCTAGTGCTGGGAGCGCACCAAGGGTTCAAACACCCATACCCCCTAGCCCCTGCCTCAGGAATCCAAGTTTGCCTGGGACTTAGTAACATGAGCTGTTTTCCACTAGCTCCAGACTGCTCCTGAGTTTCATCTTCTCCCATGCTTAGTTTGTCCAAGAAATGAAACCACTGCTAATACATCTACCGAGCTTTGTTGGCCCTGTTGGCTTCTGTACTTCTACTCAAAAGCAACAATAGTGCTCAGATTTGAAAAAGGCACACTTCTGCTCATGTTCTCTGCTCTTCCTAAACAAGCAGGGACTGGAGGGTACATACATTCTTTTATTAGCAATGGGAAGAAACTGCTGCAAAGTTTCTTTGCGAAGGAAGAGAAGACAAGGCTGTGCTGATCTGTCCATCTCGTGGGCACAGGTGTGGCCCCAGCAAAAAGGAACAAGAGAGAAAGCCTGACCCAGATCTAAGCATTCAGGAATGGAGCTCCCATGGGATTTGTAGCCGTAGCTTTTCTTAGGGAGTGAGTCAACATAGCTGAAAAGTGAGGCAGTGGGACAAGTATTAAGAGGATATGCCATTGCAACCTTGTGCTGAAGTTACACAGCGAAGGATCTTTCTAAAGTGGGTTTTCAGTCCTTTCAGTCACTCTGGCTTCCCCAGCACTTGCTACACATCACCTTCTGTCCCTCTGAGCTCCCTGCCAGTCCCTAACACTCACAATCACTTAACCTTAACTATTAGCGCTGCCCTTAAATCAAAGGTAATGCTGGAAACTTGCCTTTCCTGGCCTTTGGCCTTCTTCCAATTACAAGAGACGTGTTAATGAGAAGACCTCATATCTAACCGTCTAGTCAAGGCACTTGCAAAATGCCAGCCAGCACAGTAGCTGGGTGTGCAAAACAGGAAACCAGCTAATGTCAGCTCCAACCAAGACTCTAATTCAATCAGCAGCAGCCAGCAGGGAGAATGGGTGACTGCCTGGGGCGAACACATCAAGAGCTCCAGCTGGACTTGTTGTGCCTGCTCAAGGGTCCTTGGAGAAGTGTTATGTTTGCTGGAAAACTTAGCTGAGTGTGAGGGCCATCAATTCCTACCAGTGGGTTATGGGGACACACAGCTGGCAGCAGGCAGTAGAGGAGTCCCTGATGTCAGGAGATTGCAGAGAGCTTTTCACTCCTGAGCTGGGTGATGGGAATGGTCAGTGAGAGATGGGAACGGTCAGTGAGTGATGAGTATGAGCAGCTGGCAGAGAAGTTCAACACGAGACAGTCCAGTTAGGGAGGGGGAACTCAGCAATTTTAATGTTGGACAGGTTTTTTTACGATACTCTGAGAACTAGGTGCCATAAGGCACATAAATCAGAGCAGCTTCTTGAAACCGAGACAGTCTGATGCCCTGAGATCAGAGCAGCTGAGGTGACACTAGATATTCCCCTGTGTACATGGGCTCTGTTAGTGCCAACAGGGAAACCACTCACTCCTGATCTGGAGTGGAAAAATCAACATCATTTTTGAGGAATCAACTTGATTGCTTACAAGTTTTGCAGAAATGGACAGTTTTCTTTGCTTGGCACAAGAAGGCACTGTACTGCACCAGAAATCAGGAAATCTTTGGATTAATCCAGACTTTTAAATATTGGGGTTATATTTGTTTTTCTTTTAAAAACAATGTCAGATTAAATGTGAAAGGAAGAAAATCTTTTCAAGACTGCTCATTTAATGTCCAGCTAATAACAATAAGATTTAAAGAGAAAAAACAATGCTGCCTCAGTGGCCTCTCTAAATTTTCATAAGTTAAACCCTTTTTGCTTGTTGAAGTGGTACAATATTGAACCAAATATAAACCAATTGAATTTGTTTTCCACTAGAAATTAGGCTATGGGAAGAATGTACCCTTCTTGTAACTTTGGGCTATGTTCCAGAAAAAAGAGGTATATTTAAAGGCCTCTTTTAAAAGTCTTAGGCAGCTACATAATTTTGAGAATTGCCTTGTGAGAATCAGAAACAACCTCCAGTTCACAAGCGTTAACCAGCTATTCCTTGTTCTTCAAATCAGCAAGTTGTAGCTATAACACAAGCTGTGAAAAGCTTGCCCCAAAATTGTTGTGCTCAGAAGATAAGAATGCCTGTACCACATCAGACCAAAGGTCTAATGTAATCCCATATCCTGTCTCTTAAGTAGATAAAGATAAGAACAGGGCAAGTATATGGTGATAATTTCCCAGAGGCTTTTCAACTTTCAGCAGATTTTGGCTTAAGAGGAGCCTGCAGCTAGCCAGATATGGGAACTTTAAATTTAGTGGTCCTTGACATCTTTTTTCCCCATGGATTTGAAAACCAAACTGCACATCAAGTTCTGTGAAGGGTCTACATGGTCCCTGGCAGCACATCCAATTGGGACAGAGAAGGAAGAAAGAAATTTCCTTTGATTTTGGTGGCAGCAGAGAAGCAGCAAAGCTACAGACAAGTACAATGGGAACCCCTATCAGTAACTAACTCATAGAATCATAGAATGGTTCAGGTTGGATGGGTCTCCCCAGAGCCTTTTCTTTTCCAGGCTGAACAAGTCCAACTCTCTCAGCCTGTGCACATAAAGAAAGGTGCTCCAGGCCCCTGATCATCTTTGTGGCCCTTGTCTGGATTTACTCAAATAATTCCATGTCTTTCTTGTACTGAGGACCCCAGAGCTGGAGGCAGTACTCCAGGTGGGGTCTCATGAGCGCAGAGCAGAGGGGAGAATCACCTCCCTTGACCTGCTGGCCATGCTGGTTTTGATGCAGCCCAGGACATGGTTGGCTTTCTGGGCTTCAAGAGCACACTGAGTGCAGCATGTTCATTCACTCTTAGCATTTTAGTAGTTCCTGTTTCCAGCTCTCTCTTCAGCCACTGCATTGGATACTTTGAAGATGAAGCTGATGCAGTCATGATCTTTTCCTGTTGAGAGAAAACACTGTATGCTGTTACAGGCCCTGCCACAAACAGAACAAGAGTTAGAACCCACACAGGGCCTTTATAGTCCTGTGTTACTCAGCTGCTCGACTTTTCTGAGAGGGAGTGGGCTTATGGTAGTAGCCTATCCTGTAGATCTGATGCCTTCAGCATTCTTTGATAACACTACACATACTGACAATTGTTTTCTTAATTCTAGTATTTTCTTCTTCTTTCCCTGTCTAATATCCTAAGCACCCACCATTCAGTGCAAGCAGGTGATAAGATTGTGGTTTCCTTGAGCTTCCTTAGCTTTCCTTTGCTTACTCCACCTTTACTTGCACATTCCTTTGCTCACTCCACCTTTTTGCTCATACACTGTCAGGGAGCTATCTTCCTACTACCTGTCCTGAAGAGTAGGGAATCCTCTAATGGCCTTCTGGCTCTTTCCAGAAAACTTCTGGCCACTCTTGTCCTCCAGAGCTCCTTGGCACCACTGTACCTAAGGAAGAAAACCAGAGTAGGTCCAGTCACAGTTACCTGGCTCAGGCAAGAGTCCAGATCACTGGGAACATCCATCTGGACAAGGCAAGGCCAAGGACAAGCCAGGAAGTGAAACCAGCATCAGGATCAGGCAGAAACATAGCTCAGACAAGGACATGGGCTTGGGCCATATCAAGGGCATGGGCCTAAGCTTAAAAGCAGCTCCTGAGTGAAAGAGGGAGGGCTTCTTCCAGGGCTTCTCCCAGTTCTTTCTCGGCATTTTTCCCAGCAGTCTGATTCAAGGTGATGCAGCCACACCATGGCAGAGCTGGCCTTAAGCACAAGTACCCAAAACCCTGGGTGAGAAAGCAAGGAGGGCACACTCAGGGTCCTGACAGCAAGGTCCCAAGCTCAGTGAGCACTTAGACACCATAGAGCCAGCACAGACTTGTTTCTCTCAGTGACCATGCTGCTGCCGTTCAGCACTGAATCACAGAATTATAGAATATCTTGAGTTGGGAGGGACCCATAAGGATCATTGAGTCCAGCTCCGGGCTCCACACAGGGCCAGCCAGGTCAGAGCGTGTGACTGAGCGCATCGTCCAAAACTCAGCCAAGCTCGGTGCTGTGACCCCTTCCCTGGGGAGCCTGTTCCAGTGCCTGACCATCCTCTCAGTGAAGAGCCTCTTCCTAATGTCCAACCTAATCCTCCCCTCTCGCAGCTTCATACCCTTCCCTCGGGTTCTATCCCTGGTCACCAAAGAGAGGAGATGAGTGCCTGCCCCTTCGCTCCCCCTCGTCAGGAAGCCACAGACTGCGATGTTTTCTCCCGTCAGCCTCCTTTTCCCCAGGCTGAACAGACCAAGGGACTTCAGCCTCTCTCATAAAACCTCCTCTTCAGACCCTTCACCATCCCCATTGCCCAACTCTGGACACTCTCCAATATTTTTGTGCCCCTCTTGTGCTGTGGCACCCAAAACTGCACACAGCACTCGAGGTGAGGCTGCACCAGCGCAGTGTAGATCCTTGCAGGGCAGGAGCCTCACCGTAACACAACGACTGGCTCCAAATAGCTCAGGGAGGAATGTCATGAGGATGTGGATTCTAGTGTGTGTACACCAGGCAGGTAGCACAGGGTCACCACACTGAAGCTTTACCCTGCTGTCATTTCAGTTTAGCAAACTTCTCTCTTGTATCACAGAGATGAGTTGTTTACAAAGCAAACACTGCCAGTCCATTTAATTGGCTCTTTAACATGGTGAGAAATGTTCCCTGGCAGAGTGCCTGGGAAACCCTCCAAGATGTGAAACGGAGAGGTACTTCTGTGTGGGGAGGACAAACAAGGCGAGTCTCACAGACCCAAACCGCACAACTGAATCATCCCTCTTTGGATGCTGGTTGAGTCTTGGAGGATGCACTAACCATCCCCATGGCAAATGTAACAGTAATTTTTAGCAGTGCAAGAGATGGCCGTGCCATTGTGCCACAGAGAAGGGAAGCTTCCTGGGCTCCATCAGAAGAGGAGTGGTGATTGTCCCTCTCTACTCTGCCCTCATGAGGCCCCATCTGGAGTCCTGTGTCCAGATCTGGGGCCCCCAATACAAGAAAGATATAGAACTGTTG
>VZTU01017449.1:59140-90167 GCA_013400835.1 Zapornia atra | reverse complement strand
TCCAGGCCTGGAGGTTGGTGGCCCTGCCTGTGGCAGGGCATTGGAACTGTATGATCCTTGGGCTCCCTTCCAACTCAGACCATTCTATGATTCTAAGATTTTCTGTCCAGCTTTATCATAAAGACATATAGCTGGGTTGGGTTCTGTAGCAGGTCAGCTTACTTTAGGTAGATCCTATCTGTGATTGCCTGTAAACTTGTCAGACTGGACGGTTTGGACAGGAACTGCTCACATTATGAGGCATCTTTCTCCATGCAGAACAGAGTCAGAAATGTGCTCTATCAGAAGCAGCAAGGGAGCAAATACATATTAAAAAGTCAAGTTTGCAGAGAAATTAGGATGTTGCTTTCCTGAAAAAAAAAAAAAGCCCACTTAGACCTGATTTCTCTGAACCATGATGGCACACCCAAAGTCAGAGTCCCAGGCCTGGGTGCACAGAACCCTGCAGCTGCCGTTGGCTGGGTGTGACTGGGAAGGACGGCGAGATCTGCATGCTGTGCCACTGGCAGCCTTGCCTTGTGCGCCTGGAAAGGTGGGTGTTGTGTCAGCATGGACATCCAGAGATGGGAGAAGGAAAGCAGCCCAGGCCAAGGAATGCAGCAGGCTGGGAAAAGCCAGCTGGCAACAGGGGAACAAGAACTAGTGAGACAAAGAGGCAGGGCCAGGGTAGGGTCCTAGGAAGGTGTGAAAACTTGGATTTAAGAGGACACACGGGGCCAGTCATGAATCACAGAACATTAGGAGTTGGAAGGGACCTCGAAAGACCATCTAGTCCAACCCCCACACCAGAGCAGGATCACCCAGACTAAATCACACAGGAACACATCCAGGTGAGTTTTGAATGCCTCCAGAGAAGGAGACTCTACAACCTCTCTGAGCAGCCTGTGCCAGGGCTCCGTCACCCCCACAGTGAAAGTTTCTCATTATACTCACATGGAACTTCCTGTGCTCCAGCTTGCACCCATTGCCCCTTGTCCTGTCGCTGGCCATCACTGAGAAGAGCCTGGCTCCATCCTTCTGACTTTTGCCCTTTACATACTTATAAACATTAATGAGGTCACCCCTCAGTCTCCTCTTCAGGCTAAAGAGGCCCTGCTCCCTCAGCCTCTCCTCATAAGGAAGGTGTTCCACTCCCTTAATCATCTTGGCCCTGCGCTGGACTCTTTAAAGGAGTTCTATGTCCTTGAACTGAGGGGCCCAGAACTGGACACAGTGTTCCAGGTGTGGTCTCACCAGGGCAGAGTAGAAGGGGAGAAGGACCTCTCTTGACCTACTATGAACCTATCTCAAGTAACTGAGCATTTGAGGGGAATTTGGAAAAAATCAGGTCTTGCTGATGACATAGGTGTGCTTTTCCCAGGGATGCTGGGAAAAGACCTGCTGGACTGTGTCAGCCTACTTGTAAAAATTCTGGGTGCAGTCCAGTGCCCTCCAGTGGCGAACCTCGCGTGTTCCCTAGAGTAATTTAGCAGTACTTGAAGTGACCCTGCAGCTTGTGTCCCTCATCCCCAAACACATGACTAGGCAAGGCTTTATTTCCCGATGGTTACAAACCCGCTGTAACTGGTCTGAACAACAGCGTTTGTCTCCCACGGCTTTACCGTTATGCAGACGTGTTTGCTCTGTGCTGCATGACTGGAGGCAGACCACAGCACCCAGATCACAGCACCAGTGTTCCCAGTGCCCTGTCAGAGCACACACTGGATCACCCCCCGCTGTGGAAGTGTACCAGTTTGTGCTGTGCTGATGGCTTTCATTTGGCTCCATACTCATGCTGTGATCAAAGCCATTTGGCCTCCAGTCGCCTCTGTGCAACAATTACTGACAATGCCAACGCTATACATTTGCTATGCTGAAGGGAAGTGCAAGCCTCTAAAACAAACCCAACTTCCTGCTCTTCCAATTTTACCTATTTATATACAGACCACAAACCCTTTATTTCTGTAAGTCAGGTCAGAAAAAAACCCATGTGATTTCACCATTTTTAAAACAAATTGTCCTGTGTTCCTAGAGGCTTCTGAATTGGGCAACGACTTACTGTCAAAGCCTGCCCTTGGAAGGAAGGAAAAGAAACCTTCAGACCACCACGTAATTCTGACCAGGTCTCAGCTCACACATGCTTAGAAACTACCACATCATGCTGAACATCTGCCCAGTGCTACTGACTGTAAACTCCAGGCTGCTGTGAACCAACCATGTACCACCTGCAGAACACAGCCACGGCCCTCCCCCCCTCACCTCCCTGCCTGCACAGAGCCCTCTCTCCTCCGTCAGTACATCCAAAAGCAGAGTGGTGCAAGAGGGGTGCAGTACTACCCGTTTCTTCATGACACCTCACGTTTTAAGGGCATCACAATTTCTAACTGGTGCCAAAAGTAACCAAAGAAGGGTCGATAGGTGAAGCTTTGTAGCAATTTGGTAATGGGGTTCACTGGTACAGGCAGGACTACTGGTGCACTGGCTCTGGCGGGGATGGAGTTAAGCAGAACTGCCTCTGCTTCTCCGAACTGTCCCCATCCCAAGTAGGCTGTGGGTGTTAGGAGGAGCTGGGAGGGGACACAGCCAGCACAGCTGACTCCAACCGACCCTAGGGATATTGCATACCATGTGACATCACACCCAGCATATAAAGCTGGGGGAAGAAGCAGCTGGGGGAGAGGGGGAAGAGTTCTGAGTGATGGCACTTGCCCTCACAGGTTACCTGTGATGGAGCCCTGCTTTCCTTGGGATGGCTGAACACCTGCCTGCCCCTGGGAAGCAGTGAAAGAATTCCTTGCTTTGCTCGTGTGCACAGCTTTTGCTTTCCCTGTTAAAGTGTCTTCAGCTCAGCCCACGAGTTTTCTTTTACTCCCAGTTTCCTCCCTTACCCCACCGGGGAGGAGTGAGCAAGTGGGGTTTGGCTGCTGCTGGAGTTGAACCACGACAGGGGACAGGAGTTGATGGTAAAAACTCACAAAACATTGTTTTCTCACTTCTTTCACCTATACGACTTCAGGTTGAGGTGGAATGGGTACATTAGCACAATTAAATTATTCCCCTTTGAAGCTCAGCTGCAATTGTTTCTTTTTATTACCGAAGAAAATAAGGGATGGCCCCAAGTGAGCCAATGTCATTATACAGTGTTAGACTCACAATTACAACCGTGAATCGCTTCAGAACGCCAGACTTCAGCAGCAGTAGAACTGATGAACGGTTGTTGTTCACTGAACTGCATGTAAATGAGGGTAATTGGGGAAAAGGCAGAACAGTAGCAATGTAACACCCAGCACTCATTTTTTAACACCAGCCATAAAGCTTTGCTGGATTCTTATTCAAACTGTCCTGGAAATATGCTTTATGGAGTGGAGCTCCAGGATTGGTTATAATAAAGTCAAACTTGTTCTTTCTACCCTTCTTCCTCTGTTGACACTCAGTGAACGACCTTGCTTGACTTGAATGATGTATAATCACAGCAAATAATGCTCAGAACAGGCCCTGCTACCTAACAGTAGCTGGTAAAAAAGTTTCCCCTGTACTACTAGGATCTGGAACTTTAAAACCCTGCCTGTGAAATGTAATGCGAGTCATATCAGTAATGTCAGTAACTCCACATGCAAGGCACCTTACTAGTAAATTTTACTCTACCATTCTAAGGTCATACTTGGGACTTAAACCCAAGTACACTCAATTGTGGTAGCAGAGACAAAAGTTGAGGAAAAAATCCCCCCTTGGCTGAATGTTTCTACCCTCCTTGCACCTAAGTCAGAAACACTTACAGGAGAAAAAATGGAAACGAGTGGAAGTATGAAATGCAGATCCTTTAAATACCAGAACTTCACCCCAATGTATTTAACATTCAAGAATTACTGCAGGCCACTGCCATTTTCTACTCGCTTGACTGAAGAGTGATGAACCGCTTAGGAGGAAGATCAGTAGCCTTTTCTCAGGAGCAGCTAATGGAGTGAGCTGCAGCAGCAACAGAACAGGACCCAGGGACTCTCATTACTGTATTATCTATGTTTCTTCCTATACATTCAAGAACTGTTTTCTATGAATGTTCACCCCTCTCTAAGGAAAGATGCAATGACACCTCTGAAACAAGTCTTGAAACCATCAGTGCTAAATTGTGTTTTATTTCCAACAATTAGCCATTACAGTATCTGAAACACAGTGTCCAAAATAAATAGCTGAAGATGAAGCATGAGAATACTACCGTCTTCGCTACTGCTGTGGCCCCCTTAATGTTTCTTTTCAACCTTCACTCTTCAGACTCTCCAGGCCTACGGATATCATCGATCTTCAGAATCATTCTAACAACCTGAGTCGCCAGAGAGATCTGCTGTTTCTTGCCAATCAAGGTTTCTATAACATGTTGCTGCTTCATATCTGCCAAGAAGAAGCAGAAGAATTAGATAGGCTCCTCAAATCTTGATATAACATTTAACCTGACACAGTAAGGTACATATAATTTTAAAGAGCATTTTAAAATTGGCCACCAGAGTTGACAATTTGTATGATCTAGAGTTTTATGTCTGGGTTCTTACCAAAGAACATTAAGAGCCAAAGTCTTTTCCCAAATGTAGCTTTCCCCTTTCTTCATTATATGTTTTGAAGAGTACAGTTGCTACATACAAATACTGTAAGCATCCCAGGGGCTGAGCAACCACTACAGAAGTTTAAATGCTAAAAAGCAGGAACACCTACTCAATGAAGGGTTATGCATTCAAATATACACAATGCCTTATGGTGGGTTCCAAAGTTTACAACATTTTTCTGAAAAAAGCAACAGAAAAACAGCACCAACAGCGTATGTCCAGATAAAAGTAAGTTTCTTACGTCTTCACATGCTCACTACAGGTCTATGTATGTGTATATACTGGTGTGAGCAACGCTACCTAAAGGTATTTACGTCTTCCCAAGCTCTTTCTCAAAACACCTGTTTGTTTACACTGCAGCCCTACAAACTGGATCACTAAACCGGCAGGATTTAAAACAGAGCCTGATCTTGCCTCATAGTGAGCGGCTTTTATCCCCACACCACAACATCAGCCAACATCCTCAACTAATCTTTCCACCAAATCGAAGTTTACAAGAACTTCTACATTTGCTACCTAGTAGACATGCATTTAACTCTCCACCTGCATTCTCATTCATTATGACACGAGGCAAGAGTTTGTAACTGGAGTGATGCACACACACACAAAAGGCTGACAGGCAAAACAGCGTTTTGATCTCCTGAGAAAGGACTCCCTGTTCCGTTCCTCCTTCTCCGCGCTGTGGTTCTCACCGTTTGTTCCTTTCTGCAAGCAGTCGATGCCGAGGGCAGGGTTATTCTCCTTCACCTGCCTCGCCCGCACCTCAGTCATGGTCTGTATCGGGTTCATACCGCTGTTCTCCGAGAGCGCCATGGGGATCACCTCTAGGGCATCTGCAAAAGCTCTCATGGCATACTGTTCCAGAGATGGGCACTACGGGAAAGGAAACTTAAATTCAATACAGCTCCATACTGACTCCAACGTTAGCAAAGCAGATTTTCACACTACCTCTAAAATACACACACAACATGCAGATTTTCTTGGGAATATGCATCTCAGTGACCTAACAAATACTTCTGGATGATAACCACTGCATATTAACATTATTTTAAACTGCTCTCACTGTAGAAAAAAAAAAGGTATTGTTAACTTTTGACAGAGAAGGGAAGTAAAACTTTTAAGATTGGTTATGAGTGATTGTCAGGAAGTTCCATAATAAGCACTCACTGGAAGCTCTTAAGACAGACTTAATCCTTATTTTCCCCTAATAAATTAAAGACAGTTGTACCTGTGCCTTTCTTACCTTATCTGCTGCTTCACTGACTGCCAAGGCACAAGAAATTTCAGCTGCACCACCACCATATACAATACGATTATCACGAACAAGGTTCCGGATTACACACAAAGCATCATGAAGAGATCGCTTTGCTTCTTCAATAATCTAGAATTATAAATGGCATGGGTTTTACTACACACACAACAGAGTGCTATGAAGATGTAGGACTTACTACAGAAATGGAAACTGCAAGTGAACTGTCAGACCTTTTCATGCCTCTAATGCACTACTCCACCATATAAAATGTTAGAAATCCAGTGGCAGAGAAGGAATAAAATAGTAATTAAAAAAATGCACACCTTTTCATTGTTACCAGTTCAATGTATAAACTGAAATGACAAAAAGCTTACATGATAAGGTTTTCAATCTTGCATACTTCTGGGACACGAGACATTTAAATTTAAATGCCAACATTATCTTCAGACTGCAATTTGTGTCAACTCCCAACTTCAACAGATGTTGGATTTAACAAATTACGCTAACATTTAAAGCAGTGTTTTTGCTTTCATGAAAGAACAGTTCACGCTAGGGGTTATGTTCTTTTTTCCCTAATGTTTTTAATTCCAAGCAGGACCCGACCTATACTAAACATGATTTAACACTAACAGTACAACCAAGAAGCAGGTTAAGTACAGGAGCGTTTCAAATGGTCTCATTCTGCATGTGCAGGGGAATTTTCAGTCTGGGGTTTTTTTAGTTCTTTAATTTTAAACTGGGCTAAACCAGAAGTGACATACCAAGGTCTACAATAAAACCAAATCTTTTAAAAATGCTAACATGTCTTAAATCATAAAAATGATCCTCCCATAAGGAAAAAAAGAAAAAAAGAGATAAATAAGTCAGAGCAAACACAGGTAAAATTATTTCTATACTTATAAAGCATATGGTCTAGCAGTGAGAAAACAAAATCTTTGTCCAAAAACTCAGGACACAAAGCTAAGACATAAGTCACGGCTGCCTATAACACTCTCTCCCCACCTGTATTTGTCCACACTGTGAGGAAACATTAGGCAGAAGCAGAGCAGCTAATATCCCTTGGAAAGAAACTGCACATCCTGCAACTGTATCAAAAATTCGTAAGGCACAAAGGATCTCACCATTTTATTTCCTCCTCTGATGAAAATGGTGACAGCTCTGGAATTCTGACACTGTTCAATGACGAGCATCCTGTCCTTGGTGGTTCCGAAGGAGATCTCTCGGACAACGCCCGCAAAGCCCAGCTTCTCCGCCGTGAGTTCGCAGAAGCGAGGGACGATGCGTCCTCCAGTCGCGATGGCGATTAGCTGAAGTCAAACAAACACCCCTTGTTCTGAGAAGACTTTTCCATTACGTTTTGCATGACATAAAACTAGTGGAAGAGAATCTGTCAAATGCCTACTCCCATAGGTTATCGTCCCATCACGTCAAAGCAGAAATGTTCGTAGTCACAAAACAACCCCCAAACCCACAAGTAATGTTTGCACACTCCAATTATAAACCCTAATCCCATTCATTGCAGGTTCTTGCCACAGATCCCCAATGATTCTTCTCCACTACCTACCCATACACCTGAGTACACAGTTCTACCCAGAAAGCCAGAGCTTTTAATTGGTACAGCATACTACTTAACAAATGTTTGGAGAACAGGTACGAAGCCCAATTTTAAGATTTTACTTACTTCTATTTCAGGTCCACCAACCCAACGAACAGCAGGCAGCTCGTTCTGGAGCAGCAAGTGATTTGCCTCATCATCAAAACCCCACTGGCAAATAGCAAGGTTTGCACCAGTGTCTTTTATCTGAAAGCAACACACAACATCAATTTTCTGCTCAGAACTGACACAGGAATGAAAAACAACCTCTTCATAGCTTTAATTCTCATTTTCTAAATGCCCAAGTCTGAAAACAAACCACTTGGCATACACAAAGATTTCAATTTCAAACCAGGGTGGTATCTGTTTCTTACATAAACATAACTTTTACTTTTAGCCTTACAACTGCCTCCTATCAGGACTATTAGCTCGATTCCATGAATAAAGTTATACAGTATGCTATTTTGTGTAAAACCTATTAGATACAGAAAACAGATAAATAATGTTAAAGACTACCTGTTTCACCATCTCTTCAAACTTCTCCTTTTCGTATTTCTGCAGTGCCTTGTAATCTTCCACAGATGTGACATCAAGCTTATGCTTGGTCTTAGGCTTTGGTGGTTCGAATGGACAAGTAAGGATGGCAATCTTAGCATCTTTAAGCTCCTGTACAATTTAAACAAAAAAATCCAAAGTTGAGTCTTGACCTCAGCAACATCTTGCTCTTGTATTTGCAAAGACAGGCATATCTTTAAATACACAGACAGAAAAAACTTGAAGATTATCTGACTTAAAACTACACCCAAATAATTCCATCTGAAGTCTCTATAACCCATTTAGAACAAATTCCAGACCTTCAAGAGACTGTTTAAGCCCTTAATCTTTACCAGTGTCCTTTCAATGCTTAAGAAAAGAGAAAAAACCTCAATGAGATCATTACTTGCCTGAGCCGCAGTGACCACTAGGAATATACTACCTACTAATCCACATGGTCACCTTTAATGTACTACACAACACTCTTCATCAGCCTTCCTTTTTACAGAATGAACAATGTCATCCACTAGAAAGATATTGTAATCTAGGAAAAAAACTTAAAATTGCCTACATCTTTCTTGAAGTGCACCACAGAAAGGCTTGCAGACTTTCCCTGCACAAAATATAGTAAAAAGACAGCTTCTGGGGCGTTCCAAACAGAACAACACGGCAACTCAGAAAGCTAAGGAGCATTTCTCGATACCCGAGTTGCATTAAGCATATTGCACACTATGGATGGTTGTTTCTGCTTCAACATAGAACTGTGCAACTTTCCTCACTCAGTTGTATAGTAATCCTCCCATGCCCCACTGTGCCTCAGTTTATCAGGACTGTGGCAAATTCTAACTTGGTCTCTTCCAACATGAATGAAATGCTCCTCTCCCCTCCCACTGTTGATATATGGGTGAAAATCTGAGCCAAACTACACACTGTTTAAATACTAGGACAGAATTTGAAATGGGCTAGACAACCGTGTTTAAGCCATTACAGACAAGAGACACACACAAAGACATCACTTACTTTAGGCATCTGGGGATGACTGAAATCTTTATCGACAATCACTCCCTTAACCAACTGTGTATCTTCCAGCCTACCTCCCACTTTGCCTTGTACTTTGATGAGTTCAAAATCAACATCTTTACGTTCCATGTCAGCTACTGTCAGAACAGCATTGACAGCAATTTCTGCCATTTGCCTGTGACAGCGATTAACTCTGAGGTTAAGAAAAAGACAAGAAAGTTGCATTACATCTCCACACTCCGGAAGGAAAAAGTAATTCTATCAAACAAACAGGAGCAAGCATCGCTATAGCTAACAGCTTTCGTATGGTCCATGAAGAGAGGGGGGCCCTGCTTGTTTGCTCACAGAAATAAAAGATGCTAAATATGGCAGAAAACAGAACACACAACACACTAAGTAGCCTTTGCGGACACAGTCCGCAAGTGAGAAGGATTAACTACTAAGGAACGTTCAAGCCACAGGAAACACTTTTAAGACACCTCTGCAAAGGAAGCCCTTACGATGGCTGATACATGCTACATGCAGAACCTGTAATGAAAATAGAGTGTTGGAACTACCCTACCAAAAAAAAAACAAAAAAAAAGCATTTTTTTTAAAGGAAAAAACCCAACCCCAAACCTCTGAAATAGATATATTTAAAACATTTGCACTACTATTGGAATTTGCTATGAGGAAGAAAACTGGAACAGGTAAGAATGAAATTGATTTTGCAGCCATTTAACCTCACGGAATTGACCCTTTTAAAGAAAAAGGATTCAGTTTCTTATCCTGAAGCATGAGTCCATTGAGAAACTGGCCAAAGTGAAACACAAAAGAGCCTTTGGCAGCCACTCCAAAAACACAAACAATTTAATAATACATCAAAACACCGGCCTTTCTCCTTTCAACACAAAGTTTTTTCAAGAGCAACTTAAATGTTCTGAATTGTCTGACTTACACTTTAGAGCCTAATGTTGTCTTTGCTGTCTGGATCAGAGGTTCAGTGTTCTGTGGATCAACTGGAAAGCTATCACTGATTTTGTCTAGATGCTCAATAGCAATGCGGGCTGCCTGCTCGTAACCGTCTGCTATTCTGATAGGGTGAATACCACGATCCAGTAATTGCTCAGCCTGTTCCAGCAACGCTCCAGCCAGAACTATAAAACAAAGTTTTAAAATAATGTTTACTCTTCCACAGATTAAAGCATCATTGCTAACACATTATGAATAAACATTCACCTTCTAATTTTCCCCCCCTGTAATTTTAAGGGTTCAAGGCATCTTAAATGACAAAATATCCCTAAAGAACCCCCTGCTTGCTATGCTTAGAAAGAAAACTGCATTGTTAGACAAGAGAGGCATGGGCACTGAGGCAGGACAGACAGAAGATTATGAAAGGAAATGATGCAAAAAAATCTTTAAAGTACAAATAGGCAACATTAACTTAAAATGTAACCACACTTAGAAAAGACATGAAACCATCTTCCTGATTAAAACACCTATCTAATTTAAGAACTGACAATAATACTGAAGCAGTAAATACTCTAAACACATGCTACAGAAAAGCTGCTGTTACTTCACACTTTTTTTGTTGTTGTTTAATAGCTGAAGAAGCTTGATTCTAAAGCTGGGAAAGCTAATTAAATTTGAAATCTTTTATTACCAACGACTCCAGTAGTTCCATCTCCAATCTCATCATCTTGAGATTTAGACAGCTCCACCATAAGTTTGGCGATCTGGTGATCCACATCCATCATATTCAGGATGGTAGCACCATCATTTGTCACAGTCACCTCACCATCTTTGTCCACCATCATTTTATCCATGCCTAAAAAAGATATAATGTATTCAAGCCATTAAGTAAAACACAGGAAATCCAACAAACCAATTTCTGATAAAGAATCATTAAAGTGACTTATTACCATTGGGCCCAAGGGATGTTCTCAGAGTACTTGCCACAGCCTTTGCTGCCATTATGTGAGACTATAAGCCAAAGGAAAAAGAAGTTAAATCATTATCATTCATCCTAAAACCACATTAAGCTAATATAGGGAAGGGGGAAAATTAACATAAATATTGTAATTTAACTAGCAACAGCCAATTATAACGGAAAACAATTAACACGTGCGTTGCTTTTATACCAGAAACATCTCCCATGCCTCTTCTTGCACGGCTTGTACGTGCACCGCTAAAGCATGCAAAGGCAGAGCGACTCAAGTGACAGCCCGGAGGGTCTGGCAGCGAAGCAACAGAAGCGAGCAAGGCTGAACGAGGGAGCCGCTACACTCGCGCTGCGCTTCTTCCATCAGTGTCTATATCACACGCACTCACAAAAGGCTGCCTGCTCGTTGAGGTATATTGCCTTTCTTGGGAACAACGCTGGAACGTCAGTCGGGAGAGGGAGGGGGCTGCGGGAGGGGCGCGCCGCACCTACAGGGGAGCCGTCCCCGAAGCCACCCGACTCGGGAGCGGCCCCACGCCATGGCGGCCTCACAGCCCGCACGCCGCGGGTGGCGGATTCCCAGCCCCGGGGGAGATAACTTCTCTCGCCACCCCTCCCACACGCGCGGGCCTAGACCCGGCTCAAGGCACCCTGCGCCTGACACGGGGCGGAAAGCCAGCGCAGGACCAGCGCGTCCACACAGGCTCCATCCTCCCGCCGAGGCCTAGCGGTACCCACTCCCCGCCCCTAACGGCAGCATGGCGCGGCGCGGCCCGCCAAAGCGAGGGCCCGCGGACGGATCGGCGGCTCCGGCGACCGCCCGCTCACCTTGAGCGCCTCAAGCCCCATGAGGCGCGTCTTGCGCTCTTGGTCCTTGAGTATGAGGAAGGGGCGCCCATACTCATCAAACGCCAGAGTCCCCATGGCCGACATGGCTGCTACCGCCCGCACCCACCAGGCAAGCACGAGCCGGATACGGCCCCTCCCACCGCGTCGTGACGCGGCACGGCCGCCCGCGCATCGTTCCGCGCTTGCGCATCCCGCAGCAGCGCGACATATTTTGCGGGCGGGATCTATATGGCGCCTCCAGCAGACCTTTCTGGAAGTATCCGGTAAGGTGGGCGTTGAGGGTCGTCCCCTAGCTGGGGGGAGGGAGAAGATGAACAGTTTATTAGGTAAAATACGGGCGCCAAGCGCGGCAGTGGCGCCTGTGTTGGGTAACGTGAAAAGCGAAGGAGTAGGGACAGGCAGACAACAGAAGAATGGGCGCCGCTCCTCTCCGAAGCGCCTTCAGAAAAGTTTCGGTTCCCCCCTCGCCTAGGGAAATGGTATTGCCCTTCCACATAAATACTGCTGGCGGAGAGGCGTGTACGCTTGTTTCTGAGGGAGCTGGCAGATAGTGGTACTGGTCAGTTGCGCGGGCACTGGAGAGCGGGTGGCTTGTAGGCGGCCTTGCAGCTGGGGGCGTTATGCCCTGGCGAGAGGCTCCTCCCGAAGAGAAGAACAGGAACGGCTCAGAGACGTTTCCCTGGGCGCGGGCTGCCGGGCGGGGAGGTCCTGCCTGCGCCGCCCCTTCAGCTGTCCCGGCGCACTGCAGCCCGGCCGGGTGGGAAGAATCATGGGCTTAAATGGAAGCTGCTCTCCTGCCCTGGGAAAATAATCTACTGGTTCAGCTTCTCAAAAGCTGTAACCATAATGCTTCCCAAGGGCCTAGGAATCGACTAAAGCAATATAAGCTTCCTTCCCCCATCTCTTCGGTATAATGCGGAAGAACTTTTTCACAGTGAGGGTGACAGAGCACTGGAATAGGCTGCCCAGGGAGGTGGTGGAGTCTCCTTCTCTGGAGATATTCAAGACCTGTCTGGACACCTATCTGAGTGATATGTCCTAGGGAGCCTGCTTTGGCAGGGGGGTTGGCCCCGATGATCTCTTGAGGTCCCTTCCAACCCCTACGATTCTGTGATTCTATGATAATATACTGCTTTGTCCTCAGTGAGTGTGTGATAGAGCTATCAGAGAAAGTACTCTTTAATGTCTGTCTCTAGGTGCGATGTCGGGGGCGCTAGTGAATGAGAGCAATGCAGCAGGCCCGCAAGAGGATTGCAAGGCTGGTTCCAGAAGGAGGAGCTGGGGACTGGTGGTCACTGCTGGTGTCGGTGGGACCTTGGTGGCACTCTATGCTGTGGTCACCCCCTTTGTGACCCCTGCTCTGAGGAAAGTGTGCCTGCCCTTTGTTCCTGCAACTTCCACTCAGATCCAGAATGTGCTGAAAATGTTAGAAAACAGAAGTGGCTCCCTAGTTGACATTGGTAGTGGGGATGGCCGTATTGTAAGTTATGAGCATCACCTTATTTTATGTCACCTCACAAAGAAAGTGCCAAATGCTCTAGCCATGGTGACTCTTGTTTCACATTTATGAACGTTTCTTCGCATCAGGCTGCCTTGCTTCAAAATCAGTGTGGTGAATAATGACCAAAAGAAATGGTGCAAATCACCAAAGCGATACTGTGCTTCCAGGGCGTCGTCCAAATCCCAGCTTGTGAAACATGGTGGTGAGGGTATAGTGAAGATTAGTGTGCATTTTCCTTAGCTGCGATGCTTTGTGCACCATTTAATAGCCATCTGCTAAGTTAAGTTTTAGCAAGAGGATGGCATGCCAAGTGTTTTTGATAGAAACAAGTTCTGGAATGCTGTTTTGGTCCTTGTTTCATGAATCCAAGTCCAAACCTGCAAAGGTGGGTTGGAAGGACTTGTGCCCGAGTAGCAAACAGAAATGTACGTATGAATAAAAGAACCTGCAGTTTCTCTCTGCTCAGCATTATAGCTGTTGACCCTCATTTGAGGCATCTGAGTAGGTGTTATGTATTAAATTCTAATTTATATATATTTGTGCGCATAAAAGGAGTCTGAAGACTGCTTGGAAAGCGATGTGCCTAAGATTGAATGCTTGGTGTTGCCTTAATGTATCCCTCCTGAAAAAAAAAGTTGAGATTCTGTTCAGATGCTTTTAAATATTTAGCACTTGGATATAATTGATAAATAAATATGGCCATATTTTTATTTCTGAAGCATGGTAAGAATGTCAGATTCTTTTAGTATATCTGTAAATGCTGTTTGCATGTTGGAAGATGCATTATTTTCATGGAGTGAAATACACTATGTCCAGGTTTGAGAAGATCTATTAAGAAATGCGTACTTTTTCCTGATTTCACCTTGCCTGCTCTGTAACTTACAGTTGAGACTTTTTTGCTTAAAACTTGGCAGCATCCTTTAAATTATGACTTTAACCTTAATTCTAAAAACTTGCCTTTTTGTATTTTCCTTTTTAAAAAAAATCAGGCTTTGATTTGGTTTGAAGACACTTGTAGTACAGTTAATTCTAAATATTAGGGTTTCGTTTAGAGGAATGTCTTTGAAAATATTTTTATCTGAATTACCTTTTGCCTTTTAAAATGATTTATGGAGCTTAGTGTTGGCTGAAAGCTACACTGAGATTTGTGTGGGCTTCTTTTTTCTCGTTTTTAAACCCAAGTTTAAATTTTTGATCTATATTTTTAAAATGTAGGTCACCAGATTATACTCTTGCTACTGGTAGGGCATTTTGGCTCCGATTCAGGGGTGTCTCAAATGCCTACCCATCACTGCTTTTCAAATAAATTGGAAGCTCTGATTTTGAGCTGCTTTTGTGTTTCACTGTTCTCTCCATGGTCAATTTTGGCACCCTAATTCCAAAGTAGTGTTATGAATATCTTAAATTGAACTTTTATGTAAATCATAGGTGTATTACAAGCATACAGCCCTGCCCTGAGAATGTTTAAGAATGTCATTTTATTCATCTGAATATGTCTATTAATTTCAGTGGGACTAGTCATAATAGTAAAATGTAGTTGGAGTTTTTATTCACTATACTACTAATCTCTTGGGAATTAAAGCCTGAGCGATTTACAGAGGTGCGTTCATTTGATGTGCATTGTAAATAAAAATAGGTGCTCCTGTTTGGATAAATAGTCTTTCTCTGTTTCTAACTGAAGATTTGTTTTCTCCCTCGTAGGTGATAGAAGCTGCAAAAAGGGGATTTAAAGCTGTGGGTTATGAATTAAATCCGTGGCTAGTCTGGTACTCCAGATACCGTGCCTGGAGAAGTGGGGTGCATCACCACACCAAATTTTATATTTCAGACTTATGGAAGGTAGGTGGAGAAGTATATAATAATGAACCTGGGATGTCTGAGAGGTTCCCATTACTTGGAAATTCTTTTTTGAAAGAATGAGCACGCTGGCTGGCCACCAGGTGCTGTACTGGGCTTTGAGAAAAGTGCTTGAGCCCATAGAAACAAGGCTTCGGGCACAATACACGGCTCATTTTCAGTACAGGCTCGTCGATTGTGCTATGTCCTGCTTGCTCCTGATGAAGGATGTGGGGTGCTGTAACGTCAGGCTTCACTGAGAGCTGATTGTGTGGAGTGAGTGACAAAACTCTTACTCACTTGACGTGCAAGATGGCAATCTTGTCTGACACTTCATTAGATGTGTGTTCTTTTCTAGCTGTGCAGTGTGTTACCTCATTTTGAGTGTTGCTTTAAAGGTAACTTCCATGTGACTGCAGTTTTCAATCATTTGAATCCCGATTAGTTCTTTATTGAAAGTGTGTGGTTTGGGGTTGTGAATGGCACTTTGTAATGGAAAAGTGGATACCAGGAATTTTGGGGAAAAGTGTGAATGTGCTGTTTTTATCTTTGTTCAGAGAGGAGCATAGGGAAATTTCAGGGTACTAACTGGAAGAACCCAGGCACTGGAATGCCTAGTGAGCCTTTATAGCTAGCTAGTATTTAACAAAACTGGGGGAAAACTTAAAACATCCATTATTTTAATGTATACAGGAATTGCAGAAAAACTTGGCCATAAGGAAAATTGTGAAGGTATTTTCTAAATTAATATTTCTGTGCAACTAGAATTGATGCCATAGTCGTGGCAAGGCAGTGGGAGTTTTTTTGCTGTTCAGCAATATAAAGCTGTCTTTGTGGGGGAATTTGGGCGATGAAAAGTTAATATGGGATCTCCTTTCTTATTTTTTAAATCCCTGTTGAAAGGAGTGCAGCTAGAAGGGTTAGGGTGAAAGAATGGTGAGAACTTCTCCAAATGTAAATGCCATTTTCATTAAGACTTGTTCTAAAATTTTATTTTAGGTTTCTTTTTCCCAGTATACAAATATTGTTGTTTTTGGGGTACCTCAAATGGTAAGTTTACTATTTTCACATTGTTTAATTATTTTAATATTAAAGCAATTAATGTCAGTATATTAATCTGCAAAATGAACCAACCTGCAGAATGTCCAAGGCAGTTAGTACTAATGTTTTAGTGTTTCATTATAACTTAATGTCTGTGGTAAAACCTGTGATGACAGGATGCAGATTGGAGATCTGTTTTTTTGAGAAGGATTTTCTGTCCATCAGTTCAGAACCAAAATGAAAACTGCTGTGCTCAAGTTCTTTGGGGGAGAAAGGTAATAGATTGTTTCTTGAAAATGTCAGTTTTTCATCCTGAAGAAACAAGGAGTTTGTAGGAAGAGGATGGAGTAGGAAATTGGCTACAAGCTGATTCTTTGGAACCTTTTTAGAGGACCATATTGAACTTTGCTTATGTTCTTCTCCTAAAACTGGATCGCCTCAAATAGACCAGCAGCTGGTACATTGAAATAATCCCTTGCCCATGTTAGGCTGGGAAGGGGGGGTTTAGGAAAGGAGACAAATAATTAAATATATAGAGTACAAATGCACAATTTCTTTGCGTTTTAGGAAGGCTTTTGTAGCCTTTGTGTCCATCGTGTCCTCGGGGAGTTACATAATAACTGCTTCAGTGATATATTTGATAATTTCAGTCAGACTTTACATTCAGTTTAGCTTTCAGCATGATCTAGTGTTTCTTTTTACTAGACAGGAGAAAAAAAATCTTAAGTATTCTTGATATTTTGATTTGTTATTAGGATCTTTATGTAGGTTGAAAGGATATGGAGGGGCGAAACAGAAATACCTGGTAAATTCTAGTGTATTGCTGCTTCTCTGCTGAGGCAGGTGTGGGGTGAAATGAGAGAAGAGCTTAATAGGGTGCCCTACCATGCAACATACCCTGATAATATTTCTGTGGCACAAAAGCAGAATAAAGCTTCCTCATGCTCTGATTTTTCTTTAACAGCATATGAATTAGATACCCATTTCAGATCGTAACTCATGTGAGAAGCTGAAGTCAAAAATGCATCCCCCCCCGCCCCCTTTTCTGGGAGGCGTATCAGCGAGAAGATAATGTTACTTGCGTACAGATGTTGCCAGGTTTGGAAGTTGGGCGCTCTTAGCTTGAGTTCCGGGAGGGGGCAGTGTAAATATTTGAATTCGGCGTCAGAAATTCGGCGGTTGCACTGAAGGAAAAACTGCAGGTGAAGAAATATTTTGATAAACTAGAAATAAACAAAGGCCCTGGGAAAATGTGAGTAAGCCTAGTAGAAACACTGGGTTAACTTTAAATGTAATAGCATAAAGTGGGATAAATTAGTAACAGCTGTGATAAAAGAGTAGCTGTAGGGCTCAGAATAACTACAGTAAATTCAGTAAATACCAGGCTAAATTCTTGAAAGAAGAAAATACTGCCATAAATCTAACAGATATGAACTAACATGCTTTCTGAGCATTAGTTTGCACACCTTCAGAAGTTGTGAGTACTTAACGTCCTGAATTAGTATGTTGGTTTTTGAGACATTTTAAAGCATTTTCTCTTTTATACTGAGTGCAATAGCTGCCTTTAGCGCTTTTAACAATACTGGTCTGATTTGTTGCTGTCACACAGCCCGTTTATTTCATACCTGAGATGAGCTTACCGAGCTTGGATTTATTGATCTTCAGGGAAGACTACGACCTTTCTGTTCTTGCAAGCGTCTGGGAGGTGTATTTACCTATGAGTCATTGCAGAGAGACTTTAACTTGTTCAGGGTGGTATGACAGAATTCTTACCAGGTTTTTGTGTTCACAGCTTCTGTGTATTTTTACTGATTATATACTGTACAGAAAGTTTGCTGAAGTGTGTAGCTATGTGGGTATACAACCTGCCACCCCCCCTAACCCTGGCTTGATACTCTGTGTGATACAGCACCTGATGTTACTGGGAGATTTAGTTTAAAATTTGGCTGTTTGGTTCAAGGATACAGTTCTTTTTGTCTGAATTGTTAATGAAGTTTTCTAATTTGAGGTAATATACAGGTGAGGTGTCGCTAATTTTCGTAACTGCTCATTAAAAATTAAGCTATGCCAGTATTTGTGATTTCTGGAAGAATTTAGTCCTTTTCTGGTGTCTTGGTTTGAGATGCCAAAGTGGGCTTATTTTTCTAGTTTATTTAAGGTGCAGTAGCAAAAGTGTTTGAAAGGATTTACTGAATGGATTAAATTGGTAAATAGAATGCTTAACAATATTCAGAGGTAATGCTTTGATATATTAGATCTATGACTAGAATTTTCCTAAAATATTCCATTGTAGGCTTAAATACAGCTCTAATAGGTTGCTAGTGCACAGGCACACCCTGCATGTATGTGATAGTGGAAGCTTATCTGCAGCCTTTGGAAATAACATTTCCTTCAGTCAGTCTTGCTTTCTAGTAACGTTCTGTTGTGTTTTTCTTTGTGAATTCTTAAATATATTTGCTGCCCTTCATGACTTAAATTGAGCTGTATTTGTAAATTATTACTCTCCTTTTAACCTTTTAATATCTACATGTTATGTCATGGTATCAAAGTAAATCCATGTAAAAATCTAACAGAAGGAAGCTGTGGAGCTTGCTGTTGTAATTGCTCCCTGAGATACACACAGCGTGTAAGAATAAAAGGAGTTCCAAATGGGCGTGCACTGAACTGCTTAGGCATAACACCAAACTTATCCAAAGGACAAAAATGGCTAAATCTATCAAGTTTCTTTTTTTTTCCTTTTTTTTTCCTCCAGAAATGGGAAAGAATTTGCTTTGAAGTCTAGATTTGTTAATTCATTTTTCACTTAATCCATGAAAATTTTCCAGCTACTTATTGGAGAGAAAGTATCTGGCTGGGCAGGGGTGTTGGTCTGTTCTGGAAGGGTAGTGATATTTCCCTTGACTTCTATATCTGCTCAGTTTTTGCAGATGGAGGAAAGCTATACTGTAGGCCTTCGACTAAGGAGAGTTGCACAGTGGTATTTGACATATTCCCCCACAACTTCCTTCTCTCTGAGTGGGAGAGAAGTGGATTTGATGGATGTACCCTTCAGTGGATGAGGAGTTGGCTGGATGATCATACCCAGAGAGTAGTGCTCAACAGCTGATTGTCCAGGTGGAGATCAGTCACAATTGGTCCTAATACATACCCCTCAGGGACACCAGTACTCTTAAATGTCTTTACCAGAAACACAGACAGTGGGATTGAGTGCACCCTCTGCAAGTTTGCAGAAGACATTAAGCTGAGTGGTGCAGTTGACATGCCTGAGAGATGGGATGCCATCCAGAGGGACCTGGATGGTTTTGAGAAGCGGGCCTACGTGAACCTTGTGAGGTTCAACAAGGCCAAGTGCAAGGTCCTGCACCTGGGTCAGGCTGGGGGGCTGAAGGAGTTGAGAGCAGCCCTGCTAGAAAGGGCTTGGGAGTACCAGTAGATGAAAAGCTGGACAGGAGCTGGCAACATGCACTCAGAGCTCAGGCGGCCAACTATGAGCTGGGCCGCATCAAAAGAAGCGTGACCAGCAGGTAGGAAGGAGTTGGTTCTGGCCCTCTGCTCTGCTGAGATTCCACCTAGAGTACTTACTCCATCTCTGGGGTCTTTGGCGCAGGAAAGACGAGGATCTGATGAGGTTGGGCCCAGAGGAGGGCCACAAAGATGATCAGAGGGCTGGGGCACCTCTCCTAGGAACAAAGTCTGAGGGAGCTGGGCTTGTTCAGCCTTGAGAAGGCTCTGAGGTGACCTTGTTGCTGCCTGTCGATACTTAAAAGGTGTTTGTAAGAAAGATGGTCTCAAAGTTATTAGTAGGGCCTGTAGTGGTAGGACAAGAGGTAATGGTTTTAAACTAAAGAGCATAAACCTATATGAGATACTGGGAAGAAATCCTTTATGGTGACAGTGATAAGGCACTGGAACAGCTTGCCCAGAGAGATGGGGTGTGCCTCATCCCTGGAAACATTCAAGGCCAGATTGGATGGGGCTTTGAGCAACTCTGATCTGGTTAGATGTCCCTGCTCATTGCAGGGGTATGGGACTAGATGGTCCTTAGAGGTCCCTTCCAACCCAAACCATTCTATAATTTTGTATGCTGTTTCAGTACAGTACTGCTGGAGTGACTTACCTATGTTAACAGGCTGGAACCAACGAAGCTCAGTGTCCATAGTATTTAACATACCTGTACTTTACCAGACAGGGGCAGCAGAATGTTTCCTTTGGGTGGTTGGCTGCATGAGGTTTCAAGTGTCCCAGGACTTGCGGTTAGACTGGAAGTGGAGGTGTTGGCCTTTGAGCATCTCAGAATAGTTCCTGTGACTTAGGGTGTCATAAGTAGCATAAATTCAGGGGGTTGAACTTTCATTCTCTGCAGAGAGGAATCCCACTAGAGGGAACCAGGAATTGGAACATGGAAAGTCTTAATTTGTGGGGTTTTTTACCTAAGGGATTTTCTATGGTTTCTGATTGAATTTTTTAAAATTATGATTTTTTTTGATCTCACTAATCAGTAACCTTTTTTCTAGTTTTAGATATTGTCAATGCATCAAAGCCAAAATGTGTGTTACAAATACAATTTTTTTTTTCAAAAAAACTCCCCAAACCTTCGACTTCTCTTAATATTTGAATTGGATTCTGAAGAGAATGCTTGTTTCTTTTTTTTTTTTTTTTTACTGCTTCTGAAAGCTCTTTGTTCTTTCTCAACAGATGCCAGAGTTGGAGAAGAAGCTAGCAAAAGAACTTGAATGTAATGCCAGAATCATTGCCTGTCGTTTTCCTTTCCCTTGCTGGATCCCAGATCATACTACTGGAGAAGGAATAGACACTGTGTGGGCATATGACTTGAAACATTCAAGAGGACATGAAACAAAAGGCTTGGAAATCACATCAGAGACACAATCCTAAACATCTAATTTGGTTTTATATGGAAAGTTTTGGCCTTGGTTTCACCTCTTAAAGATAAGATTAGCATGAATAGAGCCCCAGGATATGGAGTTATATATTCACTGAAATAACTGAAGTACACTGGTTGTCTGAAAGTACACAAAGGTTAGTGAAAGGTGTAGTTAAATGGCTTAATGGAGTTAGTAAAAATTATGAGAGTTTTATAGGAGCAGAGAACTTTTATGTGGAAAATTGGATGAAACATGGTTCACTACCGTTAAGGGGAATATATGGATAAATTAAAATGCTCAAATGGGCGAACTGAATATATTCTTTCTGAGCCTACATAATGTTTGTTACTGGTGTTGGAAGTGGTGTGGAAGTGGCTTCTCAAATGAGCCGTGGTTCCCAAATGACTTCATTGTGTATGCCAAATAGGCATAATTCTGCAGACATCACAGTGATGCAGCTTGAGTAGGATGATGATGCCAGTGTTTTACACCTCAGCTTGAATATGTATGTCTAAAACTTGAACGTGACGTAATGAATATAACAAGTTGCTTGTTCATGAATACAAGTGCAGCCTTTGATTATGTACATGTCTCTCTTTTAAGCTTGTTTTGTGAAGACAAAACTGCAAAAACGTGCTCTTACTGAACACTTACTGGTACAAACCTTTGCAAATGGCCATGATATTTTTCTAACCTTTCTAATTTAGGAAGGGTTTCAAAAGTCACCTACTTCACCACTTAAGTTTGCTCAAACCTTAGATAAGGTATGGATGCGAGTTGCTTAGTTGAATGTGTCATGAAGGCTGATTCCAGAGCTAATTGGTCTGGGTAGCTTGGTTAAATCTGATTAGACCTCATATAATTTATAGTGAGATAGGAAGGGAGGTTCTCAGTCAGGCTTCTTTTCTCCTCTACTTTTCTGTCCCATCTGGTGAGATCTCAAACTCAGGACATCACTGCATGGCTCTTCCTTGGAAGTGAATCAGGTTCTCCCTGTCTGTTTGCTGGTAGTGGTTTGCAGTGGGGTACTTTCACTGCTGTGACACTTTCCTTTTCTGACATGGTTACAGCGCACTTCTGGTTTGTAGTGGTCAGCTTACTTGGTCTTTCTGTTGATTTCCAGGTAAAGTTTTACTGGTTTTGCCCATAAACTATTAGTCAGAATTCATAGTTAACCTCCTCAGCCCCATCTAAAGTGTAGACTGTTTAAGCCGTGACTATGTAAGTTTGTCAGACCTTTGCATGTACGATACCCACAGAACAAAGTTAAAGCAGGCTAGGGAATTGTCACCTGGCTTTTAGGCAGATGTTACCACAACTAAAATTAGCTCAGGCTACGAAGTGCTGAGGTCCCGTGATTTCAGGTAAATGCTAAGCCTGTGACATTGTATTAGGCCTTGGGAAAGGACATTTGCTGGACTGTAGTATCTGACTTGAAGAGAAGTTAGATGTTACTTGGGATGTGTAGTTGACAGTTACACCTCTACCCAGGCTTTTCTTTTTGGTGGGAGGAGGAAGGAGAATTTAAAATACAAATCTACACTGAACATCTGAAAAGGAGCAGTAGAAGAAAGGGGCGAATGTGTCTGTGGTAGAGTCTGCAAAGCAGAGATGGCTTCAGCCTCACATGGTGAGGCATGGTGGTAAATGTGGACACTAGTGAGGAACACCGGCTTCTGGTAAGCAATCTAATACAGCCTAATACAGTAACATAGTGCATTTTGTAAAACTACACTAAACTCTTTCTACCATGGTTTAAGTGTTAGGATTATTATACAGGGCTACAGTGACTTATCTAAAATGGCTGAATTTACCTTAATATCTCAAGGCCATAAAGCTGGAACCTCAGACAAAGAAAATCTGAAATGACTTCTCTTGGAAAAAGACTGTACAAAGGGGAAATTGGCTAATTAAGCTGAGTACTTCTCTGAGTGGTTATAAAGGAGAAGAGGAGGCATAAGCTTTTGATCAAGTGAGTTGTGACTCATCCGCAGTGCAGTGCTTTGACCCAAGTCTCTACTGCCTACTTCCACTAACGATAGTCTGCAGGAACGAAGCAGATGTTTAATTTTTCTGCTGTGCTTGACTATTTGTCTTCTGCATTATTGTTTGGCTGTTAAAAGGTAAAACTGAATTCGTCAGTTGTACCTTTGGTAAAGGCTTTGTGGTGTGTACTTCGTTACCACCTATAGCTCCAGAAATACTTGTTGAGGGTGAGATAGGCCGTCATGTTAATTCTGAGCTTTAGTAGCACTATGTCCTGTCCGCAAGGCAAGGATAGATGAATGCTTTCGAGGTAACACAGTGGGCTGTTTCTTACCCTGACCGTTTACTTTGGGGGGCTACACTGAGATAGTGATCTGAAATTTCAGGATTCTTTTCTGCACAGGGAGATGTGCTCTATTTCCTGTTACAGTGGCTGACGTGTGAAATGGAAAGCAAATTGCTCTAATTTACACTGGGGGACTGGGAAAGCATTTCCTTGTCATGTTGTCCTTGATTTTTCTATCACTTGCTACATTCATTTGATGGTTTACAAGATTAAATACTTAACTGTGACTTCAGTTATCACTATATGGATTATTATGTTGATACATTTCCAATTGCTAGGGTAATGTATTATGATTTCACTGATATGCTACTTCAGAGTACAAATTTGTTTCTTCTGAAAAGTAGGAAAGCCTTAGAGAACTAGCTTAATCAAACTAGCTTAATCAAATTAGACTATAGGTTTTAAGCCAAAAGAAGGAAACCTTCAAGCTACACATGCTGTTCAACACTGAAGTCATTCAGACACGGAGAACAATCCATAGTTTATTTACATCATCTAGTAGAATCACTTGCCTTTGTGGAGTTACTTATTTATTCCTTGCTTGCCCTGCCAGATCTTAGTAAGAAAGTTGCCACGCTGCTGAGTGAGTAGTGCTTTCCTTAAATGCTGTTTGAAAATAACACAGGTCAGAGTTTTGAATTTTGGGGTTTTTTTGCATTGGTACACATCATGTCCCCACAGGCTTTGTGATCCAAGATGAGTTGTGCCAATGCAATGTCTGAGCATTTCAGTTCTAATGTTGTAGTTGTAGGCTTTTTCAGGGATAAAGAGTTTGGTATGGCTGGAGGAGAGCCATGTAATATGCAGGTTTGCTCAGTGTACTGCACAGCTGGCACTGCAGTGCCAGCCAAGCCTGTCCAGGTTTGTGTGTGAAGTGTGCACGTGTTCTGTGAGCCTTAGGCCTTTCTGTATTACTGCAGGTATAGAAGTTTGGGACTTACCCTCTGGTCTGATTATATGCTGCCACGTAATCTAATATTGCTCCAAGAAGTTAATCCTCTGACTCTGAGCTGCTGTTTATTTCTGAGTCAGAGTTATAGTCAGGTAAGAAGGTTCAGAATCAAGTTTAAAATTGTCCTGGTTCTGGCCAGGCCAGGGTTAGCCTCCCCAGTCAGCCAACACAGGTGAGCTGAGTTAGCTGAGCTGTTTTCCACACCACCTGACACCACTTGCCCATAAAAGCAGCTGGTTGGGGAAGGGGAGGGGCTGTTTTTTGCCTCTAGGGCAGTTGGAGTGTGGCCGGGTCATTGGGTCGGTTGGTTCTTACCATCGGACAGCCCTCTGTACTCTGTGTTAGCACTGGGTGTGAGTGTAACTACCCATTATTGTTCTGTATTCACTTTGACATTTGGCAGTAAACTGTCCTTACCCCAACCCATGGAGGGTCTGCCTGTTTCTCCTCTGGGAGTGAGCGAGCGGCTTGGTGGGCATGTGTCCTCTAGCCAGGGCCAAACCACCACAAAAATAAAGTGCCACATTTCACTAGCCAGTTGAATGTGTATGGTCTGTTTGGGGATGGGAGGGGGGGTGGTGGGGGGTGTGTGTGTGGAGGAAGTTCCAAAGCCCTTCACTAAAAGTGAAGGACAGAGCACAGGAAGTGAAGGTCTCCTGTATTCTGTCTACACTTTTTAAGGAATGACTTGTGCTTTGCCTTTCTCTTTTTTTACCACTGTAATACATTGAGGTCTACAGAGGAAGTAAGCAGAGGTCGTGTTTTGCTTATCTGCTATATTTTGAGATGTGGGGGGAAAGGGAGAAGGGAATCTTCTGGTCCAAGTATTGGAGAACTGTTTCAAAAGCAGTTTAACAGACTTGTGTATCAGCTGTGGGTAGTGCTCGTGGGGTGGGACCCTAAGAGTGGGGTGTGATGAGCATTCATTCAGAATGGGTTCATGTATGATACCATTACACTTGAATGAACACTAATTATTGATAGATCACTTTGTATTTCTGTAGTTTCACTTTTCATGATGGCTTACAAATAGTGAAGCATTTATTCTAGAAAGGACATAAATCCTTCAAATTCGTGGTTGAACAGGCCAAGCCTAACATCAAATTGAATGCCAGTAGATTCTGCTTTGAGTTGTTTTTCTTTTCCATTTGCTAAATTTTGAAATTCTTTAGTTCTACAATGTAGCCCCAACTTGTTTTTCAGAAGCAACATGTTTTTTCTGGAAGACCGCTTGTGTTCTTAGTAAGACAGTGTGGCATCTGTGTTTAGCTTAGAAATCATCCTTGAGTGAGAGAGCTGCAGGATTAATATTCAGTATTTTTCTTTGTATGATGATTTGTTAATCCCTGTATGCTTTACTTGGGGATGCTTATACATGGGTAGTTAACCTCACTTTTTTTTCTGTAAACTAGTTGAGTTCTACCCCCACCCCACCCCTGGCCTCCCCCAGGAACTTTCCCGGAAGACGAAATATGTTCAGGAATGTCCTTTTTCTCTCTAACATTTTAATGTGTATTTAACTAACCTCCTTAATTTACTTAGCAGTGCTGACATAGCATGACTTTTTGTTTCCAGTAAATGAAAGAAAAACACATCCACCCATATGGTATTTAGACTGAAAAAATAGCCTTGGTCTACAACAACTCTGACTATTTAGTAGCTTTAAGTACTTAATTTCACATTTTTATTATATTTCATCACTTGGCAAATGAATACAGGCCTTTTATCCATTCAGTAGTTCTTTGGATTTGGGTTATTTGTTCAGGTGAGACTTAGGCTGATTTCTTTTTCTTAGTATAATGTTGGGGTTTCTATTAGAGGCTTTGGTTGAAATGTCAGACTGTTCTTCCTGTGAATTGCTGTATAGTCCTTGAAGAATCACTGTAATACAATCCAGTGAACTGCAAGCACTGGTAAAAATTGAGTAAAACCTGCTTACCAGTAAATGTGCTGGGATATTTTTCAGCTGACTGTATGGGTTGTGGTTTTTAAAAATAAAGTAGGTTTTTGAAGACCCATATAAAGCTTGTGGCATAAAGTTTTGAGGTGAGCAGAGGTCTTTGCAAGGTCAGAAGCTGTAAATTAATGGCTTTCAACCTGAGGTTTGTGGGTACCTTCTGAGGAATCCACAAAAAGTAATTTAAAAAGTAGATTTACTATCAGTAGGTTTCTATTTGCTACCCGTGGTTGTATTTTCTTCCATTGGAAAACTTTAATGTGTCTGAAATGATCATTTGAGAATCCCTGAACTAAAAATACGGGTTTACGTAAGACACTAGTAAATGGAAACACAGTTTATCAAAGTGAGGAGGGTTTTTTTTTTCTTACCGTTTACTTTTGCTTGAACCTTTGAGGCTTGAACCTCTGCAGTATAGAAATGGATGAGCCTCTGTCTCTTCTGCTAAGCATGTACTTTCATATTTTGTTGTGTGAGAGCAGCTGCATAGCTGTACGTGTTCCTGTTGTGTTCTAACAATTCTAGCTTTGTAGTTAATCTATGATAGATCTGGTTTCAGGATCTAATTTCTTTTTTTTTAGGAACTGCTTGAACATGAAAGTCATATTTGCAAAACACCTGATCACCTACCACTGAAACTTCTCTAGAAAGCTGGTGGACCCCTACGAAACTCCTTAATACTGTGATGTCTACAGCTGTCCATGTCAGAACTCTGGTTCCAATGAGCAGAAATGTGCCTAGGTCTTGCATAAACTCTCTTGATTTCTTGATTGAAGGTGGAAGTGTGAGGAGAGGACACAAAATAAATGATAAAAAATTGAGGATCAGTGTAAGCTCTAAGAGAGAAATGCCAGTGGAGTATGGCTGAAATCTAAGGGGCCTTCTCTGTCGCTATCACTCTGGCCCTTAACATTTGATGCTTTTTTCTTTCCCCCTAACATTATGTAGCACTTCTTGAAAGCATATTTCTTTCTCTGTTTTCCCATTTTTTCAAGCTTTTCAGAGCGGACACAAATCCAAATAATGTTCCAAAGTACAATTCTCTAAGCTGTCTAGAGGAACCCTGATCATCTGTGTTCATGTTTGTTTTATTGCTGCCTTTTTTCAGCACACAAGCCAAATTTATACTCTACCTTTATGCTCAATGCCTAAATAAGCTGTGTGATCAATACCAGTCAGTTTTATTTGCAAACACAGATCTCACACTGAAGGAGTCCTAAAAAAGATTTTGAGCAATAATGAGACAGATGGTTATGACATGAAAATACTAATGTTACTTAGTGACAAAGATCATAGTCTCCTGCCATTGAGGTAGCTTTAACTTCAGTTGTCAGTCTGATGTATCCAAGCAAAGCCCAGGGAATGAAAGATGAGGAGCAAAGCAGCACCATTGGGTGGTATAGTAAAATAAATTGATTTTCTAACACTAACATCAGACGCTGCCTTCTAGTTTCATCTGGATTTTTTATGTACTGTTGCTGTCCTGATAGAGGATGTTGGTGGGCAAATATGATGAGCTGAGCTAATGCAACTAGTGAGCATCTTGAAATGTTTATTCTGTAGTGCTTTCAGATAATTCCTTTCTCCTTTTCCCCCCCAGAAAGAACAACCAAACCAAAAACAACCCGCAAACCTTTAGAGTGATATTGCTGATTTAAAATGGAAATTGCATACATCACCCCTAGATATTAAAGATTAGGAAACAGCTTCTAATATGAGAAAAATTGCTGGCTTCAGCAACTGAGTCCTATTTACTTGAGCATGTTAAGTATAATGTAGGTCAGACTGACTTAATGAACAGTCTAAGTTTCTTAGAAAATGTTAGCATTTCTTGTGAGTCTCCTGGACATGCAATCTGAATTAGGTTGTTTGCTTGCTCTAAATAAAAATGCTGATTAAACAGCACTCTTCTTGGGATTACTTATCTGCTGTATAAAAATTAGGTACTCTAAGCAGTTTCCAGGAAATGGGAAACCTGGATGCTGGATCCTTGATTAGGCTTTGTCATGAGCTGTTCTCTTCACGCTTGTCTGTACTTCGGGTGATTCTGAACCTTAGATGGTGGGAGTGGGCACTTTGCCTCCTTGGGTGACCCTGTAAGTACAAATTAGAGGATGAAGCATATATTTAACCTCTTCTAGGATAACAAATCCAAAGTGATCCTATTCCTGGTATTGTTTCAGTCTGAGGTAAAATTTTAATTTCCACAGGCATAAAACTTTATCTTTCTGCACCGTTGTGTGCTTGAAGAATCTATGTTGGCACTGCCAGTCTCTTTCCATTTCTGTGCAAAATACACAGCGAATGTTTTGTTGGCCTGGAGTATCTTTATTACTGCAGTGGGAGAGTGTTTCCTCCTGGATGTGCAGGTCATTCACTGTCTGAGCTTGTAAATACCAGGCTTGTGAACGATGCAACATTCTTGTTAGGGTGCTCCGTGCAGCGCTGAACCCAAGGATCTGGGAGCTTGAGCTCCACAGCAGATAACTCAATCAAAAGTATTGGGCATCACTTTGCATTTATTGTTAATAATTGCCTCCTCCCCCATTATTACCCAATGCACAAAATAAATACCCCCCCAACATCATCTATCAGTATGTGTTCTTTGGCTTTCAGCTGCTGGGGCAAACGGCGTCCAGGCCGTGGCCATAGTGAGGTGTTCTCAGCTTATGTTTCAGTTAAAGGGCTCAAGTTCAGCTTCAGCCATCCCAGTCAAGGGTCTGCCAAAGAAATCTTCATAGTCCCTGAAGGCACTGAAACAAGTGGTCTCTGGGTGCTGAAGACTTCCTGTCTCAGCATGATGAGGCACAGCACTGACATTTTTGGCAGCGTTCTATAAAGACAGCTTTAGCGCTGTTGAATTTATTTCTTCCCTCAATTTAGGAACTCTGTGAACCACAGGATAAATTCACTCCAATAAGAATTACCTGGAGCTTCAGGTTAGTTCGAGGGGCTTGATACTGTGTCTGGTATGAAGGCTTGGAGTAGCAGGAGTCTCTCAGTCTGTTTGCCTTTTTGAGGAATGTTAGAAACCAAGTTTTGCTCTTTACAGTAGCATAATTCCTTTTATATGTCAGTAAAAATATCACAATATATGAAAAATACCATCTTCTGAGACTTATACTCTGGCAGTAGACTAAGCTGAGTGTTACTCTGTGCCTGTTTCAGGGCTGGAGAGGCACAAGTCTGTTCTCTCATGTGTTGCTCTGTTAACTTTGAGGGGAATTTCTGTCTGTTTAAAAAAAAAAAAGTAGATGTAGAAGATGGCAGTTGGGATGCTAGTGATTAGTTTGCATTCAACCTTGCAGTAAAATGCGGGTTTTAATCCAGCAGGATTAATTTTCAACCTGCTACTGAATAGTAAATCTAGCAACACTTCTGTAGGGCTGGCTGGTATTATCCTCGCTCTACAACTGCAAAAACTGTAGCAAAGAGTTAATTTGTTCAAGACCAAAAAAGTGATTGGTGGCAATGCTGTGATTAAAGGCGTTAAGTCTGCAGCTGCTTGTCTGTGTCTACAGCTGGAAGAATATGTTTTTTCAAATGGCTGTTTGTGAGGGTGGCAGTACCTGTGCACTTTGACAGCTTGATGGAGCCAGAGATACAAAGGTCAGCTGCTCACATATGCCATTTAGTGCCTTCTTACTGCTTGTGACTGTAAGGCACAGCACCTACAGTGGTTGAGTCTGTTCGGTTCATGCTCTTGGCTTTGTTTTCTTCAGTCTTACCTTTTTATTAGCAGTTACTACACTTGCTGTCTCGTGGTCTCTGCTTTTAATTGCATTTGGATCCTTCTGTCACTGTTTATATGGGCTACTGCATAGTAAAATTTACTGGTTTTGTATGACATTGCATCATGTCCTACCTTGTGGTCTATTTTTATATGTGAGTCAGTCTGTTTTTTCTCTGTTTTGATGACTTCCATTTTTTTATGGCAGAAAAGTTCAAATCTTTGAACAACTTAAATATGTTGTTAATGGGAGTATTAAATATAATTTGGCTGCAGTCCAGCATACTACTTGTATTGTGACTTTTTTTATCATAGTGTTTTACTTGCTGCTTGATTTTTTAATTATTATTTTTTTAAACCTTTGTGCATGGTCTGTCTTAATTCCCTGAGGATACTTAACTAAACATAAATGAAACCTGATTTTTATGAAGTCATTAGATTGATCTGTCATGGCCTGTGTTAGTAAGCATACACGTTCTCATTTCTAACTTTTGTTTCTATATTTGTTCATGGATGTAAACTCAGAACTATTTTCCTTAGGCCTTAATAACTTTATCCTTCATTAAAACAGCATGTAAAATTGAATGAAATCCAGACAATCCCAAATTCGTTTCACCTTGACATAACCATCAGTTTTGTGTAGCTGTGCTGCTTTGGTGGCTTTTGTAAGCTGCAGTTACAGCTTTCTGCAAGCCCCATGTTTTGAAAAACACTGGTACATTCAAGGCCAAATTTGAGACTAAGCCTATCAGAGCTGGTCATAGCGCCTCTGTGAATCACATATAGGAGAAAAAAAACTGCTGGCAGGCGCACTTTGCCACCGGAGCGGGAGTGAGAAGATGTAACAAGCTGCACAGACTCCAAGGCCAGGCCCGTGGGGGGGCGGTGTGTGAAGGATGCAGAAAGAGAGTTTCCCCTGCAGCTCGTGGTGGAGTCCATGGCGAAACGGGTGTCCCCCTGAAGCCCATGGATGAGGATGGGGAGCAGAGACCACTATGCCCTGTGAAGATTGATCCACGCCTCAGCAGGTTTGCCAAGGGACTTGTGACTT
>VZTU01017449.1:21771-59039 GCA_013400835.1 Zapornia atra | reverse complement strand
GGAGGGAAGAAGGGAGCGAATCTCTGATTAAAGTCAAGAGTACGAAGAGGCGAGGGGTGGGGGGGGAGTAGAAGTGATAATATCTGGGGAAGAAAAGCAGCTTGTGTGGGATCGCCGGAACCCCACTGCCCATTCCCTGTCCCTCCCCACGCCATGTTGGGGGGGGAAGAAGGGAGTAAAACCGTGATGAGTTTTAAGTTTGCTAAGAAGGGAGGGGTGGGGGGAAGGCGCTTTAAGACCTGGCCGCTTCTTATCTCGTTCCGGTTCACTGGGTGTAGTAGTTGTAGTAAGTAGTAATAAATCACTTTTTCTTTCCTTTATTCTGTGCTGCGTCTGTTTTGCCCATTGCACTAACTGGAGAGTGATCCCTCTGTCCTTATCTCAAGGCCTAAGCCTCCCAATATCTATTTTCTCCCCTTTTCGGCTGAAGGGGGGAGTGAGCGAGCGGCTTGGTGGGTATTTGGCTTCTAGCTAGGGCCAAAACCACCACACATAAACATCAGTTTTAAGTACAGGTACTGTGTTAATCTTCTGGTTCTGAAGCTGTTTGATAGTAATCAGTTTAACCAGCTCAAAACTGGCATTGATGGGTGTTAGGTTTGTCTGCTTCAAGAACAGACTGCTGAAATCACCTGTGGGAACTTGCTAGATATGTTACTTAGAGTAATTTTTCTAAAATAAGAGGCAACAACTTGACATCATCCTTAAATAAGAATAAACCCAAGACAAATGCTTTCTCTACCATATGCAAGAAAACGTATATTAAGCAATGTACAGACAAATATACTAACATGGCAATCAGATTGCTTATTAAGTAAATACAGTCAAAGTTTGTTACTTCAGGAACAATGCCGTTAACAGTGTTGCTGATTTCTGCCTCTTATTATTGAAACATGAAAAACAATCACAAAGATCAGTCTTCCCAAATAAAAGCAATTCAGAATGGGTATACAGAAAAGGCTGCTCAAGACAGCTTTCCATGCAGCAACATGAATTATTTGTGGGTGTTTTTCCCCTAGTTGAGAGATAAGTGACAGCCCTTCCCCAGCCCTGAGACTGAAAGTCTTACCTCTGCATCACCTTACACAGAACACCACTTGGCCTCAGTCTGTTGATACATGTAGAATGACATAAAGTAGGGAAAGGTGCTAAGGGGAGCAGTAGTTACTACCAGTTTAGATAGTGTTACCTAGATATAGTAACGCTTGGATGTTTGGCCCATGCCACTTCTGCTGTGCCACAGGGATGGTACAGCATGAGCTATGAGGTGAAGGGAAAAAAAATCAATGTTTCAGCTGGGGCCAGGAAGGGAATGGACAACATCAAAAGGCCAAGAGAAGGTTAAATCTGTTTCTGAGGTAGCACATAGGCTCCCTGCTCCTGGTTTCAAAATGTTTATTGAGAAATTATAGATGTGTGTCTCTTGGTTTAAATTATTTTCCTTATTATAGAGTTGTTATGCTATCCTTTTTGCATTATCAAGTATCTGTTCTCTAGACTGCTTTAATATAATTAAAGTCTAATGAGGCCTGCTTGTTATAGGAGGAAAGAATATAGAAAATGGGGTAAAAACTCTGCTTATCTGTAGTGCAGTTTTGCCATAAAGCTGGCTTTTTCTTAATTGAGCAACTATACAACAGGATTTTAATTTTCAAGGTTGAAATATCTGTACTGAAAATGCCATTTTTCACAATGTTTAGTTGGGTAATCAGCTGGGATAGTTTAAAATCCTTTAACATTTGTTTGCCACACAGAGTACTCCCTGCTATACCATAGGCTAGTCTCAATAAAAATGTATTTTCTTCTATGTTGTGGGCTAGGCATATTACTGGTATTTGATACCAATAGGCATGAAACATCTCAGAAACAGATTTCAGCTTTTAGATTTCAGAAATGATGGCTTTAATGTGCCTGTTATTCTTAAAGAACTTAATACCATCTCATTTTAAAATGTTTCAAAATCTTGGCATGTTCCATGAATATTCTATTTACAATTGATACCTTATAATCACGGGGGAGCTGTCAGTTACAGGACCTGCAAAGGCTCTAATCCTTGTTCTGGTTCTTTCAAATTGTTCTTGCTGCTTTCACTTGCCTTCCAATTTCTGGGTCAAATTCTGTTAGCTGGTCTCCAGACACAGGTTAGACTTTTAACTGGGTATCAGCAGTGCCCTATTTGCCATTTGTCTACCCTCCTGCCACACACCCCTTTTTTTTTTGTTTTGTTTTTATCTTCTAGGTGCCATGTTTATGGAGTTCTAGCTAAATTGGTACAGTTTTTGTATCTACATTAGATACAATTTTTAGTTTAGAAGATAAAGCCAGGAGGATTTAAGTCAGTGTCTTATCAAATAAGTTAAAGAGTATTTTAAAGTATCCTTATCCCTAGATAGAAAATCCCCTTATGGCAAGTCTTTTTCAAGATGCCAGACTGAAAAAGCAGTAAAGTAGATGGCATTTTCTAGAGAACAAAGATTATACAGAACTGTCTTAAGGCCTGGCCAAAACTGTTCTTTAAAATACACTCCAGGCTGCAGTTGCTGATTGCCCCAATTAAAGAACATGGTGGGAGGAAAGCAGAGACTGAAAATCCTGAATATTGCTAAACCAGAGGACCATCAGAAATAGGCAGAGAAGAAATGTTACATATAGAAGCTTTAGTGAATGGTCTTCATGTCCATGCTGCTCTTTCTTGCTCTCCTGAATGAGAGGATCAGAGACCATCTGCAGAACAGACTGATGAGGAGGCATTTGTCCAGAGGTCTGAGTTGTACCTACTGCACCTTGTTGCCAGAGCCACAGCTAGAGCAGCTGAAAACCCCAGTTCAGCTCATGTCTGGCAAGCAAGGAGAGCCTGGATGCTCACACCAGAGTTTTCTGGTGGGCTTCAGCCTCTTCTGGAAAGATCAGGTTCTTTTAATCGCTGCCCCCTGGTATGTTCTGAAAGAAACTGGCTAAGTGCATGCCGGCAGGCCGAATACTAACGTGAGACCTAGCTGAAGGGTTGAAATATTACTAGCTGTGAAAGGAAGGTGCAGCCTTCTCTGAAGTGCACACTGCAGAGGTGGCATATTAAGCAGCTCAGAGATTATTTTTTTTTCTTGCCACTGGCAAACAGCTAATAGCTGGTAGTGTTCTTGTGACTTACAAATTAGATTTAACTTTACTCCCTCCTATTTTTTTCAGGAGGTAGAAATATATTAAGTAGCCTTTCCTAGTGATAAATCCCTCTGAAGTGTAATTGGTCTGGGCCTACTACACTCTTACATTTGCTAGCTTTTAGCTGATTGAACAGTTCCTTGTCCTTTGGCCTACAGAAAGTGAAGCTCATCTCAACACCAAGACTGCAGACAGCTTCTGCAGATGGTGATTTATATGGTCATATGCAGTTATACTTAATCCTACTGAGCTGCTCTGAATTCCTTGATTTACTCTGATAGAATTTAATCAAACTAAAAAACCAAGACCTGAGTTAGTTTTACTCTGGTCACTACTCGATGTCTACTTCATACATTAATTTAGAAGCCTTATTTTAGCTATTCTGCTTTTCTGGTTCCTGATGTAGTTTATACATTCACCTTTATCCATACTGAATGAATACTAATAATAGAAAAATACACAAAATAACTTCTTTTCAGTGAGTGGTGGCCCTTATTTTGTATGTGAATCTTGGGGGAGGCCACTTAGTAACATTTGAACCTGTTGAAAAGAAAATTGCAACAGTAATTGAGAAGCAGACTTTTACATCAATAGTAAACCTTGTATCTAGAAGACTATTCTTTAATTGATACTCAATTAAGTAGCAGCAAAGCAGTCCTTAGCCTTTTACTGGTCGGTATTGTGTGTCACAATATTTGTAAGAGAGCATATGTTTTAGTCTATAATCCTTATGGAGCATGTTCAGTTTGCTGCTTCTGAGGCTTTCTAGATGTAGTTGAATCTGTCTTCCTAGGAAAATTGTTAATGATAAGGTAGCCAAATAATAATTTTCTTGTAGTATGCAATTCTGCCCCCTTAAATAGGGGACTCCAAGATACTGAAAGTAATTGAATATGAGGCAGCTGTAACACTGCTATCAGAGATTTCTCTAGGTAAATGTCCATACTTAAAATGTTTTATCCACTGTAACTTATATTTCAGCAACAATTTGAAGACTGAACTGTGACTGAAGCCTGTTGTACTCTTCAGTCTTTACCTATAACCATATGAGAAGAGACTTTGTTGCCAAGAGAAAGTTGAGCAAAACTGTTTGCCAGCTGTAGTGAGCACAGAGGCCTTCAGTGTCCACTTTATTTTCAGTGAAAAGTTGCGATTTGGTCAGTTAACTTCCCTGGGCAGGCAGAATACGTGTCATCTTTTATAATGTAGTAGGCTTCTAATTATATCTCCAAATAGTTGAAGGAACCTTCAGAGTTCTCATTAACCAGCTGGTGCTGGCAGGGGCTCAGCAGTCACGGGAGTGTCAGCTATTTCCCTTCCTGTCCTGCACCTGAAGCCCACGTGTGGCTGGCTGGAAGCAGGGCTGTGGGCCTGATGGGCACTTCGGTTTTATCCATTCTGTAGGTAAGAGGCTTCTGCTTCTTCATGCTCAGTAGACTGTGGACGTGCTCCGGGGGAAAGGAGGGGGACGGACACCCCACGTTCTGGTTGTCTGCTCCTTGTGACCTGGCTCCTGGCATTGTCTAATGTGCCTTCTGGTTCTTAGTCCTGATAGCTGTTCGTTACCAGCCTGCATCTGCCTTGCCTACTTCTCTGCCTGGCCCTGAACTTTCATGTGTGCTGTGAGCTCCTTGCCAGGCTGACCTCTGCCCGCACCGGTTGGTTAATGAGGACTCGGAAGTTTATTCAGTTTATTGAGACTCAGTGTTCCAGCATTGTTTTTAGAAGCCAGCACTTTTTTCCAGTGTTACAAAAGCTAATAAGGCACAACCCTGTGCTTGCTTGGAGTAAGATTTTGAGGCTTTTGTTAGTTTGAGCCATTTAGGCTTTTACTATTCTGAGGGGGGGGAAAGGGGGTTTAATTTAAATTTTTTTATCTAAACCATGTTCTGAAAAGATTTAAATTCCAAAACTGTTTTCCTTAACTGTTTCTTTATGTGTTTGTCCATGTTTTCACACTTGAGTGCATTTCCTACTGTTTTTGTTATGATAAATTGATAGGTTAAGGCTTTTGTGCTTGAAACCCTGACTAATTTGACTGTTTAATGTTGCAAAATACAGGTTGTCTGTTTAATATATTTGACTCTGAAGCCACTATTCCAATGCAGTTATCACAATCCTAGTACTGTTGTTTATTTTACATTTTTGATGAGATGCTGTGGGGTTTTTTCCTGCTCTTGCAATAAACTGTTTCCTCTTCTTCCTATTCAGTGCATAGGCTTGGTGTTTTCTGCCACTGCTTTGTCCACTCAGAACTTGCTGGGTAGTAACATGTTGGTGTTTTATCAGTTCATAAAGATTTAAGCAATGGAGATACAAATGCTTACTGTAGTGCTGCTCCTCAGCACCACCAGTGACTGATTTCCTGGCATCTTCGTAGTCTGATTCTGCAGCATTTGCTCCTTTTACCAATTCCTGGTAAATCTGATACTTGAGCTGCTGCTTGTCTTACATGGATTTAAACTATTTTTCTTTACTATTTAATAATAAGTTTTTTACCTCAATTAGGAGAATGGCAGCAAGTCTGTGAAAGGCAGAATTATTCATGCTGTATGTTAAGTGTTTAACTGTTGCTTCTTCCTGTACATTTTTTTGACTCTCCCTGAATATTTCTGTTTTATTCATGATCACTGTGTGGAGCCTAAAACTGATATATTAAAATCTATTAAAACCAGGAAAAAAAATATCATAGAATGTGTTTTGCTTCCTGCAGATATTCTTAATAATATTTATAAACATTAAGACAATATGTGTCTGAAATTAATCTCACTTGTGAAGGATATTTTTAAAGACCTGAATTTAGGGCACAAGTACTTGTTACCCTTTGCTAAAGGTATGCAATAGGGAGAAATTGTATTGATGTAACAAGATCTAAATCTTTGATTACCAAGTGTTATAAAGGCCATGAAAATGGCAGACCAATATTTTATATAGCAAAATGAGCAAAGTGTAGATATTCTGGGAGCAGCACAGAATACTTGGCTTGCCTGAAAACACTGTTCTTGGATTTTAACTTTTTGAAGGGAAATGTTGAAGGAAAACATTCTGGCTTCTTTATTGGGCTTTTTTTCTTGGTTAAAGGTATTCACTGAATTGTGGCCTAATTCACAAATAGCTTTGACCCTGGAACTGTGTTTTCTGTAGGTAAATGAGCTTTGATAAACATTGCACGGGTCCCTATGTGGCATCCCATACAAAGCTGTATGTAGGTAACTCTGCTCTGGCTGAGTTCTTTTAATTTCTAAAATACGTGGATGCTGCTGCTAGTTACACAAAAGCTGAGAAGGAGAACTCCTGTATCACATAGTTATTTTTGTCAGGTAATATATTCTTTGGGAGAGTACTGTTTCATATAATGGGAATAATTGTCTCATTTTTGTAGATGTCAGATTTTTTTTATTACATTGCAGACTTTCCCAGATTTTTGGCCTAAACACTGCATTTGTGTTGGATATAACTGAATTGAAATATTTTTCCTTGCTGAAATGAAATATTAAAGAGTGTTATGGTTTTCGGTGGAAAATACTCCAGGTGCCTGGATTATAATCCTTTCTTTGCTTGAGTGAATTTTGTAGTCGGTGCCCTTGGTGCAGGGGAGCAGAACTCTTTCATTCTATGTGATTAATTAAGCAACCCCTGCTGCAGAGGGTGCCAGGTGGCAGTCCCATGTCTCCGTTACCAGCCCTGGATGACAGCCTTGGCATTATGGTCCTAACCAATGATGGAGCAATTAATCTACCACCAGAGGAGGAGACTAAGCAGCAACTCCTTTAAACTTCTCTTACCTCTTGTGGCCCTCATGTTCCCTGTATTTTCACTAAATCAGCGCTGTCCATGTGTTAACATGGTGCAGGAGTAGCATGGAGACTTCTCTGTGCTAAGGAGGCTTTGCCCCAGTGTTTCCCCACTGAAGACCTACTGTCTACTCCGCTGTCTCCTCCAGTCCCCAGGTTCCAATGATGCCATGGGTGATGAAGACAAACCTGCTCATTTTAAGTTTGTAAACATTTCAGGCAACACTCAAGCTTGCTTTTTTTGTCATCATAAATCTGTTTTTGACTTAAATGACAGATAAGGAGACAGTTACATGTGGTGCAATCCAGTAAAGCATCGCTTTAGGTCATGCCCTAAATCTTTACTCTTGACTATCAACTGTGGTGCATGCAACTGGAAAAGCTGCCTTGATGTCCTCATCGTAGTTACACATAAACTAATTGATATAAAAGCTTAAATCTTAAATATGGAGTATAATTATCAGCTTCTTAATATGCAGTTGTTTATGATGTGTTTTATAGTATCTTCAAATACATAATTCAGTAAAGCATTCTGTTCTAGCTCAATGGTAACACGTACTGGACAATGTAAATATACCTACTGTAGTCCACTGTATTATAAATTTAAAAAATTTTTTTCTTTTCCTTTTGAAATATTTTTTTAAATGTACTTTGGAATGTCAGAAACTAAAAACCTTACAGAACCTTAACTATTGCAGTGTTGTAACTGAAAACATAATCTGTGGTAAATTAATGGAAAAGTCTTTCTTTGTTTATCTTCAAAATGGTGCAAAAAAATTAACAAACTTCCAAACAGTTTTTTTTAAAACAAGAGTGATCTGTTTTACTTGAGAGCAATTGGTCAGTAGATGGAACTAGGGTGCCTGTTTTGTTATTTACACCTATTTGCATCTTACAGTCACACCAAGGTGGTGAGTAAGGTACTTCATATCTAATGTAATTTACTTGAAAGCTTTCAAGGCAGTCATCAATTCCTTTCCACAAATGGAATTCAAAATCTGTGATTGAATGACACTCAAAACTATGATGTTACTTTGTGGAGATGGATGTTATTTGGAAATTAATAAACTCTGATGCTCAAGAGAAAGAATGTGAGGTAAAAATTGAAAGAAAAATAGTCATGGAAATTATGTTGATATCTCAAGTTACAATTCTTGTAGCAATGTAGTGACTTTGTAAAGCAAACAATTTCAGAGTGCAGTAAATTTGATAGTCACATCAAGCTAAATGATAAGAAAACAAGAATGGAATAATACCAAGACACTTATAATTCAAAAGTAAATCTTGCAGCTCAGTTCCTCTGTGCTGCAGTGCTTGCTTTTTATTATGAAGGGCTTCTGTATAAATCCATTTGCAGTGTATCGTTCTTACATCATTTGATCACCCTGACATAGACTCTTTCATTGGAGTGTTTGCACATCACAAGAAAAGATGATTTGTTTAGAGTCATAATTTTACTATAATGGTTGATAAAAGCCCGTAGTTGCAAGGCTTTGAAACAGTTTCTGTTCTTGGAGTGTTTTTCACAGAATCACAGGTTGGTTTGGTTTGGAAGGGAACTTAAAGATGGTGTAGTTCTGACCCTACTGCCAGGGGCAGGGACATCCTCCACTAGACCAGGTTGCCCCAAACCCCATCCAACCTGGCCTTGGACACTGCCAGGGAGGGGGCAGACACAGCTTCTCTGGGCGGCCTGTGCCAGGGCTTCACCACCCTCACAGGGAAGAAGTAGTTTTTCCTTGTATCTAGTCTAAATCTGTTCTGTTTCAGGTTAAAGACCTTGCCTCTGGTCTGATCACTACTTGCCCTTGTAAATAGCCCCTATCCAGCTTCTCTGTAGGCCCTTCCTGGTACTGGAAGGCTGCAATACTTTGTCACTGGAGCCTTCTCTTCTCTGAGACTGAACAAGCCTAATTGTCTCAGCCTGTCTTCATGGGAGGGGTGCTCCAGGCCTCTGATCATCTTTGTGGCCCTCCTCTGGACTTGCTCCAACAGGTCCATGTCTTTCTTGTATCGGACCCCAGAGCTGAACACACAGTACATCAGGTGGGGTCTCACCAGAGTAGAGGGGCAGAGTCACCTCTCACACTTCTTTTGATGCAGCCCAGGATACAGTTGGCTTTCTGGGCTGCAAGCATACATTGCTGGCTCTTGTCGAGTGTGCATCCACCAACATCCCCAAGTCCTCCTCCTTATGGCTCCTCTCCTCACTGGCTCCAATGGATTCTAAGAACCTCCTGGATTGCTCATGCCTTTCTTCGTTCCTCCAACGGATAATGTGGTGGCTGATGTCCCCCATGAAGACCAGGGAACTTGAGGCTGCTGCTGGTTGTCTGCAGGGAGCTTCATCTTCTCAGTCTTCCTGATTGGGTAGCCAGTAGAAGCCCTCTGCTACAGTTTTCCCTGTCCTTTCCCTTCCTTAATGCTCACCCATAAGCTCTCAGTGGGCTCCTCGTCCATCCCCCATGCACTCCAGCTGGTCATTGACACAGAGAGTGTGACACCCCCTCCTTGTCTGTTTGGCCTGTCCATTCTAAAGAGCCTGTAACCTTCTATTCCAACAGTCCAGTCATAGGAGCCATCCCACCACATGATGCCAGTGAGCTCCAAGCACTGCAGATGTGCACATGTCTCCAACCCCTCTTGTTTTTTCCCCATGCTACCTGTGTTTGCACCGAAGCATTTCAGTTTGATCCTCAGTGAAGCTGACTGATGGGCTGGGGTGGCTGGGGTCCCTTTGTGCTGCAATTCAGGTGCTCTCCTGCAACCTGTGATCCTTCTTTGGGGTCTGAACATCTGTTGTTGGCACTGGCATCAAACTGTAGGAGTGGAATGGATTGAGGTTCCCCTCCCCCAGTTACTATAATTTAAAACCCTCTTAATGAGTTTGGCAAGCATATGACAGAAGATCATGGAATCACGGATGCTCTTCCCCTTCTCTTTTCTATAAATGGGAAATGAGTGTGAAGGTATTTCTAAAATCAGAAGTCTTCATGCAGTATGTCACTTCATGTTTCAGTCTTACCATAAATAGCTTTTTCAAAAAATGAACTGTTTAGGAAGCCTTTTCCTTATCGACAATGATTTGAGGTCATGGATGCATATACTTGCAAGAGAAGTCTATTTCAGGCATTCCCTAACTACTTGCCTGCTTAGCTGCATTTTCAGTAGCTGACTTCCAATATCAGAGTGAAGCCATGTTGACATCAAACAAATATCATAATTTACTGACTGTGTTCAAATCTGTTGCATAGCAAAAAGTATCTGTTTTCATGTTGGTACAGGAAAACAAAGGGGTTTTATTACTTAAGAGCAATTTCAGCAAGGAGGTTTTGCTTTTGCTTGCTAGATTTCTTTGAATCTTTATCAAGTTAAATTGTGTGCTTTTTCCAAAAGTATGTTCAGTCCTAAAATACAGATGACGTTATTATGAGGGAAAGATAAGAACTTGAAGGTTTTTTTCCCTTGGAGTAATGGCAGCTCATCACAATATCTTCTAAATAATGCAAACTATATAGAAGCTGTTGTCTTCTTAATATGTTTGAGGCTAAACTTTGATAAAACCAGAATTTTTTTCAATAGTATTTTGGGGACATGAGCTTAGCCAGTGAGAGCAATCGTGTGTTTTCTGAAAACCAGTTGTCAGAGAAGACAGTTGTATCTGCATTAATGTTCTGTGTTTTAATGCAGTCATCAGAAAATTTGAAGTATGTTTAATCTTTGAATGGAAAAATGCATATAGGGAAATAAAGAGACAACTGCATGAGGTTATAGGAAGAGTGAAGAGAGGTGATTATCTGAGTTGGGCAATCTGCCAATAATGTGTGTGAATATTGAGTTTGTGTTCGGTTTACTTTAAAAGTTGAAGATAAAAGATTTCTTTATGTTACTTCAGGCAGGTGAATGCACTTCAAAAAAGCCATTAAAAGTATTCAGATGGTTAGTGAGATAGTGCTATGCCTGGCAATTTGTAGTCTGGGAAAAGAGTAATGAATTATTAATTTAAAAGAATATAATTACTATTCATGTATCTTGAATTTAATTATGTAAGTGTGCACAAAAGTATACTGAAGTTTTAAAGTCAATTATTTTTTTAAAGGCTGAAATTTCAGCTGTAGGAAGGGCAAATAATGTGCAATTTTTTAAAGTTTTTTTTTTCAAAAGTTGTCTTAGAAATAGTTTTATAAAAATCCCAGGTGTTGCTTATGGATTCACCATTTTTTTTGTACCTGGCAGTTCTTTCAACATTGTAAACTCTAGAAGTACCTGCAGAAAACTGTGGAGAGCACAAAGGGTTATGAAAGGTCAAGTGTCCTCTTCAGTAGTTGTAAGCTTCAAAGGAGATTTGATAGTAGCTGTAAACTCTTCATGGTTCCTTCTGACCACTGTAAGAAACCCGGGTAGCATACCCATCACAAATTACATTTACTAGCAGGCATTTCTTTGCCAGCAGCCGCTCTGTGGTGCTGGTCCTGTCGGCCTGCTCTATGGAAACCTCTCTCTTTGGTCATTTTTAAATCTGCCTGAAAGTTTCTCCTGCCCATTCTTCAATACTACTGTGTTGCCAACATAGTAAATGTGCCAGGAGTGTGGAACCTGTGACACACAGATGTGGAAACAGGAGCTGAGCTTAAATGTAACATTAAATGGTCTGTTGTTTATCTTTAGACAAGCATCTTCCCATGTTCGTTTGGGTGTGAGTTAAATGTTGTACTTTGCTTAGCTTCGCATACCAACACCTTGAGCTTTGTCAAGGACTTAGAAAAGATCGAAGTACTCCTCACCTTCTTTTGAGAGCTGAGTTTGAAGAGCTTTGAGGAGCTGAGAGTATCCCAGATCCCTGTGATATCAACTGAAACTGTGAAAACAAAGACTCAGCCTTAAATCTGACTTATTTTTGGAGCTAGGTTCAAGGTTAATTTGAATAGTCAAGGGGCAAAAACTGCCTTACCAGACACACCTTCAGGTGCAATGAAAGCACTTGTGTCTGAAAAAAATTAACTTGTGAAAGAAAAACTTCTTGTCTTGATTTAAGGTTATTCCATGAAATGTACAGAAGACAAACTTCAATCTGTTACCAGCAAACTCTGATGACAGAAACCCTTAAATAGTTTGTGCTTTTACTGGGTTTGGGTAGTTCTTCTGTTGGATTGTTTTTTTGTTTGTGTTTGTTAAGATGGATTTTCTAACCACCATTTCACTGGTGTTTTATTAAATTCCAGATAATAGGAATTTAACAGCAGAGTTTCTGCCCTTCCTTTCATACATGTTTCTTTGTTGTTTTATTTCTTGGTTTTCTTCCTTTACAGAGTTTGTCTTTTATTAAGGAGCCTCTAGCTCTGCCACTCAGCAACTGAGTGTTTTGCAGCATTGCTGTGCACCTTGGGACAATGGGACAGCTAAAACCACACCAGGCATAGTCTGAGGGCAGTGTCCGTTTGCCAAGTCTTGAAGTCACTGGTAGGACTGTGTACCATGCCCAGAAATGAATTTGAATGAGCCAGCACCAAAGGTTACCAAAAGCCTTCATATTTTTTTTGGTGCTTCCATTACTCTCTTGTGTATAGCCTTGTGTTAAGAAAAATGGTTCAGGCTTTAACAGGAGCTTTAGCCCAGCTCAGCAAATGTTGCAACTGAAAGTTGCACTGTTGAAATGTTAAGTTAGGTGGTTTTTTTTTTTAAACCTAATATGTTCTAATTGTATTTTCTTTATAAAGGTCTGCAGAAATTCTTACCCGTGGTAGTTGGTATGAGGCGGTGCAGATGCAGTCAGCTCTTTGAATCATAGTTAACTGCTTAGGACTAGAAAGTGACAGGATCTTGCTGGCGTCATTGACTCCCTGAGCTTATCTATTTCATGGAAATTAATACAACGCCTTCCATTTAGTTTCCTGTCAGTGCAGTTCCACTGCTTGAGGCTTCATTTGCCTTGTTGCTCAGTGTTGAGAGCCCAGCCTGCAGCTTTCTTGCTGGAATTTTTCTAATCAAGGAGAGTTCCTGGGATAGGAAAGAGACTGCAGAAACCTCAGTATTCCTGAGCTGGTGAGAAGAGGTAAATTTGTACTTTGGGAGGAACCTCATTTGCCTGATTGAGCTTCCCCATATCTTTGTTTTGCTTCCATCTGGCACTCAGTTTGAAAGGAAAGGCGCTTGTCCCTTGCTTTGTGCTTTGCCTTTCCTAGAACCCTTTTTAATTCCGCTGATTGTTCAGTGTATTTCTGTCTTGGAATTTCTCTTCCTACATCTTTCTGTGTTCTTTGCATTGATTCTAAATCTCAGTCTTCCAAAACGCCCTGGTTTCTCAAAAACACCTATATTTTAATCTAAAGATCTCTTTAATGTTTTCCAGTTTTCTGCCTTCTCTTACACCTACTGCGTGGCTGTGGAGAACAGGAAGTCATTCCCTTAGGTGTTTGTAGAGCTCATGTTTCTTGGCCATCTCTGTTTCAGGGAAGATTATGAAACCAGTAGGAATTTGGCTTTGGCTCCTGAGTTCCTGTGTATTTCAAAATCATGTCTGTGACACGCACTCTTGCAAGCCAAATCAAGAGCTGCCATTGTCTCTGACACCACCAACTAGATTCTGAGAAGCGTAACATGTGGGCACTGCTGGTATAAACTATAACGTTAGGTGAAGATAATGTGCTTTTATAACTTGAAAACTAAATGTCACAAAAGGTTAGATTTACTCTGAAATTCATCATATGTGGTTTCAGACTGGTGTTGTGTTTCTTTCAAAGTCTCACAAAAATTTGTTCATCTTTCTTTTCCCTAAATAGTTGCATGGATATGGGGAGAGCTAGACAAGATGTGCCTGGATTTTTTTATGGCCAGGTAATTTAAAGCCAGATTTGTTTGCAAAGATTACAAGTTTTATGACTGGAGCAGAGGAGGATTGGATCATTGTATGGCTACATTGTATACTGTAAAAACAATGTCTTTCATAATGCCTAATAGCTCTTTTGCAGTAATAGATTGCTGCCATAACATAAAGGCAACTTGCATAGCTTTCCAATTATATTAACACACAGAAGTCTTGTTCTAGCATAGTTTTGCACTATTTAAAAAATAGATTATTTGAACATTGCACTACCTTCCAGATTTCCCATAATTTCTGAAGAGACAGCTCTAAGCTAAGCCATATAGATATATCAAGCTGATTGTATACTGAATTGCTTTGTCTGCCTGAATGTGCTGCTGCTTTGAGTCATCTTTCTGTTGCGTGTCTCTATATTGGATTGAACTTAATGAGTAGTGGGTCAAGCCAAACAAATGGGTTTGTGAGAGGCATACAATTAACTGTGTTTGCCACAACAGTCTTGATGTGGAACATAGGTTTTGTGTTGTGCAGCATGTTGTACCAGCTGATGGCTCAGAGTAATTATCAAACCATCACACAGGTATCAGAATACAAATGAATAGCAGTGATGAATGTGTTTTCTGGCATCTGCTGATTACTTTAGCTTGTAGTAATACAATACAGTAATTGATTGGCTTGTATTTCACAGTGTTAGTTAACTTCATAGAAAGGAAGTTCTTGTTTAAGACAGTTTGAAAGTTCTGAAGACTGAAGAAAATGTCATTTCTAAAAAAAACCCCAAACACCCAGAAACATTTTCCAAATCAGAGTTAAGCCCCATGGGCAGATACTGAACTTTTGATACTGTCCCTGTGGGGGGGAATGTGATGAATGTGATCATAACCTACACTGCTTCACCTTAGACTCCTTAGAAACTTCTGTTGCCTCAGCCATTGAAATCTCACCAGCCCTGAGATGGTAAATAAATGCTGTAAAATAAGCAAAGTTTTAACTTCTTAATTTCAGTAGCATTTTTTGAAACTTAAGCTTGTGTCAATTAAAATTAAATTACAATTCAAACCTTTAAGTTAATTATCAGCAACTAGTACCAATAGTAGTGGTAGTTATATAGTTTGCTTATTTGTCTAAAAAGTTCAGGCTTCAACTTGTCATGGACATTTGCGTTTATAGCCCATAACTACATTGTAGGAGTGAGCGTGGGGAAAAGATGTAGGCTTCTGTGTAACTGTGTAAGGAACAGTAGGTGTGATCACTGGGACCAGTTTGGGGTCTTGCATTCTCAAGGTCAGTTAAGGCTCCTGGCACATGAAATACCCTTTTACTTTGGGGATAAGCATTGAGGTGTCTTATGGTATCAGGGAACTCTGAACTGTACTTCCCATTCTGTTTGAGTGTGGCCATTTGCCTGTTGTTCTATTGGCTAACAGAACAAATGGATGTGTTAGCTGTGTTTAATTATCAGCCATAAATTTATTACTGAATGACACTGTTGGTGCTGTAAAATTAGCAGTGGAATACAATGTTAACATTAAAGCCTGTTCTGAGACCATCATGGCTTATTCAAATCCTGTGGTACCTTCACTCCCCAATGAATTTGCAGGCTGAAGAAGTTACCATTTTGGTTTATGTTCTGTGCTACATTTGCAAGGTTGTGTGCACAGTCGTTGAGCTGAAACCTTTAGCTCAGCATCCTTCATTGAGTGAGTGCCACTTCCAACACGACAAACGCGTGACCAGACTGCTACTAGTTGGCTTTGATGGTGACCCTGCGTGTCTGCTGATTTAGTTTCAGAAGGCTGTTGCATGACTTCATAGAGACCAGCGTGTTGTTATTGTTGATCACTAAATTGTGTTGAATTTAAAAGAAATCTGATACACAGATAAATGTTCTCATGGCTCAAATAGTTTTTCACTCTAATTATTGTCTCGAGTGCAAATATTAGAAAGAAATGATACTTAAGTAGTAAGGGAACAAATATATTAGTAAAGTGGAGACCTTGGACATTGTTACTTTATTCAGTAAAATGCTTCTTTTGCTTTTGAGTTTTCTCAAGAGACTTTTGAGCTATCTGAAAAGACTATTATGCCAATGAGTAATCCAGGGCACTTACTACCCTGCTGATATGAAAGATGGAGAATATGGTGGAAAGGGAAGATCAAGGTCTATGTGAAACCCCATGAGTTTTACTGTATGAGCTACTGCTTTTTTTTTTTTCTGGTTGAGACAAAAAAAAAAACCCAAAACAAAATCCATCCAGCTTGTATCTGGACATGTTTTATTGCCACATTAGGCTTACCTATGGGTTATGGGGAGATAAATACAACTGCATGCTGAAGGTGGAATACTAACCCATGCATTAAGGCAGATATGATCAATTTTGCTGAGCCTGTACACAATAAAACAAAATATAAATATGTCTGAGAAAGCTAAGGAGAGCTTTAGGACATGGTTTATGGGCAGGAAATAGGAAGGATTTCCCCAGTTCTCCAATTCTCTGTAAAGGTGGGGCTGGGCATGAACATACATGTTGCAGCCAAGAGACATGGGGGTTTTTTTTGGTGGATGGTTTCTTGTGTAATAGGAAATGCACTGAAATTTCCTTTGTCCCTTTTTCTTTTGAAATTTCATCTTCTCCATTTATACAAGCAGATGGCAAGAGTTCTAGATCAAAGTTTTTTCAACAGCGTAATTAATTCTTTCTCTTGAAGTTTGAGTAGAAAGTTTAATTCTTTATCTCTCTCTGCTAAAGTTGGCAAAGAACGTTGGCAAAGAAAAACCTGCCACGTGTTCTTAAACAAATTTCAGCACTTGGTATTTGATTTCACTGGGAGCTAGACATCTAGGACGCTCTGAGATCCAAGACCTGTTAAGCATCCGACTTCTTCTGATACTCCTCTTGCTGGTTCTGCCATTGCAGAAGGGTAGGGGTCAGAAGGGACCTCTCAAGATCATTTAGTCCAACCCCCCTGCTAAAGCAAGATCACCTAAAGCAGGTCACACAGGATTGTGTCCAGGACTGTTTGAGTATCTCCACTACCTCTCTGGGCAGCCTGGGCCAGTGCTCCGTCCCCCTCAAACTGAAGAAGTTTTTCCTCATATTGAGGTAGAACTTCCTGTGCTCCAGTTTGTGTATGTTGCCCCTTGTCCTGTTGCTGGGCACCACTGAAAAGTCTGGCCCCATCCTCTAGACACCCAGCCGTTAGGTATTTATAAGTGTTGACAAGATCCCCTCTCAGTCTTCTCCAGGCTAAACAGCCCCAGCACTCTCAGCCTTTCCTCATCAGAGAGATGCTCCAGTCCCCTAATAACCCTCCTAGCTCTCCACTGGACTCTCTCCAGCAGTTTCCTGTCTGTCTTGAACTGGGAATCCCAGAACTGGACACAGCACTCCAGATGAGGCCTCACCAGGGCAGAGTAGGGGGGGAGAAGAACCTCCTCCACCTGCTAGCAAGGTGAGCACACCACCTTCATGCACCCCAGGATGCCATTGACCTTCTTGGCCATGAGGTCACATTGCTGGAGAGCTTGCCGTCCACCAGAACATCCAGGTCTTTCTCCACAGTGTTGATTCTAGCAGGTCATCCCCTGTACTGGTGCCTGGGGTTATTCCTCCCTGGGTGCAGAACCCTACATGTGCCCTTGTTGAATTTCATTTGGTTCCCCTCCGCCCAACTCTCCAGCCTGTTCTGGTCCCATAGAATCACAGAATGGTTAGAGTTGGAAGGGACCTTAAAGATCATCAAGCTGCAACCCTCCTATCACAGGCAGGGACACCTTCCACTAGACCAGGCTGCTCAAGGCCTAATCCAACCTGGCCTTGAACACTGCCAGGGAGGGGGCAGCCCCCATGTCCCTAGGTAATCTGTTCCAGTGCCTCACCACCTTCATAGTGAAGAATTTCTTCCTAATACCCAATCTAAATCTACCCCCTTCCAATTTAAAACAATTCCCCCTTGTCCTATCATTCCATGCCCTTCTAAAAAGTCCCTTCTCAGTTTTCTTGTAGGCACCCTTCAGATACTGGAAGGCTGCTACACGGTCTCCTCTGAGCCTTCTCTTCTCCAGGCTGAACAAGCCAAACTCTTTCAGCCTGTCTTCATAGGAGAGCTGCGTGAGCCCCCTAATCATCTTCATGGCCCTTCTATGGAACTGTTGGAACAGTTCCATGTCATCTTATACTGGGGACTCCAGAGCTGGATGCAGTACTTCAGGTGGGGTCTCATGAGAGTGGAGAAGAGGGGCAGAATCACCTCCCTCAACCTGCTGGCTGTGCTCCTTTTGATACAGCCCAGGATGCAGTTGGCTTCTGGGCGGTGAGCGTGCATTGTGAGCTCATGTCAAGCTTCTCATCCACCAGCACCCCTAAGTCCTTCTCTGTAGGGCTGCTCTTGCTGAATGGCAGTGCAACCTTCTGGTAGGTCAGCCACTTCTTCCACTTCTGTATCATTTGCAAACTTGCTAAGGGTACACTCTGTCCCTGGTCCAGGTCATTGATGAAGATGTTGAAAAAGATTGGACCCAGGACTGACCCTGTGAGCACACCACCAGCTACATTATCAGTGCCCTTCCGTTAGCTTGATGTGTCTGTAAAAACATAGAGCCGTAAGAAGAGAGATTAGAACAATAGTAGCATGCAAATGGTAATAATGAGGAAAGCTATTTTGGGATGCTAGCTACTCGTATTCTGGGAAATCTCATTTTTTGCCTTTTTCTAAAAGCATGGTCTTTTAACTGGATAACATGGGAAAGGAATTTAGGAATTTCATTTTTTTGTTTGTTTTTGTTTGAAACAGAACAATAAGCATATACTTATATGATATGTAAACTTTTTCCTTAAAGGATTAGGAAAATGTATTTATGTCTCTTACAAGGTGATACTGCATTTTGACCTTTCCTGGATCAGATCAATTTTGATGAAAATAATTTCTTCATAATATGTAAGACATATTAGTAACAACAATAATGTAAAGAGTATTATATCTATATACTTACTTTTTGCATGTTTGTATTTACCTGCAATGACGTGGTTTTGAATATTCAGAGATAGTGTTGGCAGTGAATAAATTAGAAGGGGTTTGTTAATCTATCTGTAGTTGAAGAACTTCTAGAAATAACAAGAGGTTTTTTTCTCTCCAGGAGAGAAAACAGTCCATATGGTCTTTAAAACGCTTGACTGACTCAAAGGACTGATGATTCATTTTCCTATAGAGATTTTGGCAATATCATGGATTTATTGATCCATCACTGAAACCTCTGCTTGTCAAACAGAAAGACCATTGGGTTTTCATTACTCTAGGATTAAGGTCTCAGTATACTTTTTATGAATTCAAGAGCTTAAACAAAACCACACCCACATGGATGTAATTTCCTTGCTGCATGCTACCAGTGATTTTTTATGTTACCAGAAAGAACTTTTTGTTGACTGGGGAACACAGGAACATAGAATCATAGAATGGCATGGGTTGGAAGGGACCCCAAGGATCATAGGGGTGATGATATATGATCATATGATATGATCATATGATCACATGATCATATCATCACAGGTAGGGCCACCAACCTCAGGCCTGGATCTACACAAGGTTGCCCAGGGCCCCATCCAACCTGGCCTTGAACACTTCCAGGGACAGGGCATCCACTACTTCTCTGGGCAGCCTGTTCCAGCACCTCACCACTCTCTCTGTAAAAAACTTCCCCCTAATATCTAATCTAAACCTTCCTTCCTTTAGTTTTAACCCATTCCCCCTTGTCCTGCCATTATCTGCCCTTTTAAAAAGTTGAATCCCCTCCTGCTTATAAGCTCCCTTCAGGTACGGGAAGGCTGCAATGAGGTCCCCCCGCAGCCTTCCCTTCTCCAGGCTGAACAAGCGCAGCTCCCTCAACATGATATCGTTTCAAGAAGGAAAATGGGTTAGGAGGAGCCTCCTTCTCTCCAAAGCCAACATCAAAATCTTGAAGAAACTTCTAATGGGGCAAGGATTTAGAGTGTTAAGTTTCATTTTTGTTTGCTTACTGAATTGGGTATTTAGAGAAGGAAACGTTCACTCTGTAGGAATTTTCTTTGGATGTCTCTGTTCCACCTTGAGGTCTGAATTGCAGCTACAATTTCTAAATGCAGTCTTACTTTTCCTGTCGCTGCCTATTTCTCCTTTGCTCAAAACTCTTATGGTTTGGTTAACTTGTGAGTTGTTTCCAAGATTGAAATTTGAGATGTATCAAACTACACGGAAGAAAATGTTTCCTTCCTCCCTGCTGGTTTTGCATGAAGTGCTTAACAACTGAACTAAAGTCCTCTGAGGCTGCAAGAGTTCCCAGAGACTTCCTTTGCAAAAAGGAGATCCAACACAAGACTGCATCTTTTCTATCAGGCTGCTTAGTCCAACTTTTAAGAGGTGGTTTGGCATCTGCATAAAGTGTAAGAGTCTGCTGGAGACTGCAAGACAAAGATAAGAGGGAACTGGTGTAGAAAGGATATTTAGATCTAATCTATATTGGCTCTGCCAGCAGAGTGTACTGGCTATATATGCAGTTCATTCTTGCCAAAAGATACTTTTTCCACGTTGCTCAAATAACCAATTTACCTGTCTAAATACACCATTAAAAAGCAGCTGTCTGGACTGAAAAGCAGGAGGACTTTGGGGTGCTCCCCTTCCTTTCCAACTTCTTTGGATCCAGGTGCTTGGTTTCCGTCATGTAATACTTGGAGAGGAAGGAAGGGACAGATAATTGTTATTTATGCCTCAGCTTGACATGGAATTAAGGACATGGTGATTGCTGCACAGTATAGTCATGGTCAGTATTTGCCCCCAGGACTTTTACTGACATACAGATATTTGAGTACTTTCACACTGATGTTATACCAAAACTTGCATCAGTACAGTAAGCATAGTTTTAAGTTGTGAAGGTGGGTAACTATGCTTTATGGGCAGATGAAAAAGAGCAAGGCTGGAGAAGTAGAATTGAACCAGTGACTAAATGATCTGACCTTGCCATGTGCTATTTAGCAAGCAAAAATACTTTCACCAGAAACGAATCCCTAAGAAACATGGTAAATGAGCAGTTGGGTTTTTTTCAGTTGTTACTGAGCCAGGGCCACGCACCAGTGTGCATATGGTAATAGGAGGTGGTAACAAACATCAACTATCAAATTATGCATTTTCCTCACCAATTGCAGGATCTAAAATAAGGAGTTATTTGGGGGTTTTGTTGGGGTTTTTTGTTGTTGTGTTGTTGGGTTTTTTTTTTAAATCAAACAACCAAACATGCAGCAAAGCTTCCATATAGGCACACCTTTTGTACTGTAGTACTGCCTCCTTTAAACAGTCCCTGATCGTGAGCCGATTACCAAAATGATTTGAGCCTCATTTAAAACTCAGGAATTTTTAACTGGATGGCTTTCAGCTCTCTTCTGTAGCTATTGCCATGTAACTTTCCTAGGGTGCTATTTCCACATACTTACTTATGCAGGCAGAAACTTTAGTGAAGGCAGGAGCAGCTTTGCTAAGTATAGGAAACTGAGGGGGTAGGTCAAAAAATGTCTATTTGAATAATAAAATAAAAACATGCCCGAGATGTGCACTTTCTTGGGTGAGTCCATTTTATTCACTCCTGGTACGCCTACAGTGGGGAAAAAAACCCAACCAACAAAAAAAACACAACCCCAAATAGAGGGTTCATTCAGGACATTCATTAAAAAATATCCTTGAGCAGATGACATGAATGCTCTTAATCTTCTAGGGCTTCACTTTATCCTGGAGACTCTCTTGGAGAGTCAGATGTAGTACTTTGATTTCTGCTCTTTGCTTAAGTGTTCCAGTCATTGTAGTTGGAGTTTTTGCCAATGTGGGTGAAAGGTTTATATTCTTTAAGATGTGCTGTGTGGCTGTTCAGGTGTCAATGACTTAACAAACAAACAAACACCCCTCACCAAAAATCTACAGTGCAGTAAGACCTTTAGTCTTGCAAATAAGAGAGAAGAGTTGTTTGCAGCTGAGCACTGAATTTGCTGTAGCAAGAAAGCAGGTTCAGACTACTTTACCAGTATGCCCACAAAACACCCTACCCCTGCTTTTGTTTCACTGTACATGTTAATTCCCTTTTCCCTACCGGGTATTTCCATGAGGAGTTTTCAGGCTTAATCTGAACAAGAAGACATTTCTTTAGAAAACTATAAACAAACTTGTGGTGGGCTGACCTTGGCTGGAGGCCAGGTGCCCACCAAAGCCTCTCTGTCACTGTTCTCCTCAGCTGGACAGGGGAGAGAAAAAATACAACAAAAGACTTCTGGACCGAAACAAGGACAGGGAGAGAGCACTCACCAGTTACTGTCATGGGCAAACCCAACTCAACTTAGAAAAAACCTATTACTGTGAAAAACGGAGTAATGAGAAATAATCCCAAATCTTAAAATATCTCCCTGCACCCTTCCCTTCTTCCCGAGTTCAACTTCACTCCCTATTTCTCTACCTCCTTCTCCTCAGTGGCACAGGGGGATGGGGAATGGGGGTTGCGGGCAGTTCATCACATGTTGTCTCTGCCACTCCTTACTCCTCAGGCGGAGGACTCCACACTCATTCCCTGCTCCAGCGTGGGATCCTTCCCACAGGAGACAGTCCTCCACCAACTTCTCCAATGTGAGTCCTCCCTGTGGGCTGCAGTTCTTCACAAGCTGCTTCAGTGTGAGTCTCTTCCATGGGGTGCAGACCTTCAGGAACAGACTGCTCCCTCAGGGTCACAGCCTCATTTGGGTGCCTCCACCTGCATTGGTGTGGGGTCCTTCGTGGGCTGCAGGTGGATATCTGCGCCACTGGCATGCTCCATCGGCTGCAGAGGGACAGGTGCCTTGCCCTGGTCATCTCCATGGACTGTGGGAAATCTCTGCTCTGCCTCCTGGAGCACCTTCTCCCCCTTCCCCTCCTTCTTCACTGACCTGGGTATCTGCAAAGCTTTTTCTCACAACTTCTCACTCCTTTCTCTGGCTGCAAAAGTTGCTGCTAGTTTGTTTTGTTTTGTTTTTGTCTTCTGTTACCCCAGAGGCACTACCACTGTCACTGTTGGGCTCAGCCTTGGCCAGTGGCACGTCCATCTTGGAGCCATCTGGCAGTGGGCCTGTCAGACATAGGAGAAGCTTCTAGCAGCTTCTTGCAGATGCCACCCCTGCAGCCCTCCCACTACTAAAACCTTGCCACCAAAACCCAAAACAAAACTGCACATCCTTTCTGGTTCTCAGCTACTTCAATATTTAACACTTTTCAGTTTAAACAGGCACTTTGCTGTGCCTCTCTTCTTAACTCACAGGATTTGTGTTTAGCAGTCCAGGCTTTTCATAGCCTCAGTTTTGTCAGAGGAAGTGCATCTGTCTGGTTGGAAAATACGTTCATCTTAAGATTCTAAAACATTGCTATATTTTAGCACATTATTTTCATGGCACTGGATCCAATCCTTCCTCCTTTTTGAGTGCTTTTATCATAGTTGTCAATGGCAACAAAAGCCCTGGTCTTTAATCAATCCCGCTAGCGCTGCTGTGTGGTGAGGAGCTGGAATGGGCATATGATGTAGAAATAAGTAACTCAAGCAAACATGATAAATGAACTGCTGAACTCTAAATCTTTACTGGCAAATGTACAAGTTTTAATTGAGAAGGGCTGAGCAGGAGCAAATAAAATGTGAATTACTGTGAAAGTTTGATCTGAACTTAAAACTGAACTCGGTAGTTTTTAATATTCAAAAAATATCTCTAATTTCCATGTCCTTTTATGTATTTTTTCATGTGATATAAAGCTTGCTGAGCTTTGGGACAGCAGAGAGGCAGTGTAAGTATCCAGAAACTAGGGAACAGAGAAATGGAAATCAGTTCAGCATTAGGATAGTGCTGGAGTACAAACCTTAAAGCATTCAGCAAACAGGAGTGCAGTTTCTGCACTGATAGTTACATCTGAATGGCTGGAATTAAAAAAACAAAGAAAAATATAGCAACTGCTCACCTTATGCCTTATTTAATGAATGAGTTAAATTTTCTCCTGAAAAGACAATTTCTAAAAGTAAGTTTCCGAGTGTACTGCACGTTTCATAAGTATCACAGAGGTGCTGTGAAAAGAATATGCTAAGAGAGGAAAAAATTTGTCTTCATTTTACAGAGAAGGAGAAAACGTACAGAGAGATTTAAAGTTAAAATTGTCACATGTTCTCTAAATTCTGGGGTTTTAAATGCCTAGATTGCATGCAATGATTTAGTGTTTTATTATGAAAATTGATTCCTTAGTGCCTCCAGACGTGCCCTTTTGCATGATCAGCATTTCTCTAAGTCTCAGCAGATGAATGCACAGAACATTTGGTGATTGGCTCTGACAAGCTTAGTTTGCTTAAGACTGAGAGCTCCAGGACCGAGGAGGTAAAGACTAAATCAGTGAGGTGTCCCAGGAGGGCACTGAGCTGCCTTAACCCGATCGCCACCCTCCTGTCTATTGCAGTCCTGAGGCTCTTTTGGTGCCAACCTTTCCCCACCCTGTAACTAAGGGTTCTGGCATCCCACAGACAGAAGACTACTTCAGGGGGGGACTCCCAGGAGAGGAATCTTTCCATCTTGTGCATGGGACAAGTCAGGCTTCATCTGGAATGAGGAGGAGGTGCAGCTGCACACAAGAGTGGGGAGAGTAGAAGTTACAAGAGACTGAGGCAGAGATGCAGCATGGAAATAGACTGAGTTTGGAGATATTTGATATTGGGGTGAAGAGGAGCACTTCAGCAAAGCGTAGCAGCCTTCTGGCTGTTTGTCCTGCCTACTTCTAATCTTAGCTCTTGAAAGAGGACAAGATTTTTTGATTTTGTTCTACATTAAACGTGAAGTGCGTTGTCAAAGGTCATGAGGTGGCTCCAGGTGCCCTTAGTGCAGAGTTCTGTCTGGTGGGTACCAGTAGGGAACCACATACAGAAGTTTAGTTGCCTGCCTACTAAAAAGTATTTGGGCTGGTCTCTAAACTCTGAGCTTTATTGCAAAAGCTTTACTGCAGCCTGGGAATACCGTGCTGTTACTCCAGGCTTAATTATCAATTTGACATAATATTAACAAATTGCTGTAAATTTTTAAGAATTGCTGCATAATACACTTTGCTTTCTCTGTAAGCCAATTAAGAGCAAATTATAAACCAGGCACTATTGGTGTACATGGACAGCTCCAGATAACAATTGATAGACTGTCTCACACATGCTTTTTGAGTAACAATCAAATTGAGAACCTGAAGTCATTAAGGAGTCATCTTCTATTCAAAGCTCAGATGAAGAGATAGATTAGCACTGTCACCTGCTTGATCAGTGCTCTCATTTGACTGACTTTCCACACTGGGATGAAATAAATGAGGTGACTTAAAGAGAATAGTGTGCTGCAGTTGCTGCTTTTGCAGCATCCAACTTTATGCAGTCGTACAGCCATGGAAGGAATTCTGCAGTGTAATTCAAATGTTACAAATTGGTATGAGTTCATTGTTTCTTCTTATTGCCAGGCCTTTCAGAATTAAAGCTAAAATGTTTTGGCAAGAATTTCCACAGTAATTGGGGTATTGTGTTTCTGTTAAAGTGCCATTTAGTAAAGCATTCCTCTAAAGAAAACACCTTCAGTCTGTTCTGCTGTGCACATGAATTTATTCAAGTGCACAATAGGGGAAATATCCTGTCAGTCAGCTCTGTCTGAGTGTCATGGTATGCTCTGGGTTTGCAAAGTGTCTGTCTGGAAAAAAACACCCTGCTTCATTTTGCATTTTCACTGTACTTAATTCCACTAGCAGCACCTATATAAACAGACTTTAAAATAATGCCTGAGCTCTTCTTTACAAAGTCCTTGAGAGCATAAACTTGACCTCCCTGGCAGCTTGTTTATTTGAATGGAGTAACAATAACAAGTACAGCCCGTCCTCTGAAACTGGCTCCTCCAGCAGGCTCTGTGGGCAGTTCCAGCCAGCTGAGATTCCCAGCTATCCTACGAGGGAAAATGATAAGCCCTGGCTGCTCACAGTAGTTTGGTTTGCACCTTTTACACCAAATCCATTGGATTTAATTGCTGTCAATACTAGTGTGACCAAAAATCTCACTGCTGCGACCAAGAATCTTACCTCTGCTCAGGCATCCGCTTGACCCAAGGGACTGCGATGTCTGATGTGCCCTGCTTACAAGGGTGTGCAGTGAAGGTGTTGCCAGAAGCCTTACTCCTAGACTTTCTTCTCAGAGAACAGGCTCAAATATGTTGCATTAGCAATGTTTGTTGGAGTCCTCAGCCCAGAACTGTTCCAGAGACAAACCCTATGGGACCGAATTTCTGCCCTGGATGTCTGAGGGGAGCAGCACCTGGCAGCCTGTGTCACTGGGGTGGCCGTGGAGAAATCTGCCACGGGTCTGTTCTGATCTGTACTCTGCTGGATGGCAACCTGGCTCCTCTGCCCTTCCTGGAGCAGCTGCTGCTTCTGCTGAGCTGCCACCTGGTCCATGCCTGTTGTGGCTGCTCCCTGATGAGGCATGGAAAGGCATGATGTTTCATCCCTTTCCAGGCTCTGCTACTTTTCATACATGGAGATTCTTATGCTAAATGTAAGCTAGTGTTTACCCGCATAGCATGGGTAGTTAAGAATGGTTTACTTTTTTTTACCCAATTCCTTGATAAATAATTCAAAGCAACAGAAATATTGGTGCCAATTTTCTCTTCAAATCTAGGTCTTCCTAATATACACCAAGTCACTTCATAAATTTCATGAGCTCACTGGCTGGAGACACTGGACTGGTCTCGGTGCCACGGTGAAAATATCTTCATTCCTGTGTAAGACTCAGAAGTGCTACTTAAACTGGAAGAACCTACCATCTTTTACAGTTAACTTTCCACTAGCACTTTGATCAGCAAGATCTTTCGGTTTTGTTTCTGTGGAGGAGGGGAAACCTCATCTTCCCACTATTCTGCAGTCCTTAACTTTGCTCTTAAGTCTGCAAAACTAATAGAAGATTTATCCTACATCAGGATATGGCCACTTTTAACTCCGTTCCCAGTTGTTCTAGCTGGGTTCTCTTGTCTTCCTGACAGGAACATAACTTATATAGTGGCTTGGTGCAACAGTGTAATGGATTGGTTTCTTCTGCCTTCCCTCCCTCCCCTTTTCTACAGCTCACCCCCCTTACCCTCCAATTGATTTCTGGTATCTACTCTTGTTTAGCTGGGTACTTGTCCCTCTCTTCTTGCTTTTTAATAGCAAGAAGGGCCCTTTTCCTGCAAGAAGGGCAATTGCCTGCAATTTGTAATTTAAGCAGAATTTGTTCTGTTTCCCTCTCTCATCCATGCATGGGTTTAACTTGCATCATAGAACCATCATGCAAGTGTATATGAAGTGTAACTTGATCAGAGGAGTGTGATGAAATTTTGCATTCCTTTTAGGTTTTGGAAAGAGATCACAGCAGTAGCAAAATTACAGTTTCAAAATCTGAATGGAATAGTGTTTAATTCACTTTGTATATTGTAATTGTATATTGGTTCTGCTTTCATTTTCATTAGCTGTCACATGAGATCTATTTCATGTTAACCACATGTAATTCTAGTCTGTCCTACTTGAAATGGCTTCTTGTGAATCTTTTGTGTTTGGGGCAGAGACTGCTTCTCACCACTCTAATTAACAGCTTCGTAACAGAATTCACCTGCAACAGGTGCTACATTGTTGGTTCTTCAGGTATCATGATTAAGTTAAACCAGTCATATTTCTGTTTCTAAAATGCCTGCTGTTTCTCAGACATTTTTAAAGTTCAGGTCACTGTTTTTTCAGTCAAATCCCAGCACTCACCCCTCCCCACTCCTCCACACCCCACCCCCCGCAGCACACTTGTCTGTTAGCAGGACAGATTGGAAACTTGAAACGTTCATAGTATAATGTGAAATCCTTTAATTATTTCCATTCTTGTCATTAATGTGCTGTGGTTTCTTTCCTTCCTGAATAAACTCTTACTTTTCCAGAACTACTTATGCTGATTCTATAATGACAAGAGGGCCATTCAGATAGAAAATGTGATCTTTCTGACTGTGGTTCCAGCAAAGGGGTGAATTGTACTGGCCACCCAACTGCCAGACTTCTGTGGTAGGTCATCTGTGTTTTCATTTACCAAGCAGTATTGGTACGGTACACCATTTAGCTCCAGGGTTTTTAGTCTCAGAACAATTTGTGTATGTCCACACAGTGATTAAGTCTTTAGAGAGCCATGGCAGAACATTTTGAACACCATAATCACTTAGGCTTCAGTAGCAGTCGTATTTTAGAGGGAAAAACATGTCGTACTTTATTCAGAATGCTGTTGACAACTAATGTTTACAACGGCTGAGTAAGAATTCCATCCTAGATTGACAGACTGCAGTTGTAACACAAATTTCAGATCCTTAATATGCTGCTGCCCATGAGTTTGATCTAAAATAGTGTATTGGGTTTACATGGCAAGGTTTTGGGGGGGGAGGGTGCTACAGGGTTGGCTTCTATGAGAAGCTGCCAGAAGCTTCCCCTGGGTCCAACAGAGCCAATGCCATCTGGCTCCAAGATGACCCTGCCACTGTCTGAGGCCGAGCCCATCAGCGATAGCACCTCTGGGTGCTAAGTTAAGAAGAAGGAAAGACTGGTCAACATCAGCAGTAGCTGGAGAGAGGAGTGAGAATATGCAAGAGAAGCAATGTTGCAGACCTCCAGTAAGGTGAAGAAGGGGGAGGAGAAGGTGCTCCAAGCACCAGAGCAGAGATTCCCCAGCAGCCTGTGGAGAAGATGATACTGAGGCAGGCTGTCCCCCTGCAGCACATGGAAGAGAGATTCACCTGCCTGTTATGGTAATCGGTGAGTGATCTCTCCCTGTCCTTATCTTGACCCAGGAGCCTTTTGTTGTATTTTCTCTCCCCTGTCCAGCTGAGGAGGGGAGTGACAGAACGGCTTTAGTGGGCACCTGGCCTCCAGCCAGGGTCAACCACCACAAATACGGAGGCACTTACCATTCTTAGAAGCTACTGATTTTAGTCCTCTACATGTTTCTACCAAGAAATTATCTTGAATTTATTCTGAACCTTCCTGTTTAGTTCCATGTTCTGCATTTCTGCATTACAAGAATAAACACCAGTGAATTTAAAAGTGAAATGAAGCACATACTTTTGAAAATGGGCAGAGTACTAGTGTTTTTTTGCAAAAAGATCACAGCAGAGAAGTGCAGTGATGTGACTAAAATGTAAATCTACCAATTCCAGTTTTATCTCAAATGAATGTTTACTTCACATTTCGACTGTCCAACTTTCTGATTGACTGACTGAAAGGAATGATGTACACAGCATACTGATGTTGCACTACGGTTTGGAAAAGTGAGATTTGCTCTTTTACATGGCTGATGTTTAATTAAAACATTGGAAACTAGTACTTTAGAAACTGAAAAATAAAGTTCTTAAAGATCTCTACAGGTGCAAAGCTAGATGATACAGTGTGGTGGTTTCACCCCAGCTGGCAAGTATGCCCCATGCAGGGGCTTGCTCATCCTCTCCCCTGGTGGAACGGGAGAAGTATTGGAAGAGTAAAAGCAGGAAAACTGGGTTGAGCTAAAGACCATTTTAAAGGAAACACTGCACACACAAGCAGAGCAAACAAAGGAACTCCTTCACTGCTTCCCATGGGCAGGCAGGTGTACAGCCATCTCCAGGAAAGCAGGGTTGCATCATGTGTAACAATTACTTGGGAAGACAAACAGCCTCACTCCAAACACAGCTGCCTCCCCATTCTTCCTCTTCCCCAAACCCCTTATAAGCTGGGCATGATGTCATATTGGCATGGGATATCCCTCTGGTCAGTTTGAGTCACCTGTCCTGACTGCGTCCTTTCCCATCTCCTTGTGTGCCCCCAGCCTCCTCACTGTTGGAGTAGGGTGAGGAGCAAAGAAGGCCTTGGCTCTGGGTGAGTGCTGCTCAGCAGTAGCAAAAACATTCCTGTGTTATCAACACTGTTTTCAGCACAATCCAAAACACAGCACCATTCCAGCTACTATAAAGAAAATTAACTATCTCAGCTGAACCTGGGACATATGGATATTGAACCAAAGATGACACAGTGTTAGTGGCATATTTTGTACATAACAGTATTAAGTGGTGAATATTTTGGAGGCAAAGTGGAGTAATTTCCTGTGTAGGTTTTTTTTTTAGTTTAGATTCTGTAAACTCTGCAGCACCAGCTGTCCTGTTCATTGATTTATTGGAGATCATTGTTGCTATCATGAACAAAAGACTTTGTTTTCTACACAGACATTAGCAAGCTCAGTTTCTGTACAAAAAACCGTTAGTTCTTTGTTCTTTTTAGATTCCTCTTTCCTCAGTCCTTTCTTCCTCACAACTTCTAGAAACCATACTGTAATCTAATGTTCATCTTCATAAACTCACTAAGACAGAAATAGTTGATATGATGGAACTTCACAGTCCTTCCCCCTTCCCCCCCCTCCCTTTTTTTAAAAATGCCACATCTGACCTAGCCATACCTTACTATGGAAAAGTCCTATCTGCAGCAACCATTATATGAATGTTGTTGAAGATACCAGATAGCTGTTTTTCAGCACAATGAACTGCCTTTATCAGTTTTCAGGACACTGCTTCTACAGCATTCCTCACCAGCAGCTATCTTAGTTTTGCACTGTTAAGTGGTTGGGGTTTTTTTCTCCTCCCCTTCCTCCCCCCATCTTGAATGTTGGTGTTATCGATGGTGTTTCTTTTCTCATCTTTTTCTGCCAGAGGCATGGTTCTACTCTCTGGATGAAAGCAGGTCTGTGTGGAAAGTCCTTCATGAAGTATTGCTTCTGGCTATGTTTTTTGTGTCCTGTGAGAGGCCTGATTGCTGCGCCTGAGAAGACCTAAATTTGACCCTTGCTTCCTGAATACCTGATTAAGGTATTGTCAGCTTACTGTCACAGTTAGCTTGTCAGTGTTTTGAATTAAATGTTTGGCATGTCAATCAGAACAGGGACCTTCAGCTGGTCTCTCCATTTTTGGTGACTGTCTAGTTTAATTTTTATTTTATTATTAATTTTTTTAAAAGTGCACTTAAAAAAATGCTTTCTGCTTCCTTACCTGCTCACTTTCAGAGGCAGAAGCATCCAATTAAGCCTGCCAGAGAGATATGTCAGACTCATCCCTCCTCCCCCATGCTGGGCTCTCATCTGGAGCACAAGAGAATAGAGCAGAAAGAACTGAGCAGTCTGGGGAGTACCCGTAGCTGGCAAGTAGCGAACATGACTTTTTTGCCCTTTTCTCCTTTTACGTTGATTGTAGGCAGGGAATGGGGAGTTCTGCTAAAGCCTGTCATGACCTGGGAGAGCAGAGTGAAGAGTATTTCGAGAAGAAATGAGGCTGAGGTTCACTCAGAAGAGATGGCTTGAAGTCTGGTGTCAAAAACCTCAGAGAATTTTGGGGTAGGTATCAGGCCGGTGTGCAAATTGGAGTTTAGAAAGGACATACAGCACAGTTATGACAGAAAACTTTTATATTACTTACTGAGGGGGGGGGAAGGGCTGATTTGGAGGCTGGGCAGTAAAATAAAAGGGTTAGCAGGAAGCTGATAGTATTTTGACGTTGTTGGCAGGGCTGAAATGGTGTCAGGTGGACACTGTCTTGTCTGTGTAACCTTTACAGTACCTACCTGTTTAGTTTTCTGTGTCCCAGCCCTTGGGATTACTTCTCTTAGAGGTACCATTGCCATGGGCCAAGTAACAACAGTGGGATGCCTCAGTGGTTTTAGAAATTTTGCTTATGTTCCAAGCTTCAGTACATGGAAACTTCCATAGGCATTAGAAAGCTTGTTACCCAAGAGTAATTTGATGCTGCATGTGTGTTTTCGCCCTCTCCTTTTGGAAGAGTTTGGCTTTACTGACCTTGCTCTTCAACACCATTTTCTGGTTCTAGTTCAGCATTCACAAAGATTTTTCTTAGAGATAAGTGAAGGCAAAAACACCCAAGAGAAAAGGATCCCTCTCAGTATTGGTTTTCACCAGCCACTCTACCCAGGTGCTCTGGGTGACATATACATTAAGTATTATTGCTATGAGAAGAAGACTGAATTGTTTGAAGGGCCTGGCAATGGGACTCGGAGATTCCTTTCTTTCTGGACTGCCCTAATGCTTTCACATCTGTGGGATGTTCCAGCATCTGAGAGGAAAGTTTGCATTTCTTTGTGAGGCTAAGAAGCGCAGTGCAGAGGTCCAGGTAGAACAAAGTAGTTATCTGTTTTGAACTATATTGGCACGCACAAGATGAGACGGGGACAAGGGAGTCACCAACACCAGTCTCCCTAAAAGTGCAGGAGGACTTACAGCAAAGCTTTTCCTCTGCTGATGTCCACAGAACATCTATCCCAGGAACCTTCTACTCTGGGCACAGATGCTCCCCAAGCCTCACAGGGAGCTGAATACCTGTAACACAAGAGATGATAACTATGGCATGCCCACATGTGGCCTAGGCCCCTGCCGTAACAAGGCATTTGCCAAATGAAAATGCAGCTAAAGTAATTTCTTCCTGAGCCTTGCACTGGGTTGACACTCTATCAGGATGACTCACAAACTCACCCTGGTCAGATTTACCTCCAGAGAGCCATTCTGACCTCCAGGAGACGTATGCCTGCCCTCACCTTCACTATGTAATACATCATTCCTAATAATTTTCCACAGTGTGTATTATTTGATGACAGTGACAGTTTGGGCTGTTCCATACAAGCAGCCCCATCCACTCACCATGACTGTCTGTGTACCTTTTGCCCAGTTCTTGCATCCTGGTGCATTCCTAACACCACAGAAACAACTACCACGATCAAGCAGCAAGTTCCATGTGAAGGCTCCTGCAAAGGCTGGGCATTTGTGAATCCACATTACAAACATTCCTGGGGATTGTGCTGGACTTCACAAAGTGTGCAGTTATTACACCGTGAAGGGCAAGAGGTGGTAGAAAGAAGAGGGGGTTCCTCAGAGAAAGCGTAAGACAGACTGGGCAGTTCTGTTCCCCACAGTTTTTTGGTCAATCTTCAGAGATTTCAGTCAAATGTAGAATATAATGAAAACATTACAATGGATAATATTCTGCAGGTGTAAATTGTGCACATCACGTACCCAGTATGCATACTATATAAAAATATTTTAAACAATCTTGTACTAAAACCCGTATTATCCTGGAAGCAAGTAAACCAGAACTCAGATTTTTTCCAGCTCTCTTCTTTAGGCAAGATTCATACTTTCTTCTAACATGGTGGTCAGAGAATTGTGAAATACAAATAGTGTCTCTTTTTACTCCCCGTCATTACAGACGATATTGACTGTTCCCACTCACTACCGTCAGCTGCATTTCATAGACAGCAAATGTACTTTGGCAGTAAAGGTTTTTCCAAGGCTTTCTCAATTCTACTAACACAAAACTTTGCACTGATTTATTAAAATTGCTCTTTTGTATAAGTGCATTCTAAAGGCCTGCATTCCTTTTCATGGCAATGACCATGGAATTGAACCTCTACTTCTCATCACTGCTACAAAAGTGTCTTCTTGCCCCAGGCCCTGTACACCATGTTTCTGACCAAGTTAGAGTTTCACTTGAGAATATTTGACTTGTGATGACCCAAACATTCTGGAAAACTCACTAAACCTTTGTCCTGTTTTCATTTTCTAGGCTTTGCTTTCTAATCTGGCACTTCTTGTCCAGAGTGGTAAGGGCTGATTGACTACTTTGATTTGATTGACAAAAAATTCAACTTACTTCCTCTAGTTGAGTCTGTTCTGCCCATGACAGTAATTGGTGAGTGCTCTCTCCCCGTCCTTGTCTCAACTCATAAGCCTCGTTATATCTCCTCTCCCCTGTCCTGCTGAGAGGACTGACAGAGAGTATTTAGTGAGCACCTGGCCTTCAGCTAGGGTCAACCTACTGACCTCTGCCAAGGCCAGCCCAACACCAAAGCACAACAGTCTCCCCCACTCGACCTGCCTCTGCAACCCCAGCAATGTAGATGCAGGCGATGACATTGGACCCCAGCAGAAACTTTTTCACTGTAAGGGTGATGTAGCACTGGCACAGGCTGCCCAGAGAGGCTGTGGAGTCTCCTTCTCTGGAGACATTCAAAACCCACCTGGATGTGTTCCTGTGTGGTTTAGTCTAGGTGATCCTGCTCTGGCAGAGGAGTTGGACTACATGATCTTTCGAGGTCCCTTCTGACTCCTAACATTCTGTAATTAGGTGGTCATGTGATTAAAAGACTGATCCCAAATGAAGTGGACAAATGCCCTCTATACCATGCTCCTAGGAGAGGTGAAGAGCTTAAAAATAAATAAATAAATAAGAGTTGGAATAAGAATATTTGGAAACTCCATTACTTAATATATACTTCTATGTTCTGAGTAGAGTGTTCTTTAAAAGTATCAGAAAGTGGTGCCCAAATTAAATTGCCTTGATTACTTCTCAGGCATTTAGTAGTCTGCCCTGCAAGAGGTTAATAGACTGAGAGATTTTTTCCAAGCTTCCTCAGGCTAAGAAAACCTTTTGACCTGCACATCTTGGACAGTTCATACCACAATTACTTTTAGATTAAACTGGGGCTTTAATCTATTGCAGCCCTACTTTTCTTTCTGTCTTTAGTCTTGTTTTAGGGGTAAGGAGAGACATATTTGCAGAAACATTATTTCCTCCCGCAGTAGTGATACCCATTTAATAACATTTCTGTTCGTATGGAATATTGTTCATGTGCTCTGAGGGATAGAGTCCACAGACTCATTGATGAAGGATTTGAACTTTTAAAATGTGTTTCTTGTATTAATCTTATGTAGATTTTTTTTCCTTAACAAATCTGAATCATATTCATTTTTAATCACTTGGTGCTATGAATAGTCTTGAATTTAAAATAGACTTTTATATAGATTCTACCATAAGTTTATTTTCTGGTTAAATTTGTAGAGCAAATCATCTTCATATGAGTTATACTTGTGAAACTATGTAATTCACTATTTCGGTAGATGTAATTCTGGTGAAACACCATAAAATATAGTAATTTTTATGATTTAGATTTTAATCTTGTTTCTTTCCATTTATATTCAAGCTTTACCTTAAGATACTTCATAATAATTGAACCACAGCTATAAAAAGTATGGGTTTCTATGTATAATTCCCGTGCTTTTGTCATAACAAATTACTTTTTTTATAGTTAGGGTTTTCTTATATTGCATTTCTCCATATTTCTTTTAGGAACAAATCTTACACTCCTCAGTAATATAGAGTAGTCTTCCTGTCCCTTTCTGTAGTGTGGATCCTTAAATCAGACTCTTCTTTGAGAAGGATATCATAAGTTTAAGCCTGGCTTAACTGATACCAAGTCTAATTCTGAGACAAAAAAGTCTGCTCCTGGTGTTGGTCACGTTGGTCTGGATGACAAGCTCTTTCAGCCCATTCAGCCATGAAATTAAAGGAAAGATATGCCATCAAACTTAAGGCTTCCTGTCTGGTAGTTATTTTTAACAGGTAAAACTGAGTCTCTGATCATGGGACAGTATAATTGTTCTTATTTTATGAATGGATTGCTTGGGCTTTGTATGAAAGGTGTGGTAAAGAAAAACCAGAATTAATGAGGTGAAACGAAAAATATAAATCCTCTTTGATTGTTTAGGGCAGACAGAATCCTGTGCTAAAATGGAAGTAGGATATTGTTTAGAGGTTACCATTGTCTTGTACTGATTTTGGACAGTTAAGTCACAGGATACAATTTGTGTGAGTTTTGGGCAATGCTTTGTTGAACAACAGGATTCCTGTGGAGGGTTCTGGCAAAACTGTATCAGAGGATTTCAAGCAGCCTCATTTAGCCACAGTGCTGAGTCTTTCATCAGTCCCCATACTTCTTTCTTATGACTGTCCAATGTTTCCCTATTGCAGGATCTGCAGCCATTTCAGTTACTCTTCTTGAAGGTTTGAGTAAGAGAGGCATTTTCTGATATGCCCATCTTCCTTACTGATGCTCACACAAAAGCAGTTGATTAAACATTCTGGGTAATTGTAAACAGTAATATGTAGCTATTAAATGTATTGAACACTGTTGTCAGTACTGAAGCCTAATTAAGACATGTTCATTAAAGAAAACATTAACCTTTGGAAGATTTGCAGGATTCTGCAGCACCGGGTAATGAACAATGTTATGTATTAACTTATTTCTTTCTATTATCAAGAAACCAATACTTGAAGTTATGCAGTGAAACAAGAATTGATTGTTAATAAATGTATATAGGTCAAGCTGACACCACAGAAAGTTAACAGAGAGAAAATGGCCTAAAAGGCCACTTTTAGGTGCTTATACCATTTCTTAATAGCAGGCTCCCATCCATGATGCGGCTGTAGTAACAGTAAGTGGTGTCGGTGAAGTTCTACACAATAGGGCAGCAGTAGGGCAGAGATTTGCTGGGTTAAGCAAGGGAAATCATTCCAGTACACGAGACAACACTGAGATCCCTCACTGGACAACCTGCAGACTTAGAGGTGAATCTTGGACCATACTGAGGATCCTCTCAGAGCTGGAGGAAGGTCCTTTCTGTTCTACTAAGATTCTTTAGTTTGATCTTCGGCTGTGCTTTAAGCATAGCCAAGGCAAGTCTTAAACCTGGTGTAAGCATTGCTTCCTGCAACTAAAAATATTTGGTTGACATAGTTACTGTAGTAACTCTGGTGCCATTTCCTCTAGATGCCATCTGGATGAAGGGTGTCCAGTGGGAACACCGATGTGTGAACCTTATGCTGGCCATTCAGATGATGATGAATTACGTTGTGTGAAAGTAGTTTCCTCACAGTCAAAAAGTCTATTGTAGGTTTTAACTTTAAATGGTGGCTCCATATAGTTTCTTGTATGCACATTGCTGTGAGTGTACTATGAGGTCAGAGAATGTCCCTTCTAGGTAATAAAAGCAAAGCAGGAAACTCTACCTTTCCACTTCTATCCATGTACATTCTTCTCGTCATCAGAGGGGATCTCAGCAGTTGCTTTGTCACAGTTTTGTGAGGTTGGGTGCTGGAAAAGAACAGGGGGTGCAGAAAATGGCGGCTGTGAGGAACTGCAGGAATTCTCTGGAGCTCCATAATGTAAACAATCCAAGGCCAGAATCATTGTTGACCAGGGCCAAGCCAGTGAGAGATAGTCACAGCGCCTCTGAGAATCACCTATAGGAGAAAACAACCCGGAAGCAGCTGCATTTTGCGACCGGAGAAGGGAGTGAGAAGATGTAACGAGCTGTGCAGACACCAAGGCCGGGGAGGGGCAGTAGGTGCCCCAGGTGCCGGAGAGAAAGATGCCCCTGCAGCCCATGGAGAAACCCCATTGTAAAGGCCGAGACCCCACCTGCAGCCCGTGGAGGGGCTCCACGCTGGATGGAGCAGGTGGAGACATAGAGAAGACACTGTGACCCTTACGTTGAAGCAAGCCCCTGCCAGCACTTCGAACCTACAGAGATGAGCGAGAGAGAGAATTGC
>VZTU01017449.1:0-21591 GCA_013400835.1 Zapornia atra | reverse complement strand
GGAAGAAGGGAGTAAAATCATGGCTAAAGGGAATTCTGCTTAGAATGGAGGGGTGGGGGGAAGGTGCTACTGAGAACCCCATTTTCCCCAGTCCCTGTCCCCCCCTGTACTGCAAACGGGGGGGAAGAAGGGAGCAAGATTCTGACTAAAGTCTGCTAAGAAGGGAGTGGTGGGGGGAACGTGTTTTAAGATCTGGTTGCATTTGTTTTAAGATTTGATTGCGCTCCCGACTCCGGTTCTTCACTGTTCTTTCTAGTGTAGTGTAATAAATTAGAATAGTTCTTTCCTGCACTGTGTTGAGTCTGTTTCGCCCATATCGTCGCTGATAAAATGATCTCTCCTTGTCCTTATCTTGACTCCTGAGCCTCTTAATATATCTTTTCTCCCCTGTCCAACTTAGAAGGGAAGTAATAGCCTGGCTTTGGTGGGCGTCTGGCCTCCAGCCAGGGCTAAACCACCACATGCTTTCATGGCTGCTACTGGCTGTTGTATAGCAAAACTGTGGTATTTTCTGGCTTGGTATGGTCAGCTCAGAGCCTGTCATTTAGTGTGTCAAACCTCCTTTTTCCATGTGCATAACTTTACATTTACCACGAGTGAATTTCTTCTGCCAGGTACACCTCCAATCTCATAAGACCCTCCAATTTCCTAACCTCAGTGTTAAATAACTAGTTTTGAAAGACTGAGCAGAAAATAACACTAAATTAACAGATGCATTTGAGTGGTGGCTTTATGCAGTTCCTCTTCTGCAATTAGAAAATTGTCTCAAGCCCCGGCCTTCCAAAGGTAATTATGAGCAAAAGGTTGAGTTCACTTTTGAAATTAGTTCTGCCTGATGCTAACAAGAAAATCTAGTCTGATGCAGAGTATATTCAATAGTGCTAATTAAATTGTTCCTCCCACTTATTGTAAGTGAAATTAGTTTGATCCAATTGAGAAACTAATGTTTTACTAGGGCAGCTGTTTAAGCTTTAACGAAATAGTTTTGTGTCAGCTTAAATAAGAATTTTTTTCTGAAGTACCAATCTCCACTGACTGAAACAGAGGGGGCTTTAAATATGTTTTTTAAAATATTGTAAGCAGGACTCTCGAGTAGCCTCTGTTGGTTATGATCCTGTTTCATATAAGTATGATGGTACCAATTATAATCTTAGATATGAGACATTTTTTTCCCATTTTTGCATGGAATTACTATTTCTTCATTTTATTGTAATGAAAATAAAGTCATGCACTATTTCTGTTTTCACATAACTCAGAAGCTTAACTTGTTTTTACTTACTTATATGAAAGTAATAAAAGCGTCACTATCAGAACTATAGGAGATGGCTTATTGAAGCAAGCATCGCCCTGGAAATTCTCTAGAGTATTTAATACCAGAATTTAAAATGCTAGCAGGATTTGATTTTTTTTGGAGGTAGTTAAGCTGAGTAGTGCACCATTTACTGAATTTCACTGGTTTATTGGGAATACACAGCATGAAGGATTTTTCTGTTACCATTATGGGAATATTGTCAGGGTGTAGAGTCTTTGTTTCAATATCTTGGGCAAAATTTGCCTTTGCTCTATTGCTACTCAAACCTGCCCACACCATCCTGTTCTAGATGTTCTGCTCTGGGAGGATGTGCAATGCCTTTTCTACTGAGGTTGTATGACTCTCTACTGACTCTGTACAGACATGCTCTGCCCAGCATCGCTGGAGAAAACCCCTTTGCTGTGGTAGGGGAGGAAATCTTGCCCCTGCCTGTTCCCTTGTGGGGCTGACGCCTTGGGCATGCTTGACTTTTGGGTACAGTTTGAGCCTCGGGGGATGTCAGTGGGAAGCTCTGTCAATCCTGTTGGGGCCTGCGTATGACCCAGCTTTTGTCTGCCAAGAGCAGGATGTGGGCTGCCCTGCGCACGTCCACCTGTGAGCTCCAACCAGCCTGGGCTGCAGGGATGGGCAGCAGCCAAGAGAAGCTTTTGAAGATCCCTATGGATTCTGAGCACTGGACTCTGTGGTATGTCTGTGTTACAGCAGCTGCAGTTGGGATGAAGAAGTTTGAACCAGCTAGAAGCTGCTTAGATCAGGTACTGCCAACATTCTATCTGCAGCAGGAAGCCACAAAGGAAACTGTTTAAAAAGTCTACCCACCGGCCTGAGCTTTGGCTCGCTCTTGCTGTGGGTGCGTTGTCAGCAGTATCCAGGCCCAGCAATATCCAGGCTCTGCATTTTGAATTCGTCAAGAATGTCTACATGAGGTGTGGTTACAGCAGTGAATGCCAGATACTGCTCCTTGGAGAAGTTAGGAGCCAAGGTGAATATATGCTGGAGAATAGAGAACAGCGGAGTTCTGGGGTGAGAGCAAACTAGTTGCATCGGTGCGAGCTGGTACTGTCTGTGGTTTCAACATCCATTCAGATTTTGGGGTAGATATGCAGTGCTGATACGTGTCCTTAGCATCTGTCTTGTAGACTCAAGATTTGCGCCCATGGTAGAGAATAAAATGGACCACAGTGTATTCACACATCCACAACACACAGTCCTTTACCTGTCTTATCCTGCAGACTGTACTCAATCTCCCCTTGTCTAGGAGTCTACCAATGGCCAACTGTTGATGAGGTATACGTGTTAGCAGTTACATGTTATGAAGTATACATGTTAGCAGCTACATGTTATGGATGAGTGTAGGCTGGTATTTGAGCCCTTGCCCTGCGCTTTTAAAATTTATTAATATAGATGTATGCAGTGAATTCAATACCTTTTTTCCAGTTCTGCATATTCTCTATGACTTTCTGGGATTTTTTCCTTGGCCATTTTTGTATTTTACAATTCCACTAAAAACTGGCTGCCTTATCCCCATATGCTCTTGATATGTAGCTATGCAGACTGTTGAGCTCAGCAAGACCAAATGGCTGCAGCAGTAGTACCGAGTAGCCCACTGGCTTTGTTAAAGAGGAGAGGTTCAATTTGAGTTCAATGATTAAAAAAAGAAAACTGTTTAGCTGAAGGAGATATGGTGAATCCCACCAATTAATGCAGTTTACAAATAAATTTCTGGTTTTCTGTTATTTTAAATCACTGACCAATAATGAGCGAAACCATTCATGCATTTGGCGTAATACTGGAGTATGCAGATATTAAATAATATGTATAGTAGGAGGGAAGCTTTTTTAAAAGACAGGGCAGGCATCATATCCAGGGTTCTCCTTCTTAATCAGGAAGGAGAAGCAAAATTCTGTGGTACATATTACTTGGCAGTGACAATATAACACTGTGCTGTACTTGTATCAAAAAACATGAGCAGAATTCAGTGTCTCATTACTTTGTTAGAGATTTAAATTCACTTTTAAAATCTGTAGTTTATTAATTCTTTAAGTTTTGGGGTTTTTTGGTTTTTTTTAAATTTTGGTGGGTTTTTTTTTCTTTTTTGGTAGCAAATTATTCCCAGTCTCATGTAAAAGAAATTAAAAATACTTGCATGGGAGAGCTGCCAAAAAGTTGAGGGGTAATGTTCATGATTCTCTTCTCTGAGCAAATACTAGACACTTATGGCACTCTTTTGTTGAAGGTACCATGTTTATAAAACCAAAAAATTTTTTATTACATCCAAGTTTTAGAAAGGGAATGGCATTTCATGCTGTTTTCTGATGAAAGTCTAGACCACATTGTGCCTATGGAAAACTGCTGTTCAGTGCTGATTTGTAATTCAGTAGATTTATCCAGTTCCTAAAGAGGCGAAACATTGTCCTAAACAATTAGCATTGTTTCTTTGTGTAGGTAATGTAAAAGGAGGTCCTGCCATTTTGTATTAGTCCTTTGTTTAATGTAGTTACATTTATCCAGGGTGTTTCATGAGCAAATACTGGATGCAGTATTTGAGATGTGGTCTAACAAGTGCTTTTATCTGCTACCTATGCTCCTGATAATAATATGTCCTGGGATATCACACCCTTTTTTTGTCTCTCCACGCTCTTGGACATAATTTGTTGGATCTCATGAGTTTGTGTGGATTGAATTCTCTCAAGTTATCCCTAACTGAATTCTCATGATCGGTTAGTAGACCTGCATGACCTCTTTCACTAATCACAGAGGTATGGGGGACCTTGGTGAAAGCTGTGACAAAGAGGACATGGAATACCTTGGCCTTATTTCTGCCTGTTGTTGCTAAATCACCCACCTCATTCAGCAGCCCGTATATTCCTTATTCAGCCTCATAGCTGTTTTTTGACTTCTAGTCTCTGGTGAGACATTGCCTTTCAGTGAAGCCATTATAAATCCATGTACTTCTACTGGGAAACAAGTAAATGTGAAGACCTTTAACTAAGTGTTACAGGGTTTAAAGTAGCAGGTACAATTTTATTAAGTGACTGTGAAACTTGGAAGATTTAAACCCCAAACTGTCATGTGCTCCTATTTACAGCTCTTGCTGATGGTGTTTGTATACACTGTGGTGGCCACAGGGGTGCCACCAGCCTTGATTGTCCCTGCCAGAGATGCCCCAGCAGGGCCGGTCTCCAGCTTGCCACAGAGCCCTGCTCTTCCTGGCCATAGGTCTCACTGAGCTGGGCCCACATCCTGTCCTGTCGCTGTCCCCAGGGTCTGGGGTTGCCTGGTGCCCCCAGATGCCCTGCTCCTGGCTGGGGTGGTGGGACAGGCTGTTCAGCCTTGAGAAAAGAAGACTAAGAGGGGATCTGATTAATGTTTATAAATATCTGAAGTGTGGGACACAGGGGGAAATGGCCAGCCTCTTTTCAATGGTCTGTGGGGACAGGACAAGGGGCAATGGCCTCAAGTTGGGGCACAGGAAGTTCCGCACCAACTTGCGGAAGAACTTTTTCACAGTGAGGGTGACAGAGCCCTGGCACAGGCTGCCCAGGAGGTTGGGGAGTCTCCTCTGGAGATATTCAAGACCCATCTGGACGCCTACCTGTGTGACCTGTTCTAGGAATTCTGCTTTGGCAGGGGGGTTGGACTTGATGATCTCTGAAGGTCCCTTCCAACTCCTATGATTCTGTGATTCTGTGACAGGCCCTGACTCCTGGCTCCCTACCCCTTGGGCAGCCACTGGCTTTTTCTGCTCCCTGACATAAGGGGTCTTTCCAGTAGAGTCTTTGAGGGATCTACTCTCATTTTTCTCTAAAAGCAACCTATACTAACTTTTCTGGAAAAAACTCTTTTCATTCATTAAATGAGAGAAAATTTATATATTCAATATTAAACAGTAATTGGTCAGGTGTTTCACACAGGCTCTTATTACATTATGCCAGAATACTCTGGTGTGTACTTCTAAATGCATTTGTTCTGCATATTAAACATATCTATAAATTCTGATGCATGAAAATAGGGGACATTGCTAAGCAGGGACAGAGGACTGGTATGACAAGGACACTATGACAGAAGAGTGGTAATATGCCACTAGGTTTAATTATCTGGGGTTTTAATTTAAGAAATGATGCAATACTCATTTCTATATTTACCTTTGGGTTTTGTTTTTTTTTTTCTAAAATGCTCTGGAGAAATAAGAAATAGCAAGACTGCATGGATGAGGGGAAATTGGATGTCTTAAGAAACAAAGAAATAGATTGTTGATGATCTTCAAGCTTTAATGTGTTAAAATTCAAAGCAGCAAAGATTTCTAACTCACTTCCCTCTGTGCATAGCCTGTCATACACTGCAGTGTGGAACATTAAAGTTTCCCACATCAGGACATTCTGGTCTATGGTGAGTAGGGGGAGGAACCACTTTTAAAAGTTAGTAAACTGAAACTTTTTGTATGAGATGGATATTTTTCTTGTACTTCAAATGATTCTCCTTATCTGTATTTGTATTGTAGGTTTCCTGGACAACTCTTACAAGTAGTGTATAAATAGAGTATTTTTTATCTTCCATTGTGCACAGTATACATAAGGCAGATCAAGTGTCCACCACTTCAGTGACTCTTAATTTCATCATGAGACTTGGGGGTTTTTTTGGTGGACGATAGTCTCAATTTTCTATCATGTTGCTGCCTTTCTTTTCAGAACTTCTTGAGCTTATTGATATGTTTTGCATCTTCCCATCTTGGGAAAGGAATGGAATCCAAACCCAGGAGAACTTGCTGAACAAGGTCAAGATAATGTCTTCAGATCTTAGGCCACTGTCCTCTTTGATCATGCCATAAGTTTTGCAGAGCTAATTACTGTTCTTGCAGCTCTAAAACAAGGACCTTTACTTAAAAGTCAGTAATCATACTGCTTTTTTTTGCACTAATTTAGATAATACTAAGATGTCTCAACCTCTAGTAGTAATGATGAAGGCAGATAGGCTGCCTAACTTGGCCTTTTGACTTTGGAAGTGCTTGTGACCCCTGTGCTATGACCGCTATGCACCACTCATGCCTTTCTGATGGCAGTGCTTAATAGGAGATAGAATAAGGACGAGCTTTAGAATAATCTTGATGATAGGATATTTTCATTGTGTTGTCCTTGAATGCCAACTACTCCACCCTCAGCTAGGTATATGCATGCAAACAGATAACAGAAGGATTTTTCTCACTAGGAACCTCAGCTGACCTGTTAGTTTGTCATGTTCAGTGATGTGTTGCTCATATAATTACTCTTCTGGTTGTGGGCCTGTTGCCTGCATGCACAAAGGGGTTCAGGGATGCATCTGACCCTACTGATCTTCTTGAGACAGAGATTTTCTTCTTTACTTCTCACTCAGCCCTGGGACTTGGCCTGCCTGGCACAGTGCACCAGAAACAAAACAGAAAAGACCCTACCAGTACAGAAATCTTACACAGCTTCAGAAAATGCCTTTCTGCCTATAATTAGGCTCCTCAAAGTCACAATGCCCCTGCAGTTCCTATTGATTTCAGTAGCATTTGTGGGTGCTCAGCAGTTCTCTTCTGGTCGCTGCCTGCACATGCACAGGCTGGATCACGCTCAGCTGCATAGTGAGATGAGCTACAGGGAGAAGAAAATCCCCAAACCCTACTCTTACCTCCATTTCGTCTTTCAAATGCAGGTGATGAAAAGCCTGAATTAGTTAGTGGAGAAGCTGCATAACACCTAAGAGTGTGTCTTGATTCATTTTAGAACAATTAGATGTAGTACAGCTCATGGAGGATGACACTGAAGTGGGCAGCTCTTAGGCAGCTAATATTAATTTTTCACTAGACACTCAAAAGTATTTGTATTATCTTTCTTCACAGTGCAGTGGGGTCAGAACCACAGTTCAATATAAGGACTGCAAAATTATCTCCAGTGCTTTTTCATTTTTTATTCATTAGGATCTGCCACTCTTAGCAAACAGTGCAACATTTTCCAAGGCTCTTCCTTCTTCCTCTTTCCCTGTGTGTGACACGCTTTCTGGGCTCCCCTTATTGATTTAGATATTGAAATAATGAAGTTTGGAAACCTGGTAACTTCTTTATTACCAGGGCAGGAGAATTCATTATGAATGTTTCTCTCTAAACAGCACTATGAGGTGGGGGCTCAGCTGTCACTGTGCTATCCTTTTTGTGGCTTAGGTCTGAGTAAAGATGTGTTTGAACATAGGACACACATGTTATCACCAGCTATGCGTAAGAACCTCAGACTATGCATAAATGCATGTTGCTGAGTGCTTAGTGTTTGTTTATAGGTTTTTTGTGTTGGGTTTTTTTATGTGTGTGTGTGTTTGTTTTGGTGGGGTTTTTAAATAGCAATAAAATAAACCAAGAGTGAGAAGTTTCTGAGGTGCCAGTCTGATTTCTGCTGGAAGATTCTGGTCTCAGAGTGCTAATTGTCCTTGCACTAGGAAGGAAAACTTTGGTGACAGAAGAAACAAATACACTATGGGTGGCTGGTGGGTTCATTGATGAGATGCTCATAGAACAAAGTTTCCAGGCCCTGTGGCACTGTCCATAGTTTTTCTCTAAACACGGTTTCTGCCAGTTGAAAATTGAAGGGATTTTCTTCAGTTGTCTAGAATGGAGAATTGTTTACATTTTGTTCTTACACTATTCTTCTTGAGTTTTCTTCTTTTCCTTATCAGTGTGTTAATATTCAGGGAAATCTATCTCTCCGGTTTGGATGTTTCTATCATTCTCTGCAATTAGTTCCAATTTTCTGCCTGTAACTAATTAATTTTATTAATCATTAGAGTTTCCTGGGAGGAGATGCTTTCTCCTTAAGCCTTTATTGGACTTGTTGATTTTGATGAATGATACTGAGTCTGTTTTTTTGCTTCCTGCTTGTCTGGACAGGTTCTCTGCTATTTTCTACTCAGATAACTGTCACTGTAGATGACTCTTCCCAGTCTGAAAGCTGGGATCTAGAATCAGTTATACCTGTCTGGACTATGTATATGAAGTGCAGTCTATTCATTGCATTTGTTCTCTTATGTGTTAGGTTGACCTCAGTTGGAAGGTAAGCCCCCACTCAGTTGCTTGCTCACTACTCCACAGTGGGATGGGAGAGAGAATTGGAAGCACGATGTCGGACGGTATAGAGTATCCCTGTGGTAGGTTCAAGTCAGCTGTCCTGGTTGTGCCCCCTCTCAGCTTCTTTCTCACCTCTGGCCCACTTGCCTGGGAGGGCAGAGTGGGAAACAGGAAGGACTCCCCCAGCCCAAACCAAAACCTGGATGCTAAACAGGCGCCACTCAGCCGTAGCCAAAACACTGGTGTGTTATAAATGGTTTTACTCACAGATTCACAGATCCAACACACACATATGGGCTGCTATAAAGAAAATTAACTCCATTAGCTCCAGACCCAGTATATCTTATTAAACTCATGAGTCAAACTTGTCTGAGCAGACTGATCTGATTAAGATATTCTTGGTCTGTTCCATAATCACTAGTAATTTAAATTGGAACTCAGCTTTATTTTTTTATAACATGTGTATTTTATTTTGCTGTAAATGGTTGATATATGGTATTTTTGTTGGATTTGTATTTCAGAACTACTGGGGAAAAAAGCTTGTGTAAAATTTAGTGTTCCCTTCTTCACTGACTGAATTGCGTTTAGCGCTGATCAAGGCCTCCTTCTCTGCATTGGAGCACTTTACCACTGTGGGCATGTTTCTCTGGTTTATATGGCCATGCATTGGGAATAAATTCACTGAAACTAATGTCACTTCACTAGTTTGGATGTAGTGTAAAATAGATGTGCATCAAGCTTCCTCTGCAGTCACAAGTCATGCCAGCTGTTGTTCTTCAGGCCTTAAAAAAGCAGAGATGGTTTTTAGTGCTAAACTCTTGTTAAAGAAACCTCTCTGCCCAACTTGAAGTAATGGAGCCTAGTTCTGGAGAGATGTTCCTTTAACATTTCCTTAATTCAAAGGTCACCATCAGGTGAAATAGGAAAAGAGAAGGCAGACCAACAGGATTTACCAGGCAAGACTTGAGTTTTGGGGAGAAAGTAAAATACCATAGTTTTAATTAAAATATTGTGTCATTTGTCCTGCAATGCAATTCATGCATATTTCTGACTTTTTTGTATTCCCATAGTTTAGGGATACATGGTATACTTCTGTGGCCATGTCTTTAGTTTTTGGTGTTACAAAGATTAGTCCATCCCCTGAAGCAAGATTAATATTAACGGTAAGGAAGTGCCCAGCAGTGATCTCTGCGAGCAGATGTTTTTCAGATGTTTTGCTTTCTATCTAGGTGATGAGGTGGCTCAGAAATGGGAGAATCAAAAATGAAAGTACAGAGCACCTTTGTCACTATTTATGAAAGAGTCACCAAAACGGAGAGAGAAAGATCTACCTCAGACCTGAGGGAAATACCAGATACCAATAAAATGAAAAGACACACACTAAAGTTTCAACTTTATCCTGTAAACAATATTCAGTGTTTTGAAGGTAAGTGCTAGCTTAGCAAGACTTGGGAAGACCTGGAAGTTTTGGAGTAAGGAAGGAAGTGAGATCAAGACAGTGATTTCTTTGGACTCAAAAGGAGTTTCCAGACTACTGCTCAGCTTGTCGCCATCATGAAGGAGGGAATTTTTCTCACGCTTGAGAGGAAATTGAGAAGGGAATGTGCTCATTTCCCTGTTCTTTATGCAAGTATTGTTTGAAACTTTAAATTCATTATGGATTTTTACTGCTTAACAGGGAAAAGAGCTATACAGAGCCATGAAAGACAGATGGAGGCCTTTTAAAGAAAGGAACTGTGCTAGCCTCTGGTATGGACAGCTAACCCACAGGCTGAGGCTTAGTTGTATTTTGGCTAATTTTTGGAGTATTGTGTAAAACCACAAATCAGTTTTGAATTGGTAGGTCATAATATATTACTGTTCTTATTGGATAGCAAGTAGGCAAGTGAGCAGTATAACTGTTGCTACAGCAGGTCATGTCATTTACTTTGGCCAAATGTCAGTCTGGAACAAGTGGGCAAGGGAAGTAGGACAGTGTTTATGGAGAGCTTGGGAAAAAAATGTGTTCCTGAAGAAAATGGCAGGTAAGGAGGGAGGGGAATTGGGGGAGGCAGTGTTTTGGAGTATTTCTAGTCCTGTTCTCTTCTGAAGACTAAGAACAAGAAGAGCTGGCTTCCATTGCAGCTACAGTGAGCCGCAGTCCAGCTGAGGAGACTTGCTGGCCTCCACACTTGCACTGTCAGTGTGATTACTTGAGCCAACAGGCAACCTAAAGCCGTCTAGAGGTCATGTCTATGAAGTGTGGGAGATACACCTGCCCATCATTTTGTATGTCTCCAGAAAACTGCAGGTGGTGTCAGGAAGGGAAAGTGCTGTTGAATGCTGTTGTGCCTGGTTTCATCAGACTTTGTGCTGTGGTTATGCAGTTCCTGCATCAGCAACCAAGTGTTCTGATGAGAAGAGGGTCAGCTTACATCAGCTGTGAAGGCATCTAGGTGATCTTAACTCACTTTGCATTGTATGAGACCCTCGTCCATTGCAGGTTTGGCTTTTGCATCTCAGCAGAACGTTTAGTGACTGCTTAGAAAGCTACAAGCCATCGACAGCACCAGCTTTGAAGAGCTGTAAGCAGGGTAGCCTAGTCTCTGGAGGGCTGTTTGTGAGTACAGTTGACTTAGTCATTGGACTTCTACAGGGGATAGTTTGTTTTTCCTTCTTGTAAGACAATGTGTGTTTTACAAATTTGTGATTTGTTATAGGGAACACCTCAGGGATTTGGTTTTAGCTTCTTAGATATATGAGTGGGCTGGCATTTTGTTTGATGATTTTTGGGTTTTGTTGTTTTTCAGAGCATTTTATAGCTAGTTGAATCTTTTTTTTTTGGGGGGATGACTTTTTGCTGCAAACTCTTGTTCAAAAATAATAACATTTTGCATTGCCTTTTTACACTGGAGTGTCCATCTCTTGATGGTTAAACAGAAATTTGAATTCCTGAGTTTTACCCTTTTTTATTGCTGTGAACACACATTCTGATTACTTTTTTAGACTTCTGGAGAATTTCTGAAACTCCATTAAGTTTCATGAAAAATCTATAAATTTGCACTGAAATGACCCAAGCTTTCATTGATAATTCGCTCTCTGTTTCCAGTTACCTTATCTAGTAAAAATCACAACTGCTGTAGTTGTCCATATTCAGTATTCAGTGGTCCCAGCAGTGGACTGTAGTGGAGTGAGCTACAATATATTCTAAAACTATAGCATAAGGCAAATGAGAAAATTTAAATTCTTCTAATGCAACAGTTAAACAATATAGTTATAAAAAGTCAGGCAAATTAAAAAAAATATAAAGGTTCCCATAGTAACAATTACTTGGCTATGCTGAGTGATTTACATTATATAGCATTGCTGTTAGTAGTAATACATGTATGCAATTATAAGTAAAGTATATTAAGTGTGGTAAAATTATTATTGCTCTGGGAACCATAACTTTTTATTTTCTTGACCTCTGCATATTGGAATATTTGCCCTTAATGTTGCATTAAGTCTGTTTTAATTTTCTTGGATTTTCAAAAAGAAGGGGAAAAAAAAGTGCTGAGGAGGTGGGGCAGCAGTGAAGAGCAGAGAAACACAACTAGGCTGGTGATATAACTATATACCTTAACACAAATGAAAGGAAACTGGGCTTTAATCACAGAATCACAGAACATTAGGGGTTGGAAGGGACCTCCACAGATCATCTAGTCCAATCCCCCTGCCAGAACAGGATCACCCAGACTGAATCACATAGGAACGCATCCAGGCAGGTTTTGAATGTCTCCAGAGGAGACTCCACAGCCTCTCTGGGCAGCCTGTGCCAGGGCTCCATCACCCTCACAGTGAAAAACTTTCTCCTTATGTTCACGTGTAACTTCCTATGCTCCAGCTTGTACCCATTGCCCCTTGTCCTATCACTGGCTATCACTGAGAAGAGCCTGGCTCTGTCCTCCTGACTCTTGCTCTTTACATATTTATAAACATGAATAAGGTCACCCCTCAGTCTCCTCCAAGCTAAAGATGCTCAGCTCCCTCAGCCTTTCCTCATAAGGAAGATGTTCCACTTCCTTAATCATCTTGGTGGCCCTGCACTGGCCTCTTTCAAGGAGTTCTATGTCCTTCTCGAGCTGAGGGGCCCAGAACTGGACACAATATTCCAGACATGGTCTCACCAGGGCAGAGTAGAGGGGGAGAAAGGCCTCTCTGGACATACTAACCACACCGCTTCTAATACACCCCAAAATGCCATTGGCCTTCTTAGCCATGAGGGCACATTGCTGGCTCATGGTCATCCTGCTATCCACCAGGACCCTCAGGTCCCTTTCCCCTATGCTGCTCTCCAACAGGCCAGTCCCCAACCTATACTGGTACCTGGAGTTGTTCTTCCACAGAAGCAAGACTCTACACTTGTTCTTGTTAAATCTCATTAAACTTCTTTTAAACTTTTAATCCTGTAGGACTGTGTGGTTTGTGTGGGTGTTATGACTTCTTTGTGTTTCCCTGATAGGTGAAATCATGTTGCACAAGAAACACACAAGAAACTCTGTGAAATGATTTTTTTATATAGTGATGGCTGTGGCGAATCTCTTGTAACCCCACAATTTTAAACTGTATTGGAACAAATGTCCATCAGTTTTCACTGATACTTAACCCAGATTGCTGAACTGGATGTGGGATCTCTAAGATAACCTAACCAAACTTGTGTTTGCCCTATTGTAATGCTTTCTTTGCATGGTTAACAGGAAGTAGTGTTTCTATATAGAGTGAAAAAATTAAATAACATCACATATGCAGATGGTTTCTTAAGCATTATAGTTTTCCTAATGGTTAGTTCCACAAAGCTTAGATACATTGCTTTTATGCTGTGAATGTAGTACCTTAGCATTCACTCAAATGGGGCCATTTGTGAAGTACTTTTCTTCCTGAAAAACGGTACAGAACATTCATCTGAGCTGAGCAGTGAACACTGTCCTTTACAGCATCACTTTTGTCTTCCTTTGTATCTTCAAGTGCAAGAGCAAAATGCCATCAAATGCTTTACTGAGTTTTTTGATAGCTAAACCTCAGAGTTCAGGGTTTTATTAATCTATGTGTTTCCCTATCTTTCCTCCATTTTTGGTGTACTCATAAAACTTAGCCTTGCCCTTTTTAGGCACTAGACAAAAAGCATCATGACACAGCTATCAGCTGTCATGTCGATGGCTGTTAAAATTGAGTTCAGTACTGCAAGACTTTTGTACATAATATTGATTAAATGAAAGGCAGCCCTGTGCTTTGAGTGTTACATGTAAAACCACCTGTCACAGTATTTTAGATCCTTAGAAATATGCAGAGTGAGTGGACATGTTGGGTAGAAAAAGACAGACTAGAATAGAGATGCTTGAATTTTCAGAGCATTGGGTACATACCGAAAATCCTTTCCTACTTTTTACCCCAGATACAGAGTTAGAAGCAAAATCTGATTTGGGGACTTTGTTCATCTTTGTTTTGTCTAACAGAGATGTTCTTCCTTTTTTGCAGACAGGGAGAGGATCCTAATATGCCATGGGTGACTTTAAAGCTTGAATTCTCTACAAAATCCAGAAGAATATGTCATTTGTCATATTGGAATAATATCCACAAAATTAAAGCAGGAAAGGGAACAGTTCATGACTGCATAGAAATTAGGTGTCTTAAGCATTTATGTTTGAAGAGAGAGCCTAGTTACTTCACCTTGCACTGAATGCCTTTGACCACTGGTGAGTAACTAGCACAGAATCCAGTCTTGGGGCAAGAGCTGACTCCAGTTCCAGTCAGGACATAGTGCACCTACTTGGTTGTTTTGGTTTATTTTCAGGGCAGGAAGAATATTTCATGTGCTTGAAGTCCACCAATGTCTGTTGCATAATCTTCCAACCAATAATAGACAAGTTTCATGTAAGTGAAATTACCCTTGAATGATCTCTTTTGAGAAGTAGAGTGAGATTACATGAAGCTTTGCTGTGGGATGCTTTCTCTTGAGGTAGACTCAATTTATGGCTGCTGCACAGTTTGTAAACTCTTCAGCAGAGTCATAAGCTATTCTGTGGGACTGAGACTGAGCTTTCAGGAAGAGAAGAATGAGGCTGAGGAGCACAGCTTTGAGAAATTGACTGCAATGTCTTCCCTTGTTAGCCACAGCTAGAATTGTGTATCTTATTTTGGCCACATCAGATGCTGAAGCAGGGCTTAGGACTCAGCGCAGTGGATCAAAATGCATGGATGGATGGATAGATAGATAGATAGACAGACAGACGGTGAGACAGAGTGACAGACAGATAGGCGAGTGCTTTGGTGATTTGTAATAAATGCAAGGATAACATAGGACTTCACACCAGAAACAAGAGGCCAAGGTAAGGCCAATAGCCTACAGATATGGGCATGAAACTACATCTGAAACACAGTGTCAGTCTGTCCCTCTGCCAGAGTAGATCGGTATCCACACCCCCGAAGTGCCCTGTAACTCCTGGGCTAGGGCATTCTGGGTGTGATGCTTTCTGCCTCATAGTACCCCAGGTGCTGCTGGAGGTCCATTTTTTATTGATCACTAAACAGCCATCAAATGTGTTGAATGGAAAATACTAAGCCCATTGCATAGAGTCTTCTTCTCAAGGAAGGAGCCATGTAAGCATGATTCTTTTAAGAGAGGGGAGAGAAAATAATCCATGGATCTCCCAGCCCTGCTGAATGCATTAAAAATTGAGCAACTGAGCAAAATGTAGGCGCTTGTCCTCCTCCATTAGAGCTGTGAATCTTGTCATAGCCCTTTTTTATATGACCTTTATTGGAAGTATCCCAAATAAAATGCTTTGACATTTGAAACACTAAAAAACAAACAAAGAAATAGATGAGAACCCTAAACAGGAATGGAAAAAAACCCCTTTTTTACCTTTTCATCTAGAAAGATTTTGGGTTGTTTTGTTGGGTTTTTTTTTTTGGGGGGGTGAGGAGAAATTATTTTTGTAAGGGAGGATTTTTATTTTGGACAAAAAGGTTGGGTTTTTTTATATAGGCACATGAAGCACTACATATTGTCTAAACATCATATGTAGAACTTTTTCAGTGAAATAAAATTCTGATGCACTATGCTGTTTTCTCAAAAGCTGAGTACCCCTATTGGTTTTAACAAAATTTGTTATGGTTTATATCAAGGCTTGCTGACAGTTTCTCTTCAGAAATCCAGATAGTTGAAATAGTGCTTTGTGAAATGTTTGGAGTGTTTTATGAAATATATGTATATATAACATGAAATAAAACTTTAACATTTAAACACTGATAAGAAATGGAGTGGCCCCAGTGGAATATTTAATTTGTCGACCAAATGATTGACATCATTAGTATGTTTCTGAAGCAAAGCCCATGGTATCTCTTTTGTGGTAGAGTGTCTTAGTAAACATTTTGCCTTTATTCATATATCCTCCAGTATAGTTGGTCTCTGTTCTGGCTGAGGACTTCAAATAAGAAAAAAAAAAAAGAAATAATAGCCAAATACCTTGAAGAAACTATCCTCATGGTGTTTGTTAACTTAGCTAAATTAACTCAGCTAAATTAACTCAACATCACAAAATATACTTGAAGAGGAGAAAAATGGAATATTGTTTTGCTGCTGAATGTTGAAAATCCTTCCATTTATTGCTGAGGGATTTGAAATACTCAATAAGTACCTTATTGTAGTTATAATTGCTCACAACACAGTGAATGATGGTAAAGTGACTGCTCACCTAAGGCTGAATTGCCAGTGATGTATTATTTGGGGCAGTGCTTCTAGGAGAATATATTTTATAGGTACATTAACGATACCGGGTACAGGGGTAGCCACAAAGCGCCAACACTAAGGGTGGTGTGCCCTCATAAAATATGTGAAGGAGCAAAGGGAGGGGGACAGAGGCAGAAAAGGACCATTAGTTGTGCTGTATTGTTGGCAGGAAAACTATACTGATAGATGCATATGGCTCCCCTTTGCTCCGATGTGAGGAGCAATCAGCAGAATGCAGTTTCTGGAAGCGTGCTTCTGTGGTGATAAGTCTGTTAACTTCAAGAAAAAACACCCAGAAGAGAGCCATGATTCAAAATGCTCTGCTGGTGATGTCCCTTCTCTCCCAGAAGCACCATCTTCAACATCAGTGCCTTTTTGTTCATGAGGCTATTAAACAGAGGAAAAATCAATACATAATTTATCTTTCCACATGTGGCAGAGTTCAGGAAAGTGAAAGAAACTGATAATAGCTGAAGAAGAAGGCAGTGCTTTTGTTATTGTGTGGGGAAAGAAAACCAGTTTTTATAGGAAAAGGTTTCACATGCTTTTGTGCCTGTTGCATGCACGAAGCCTTATGGGAGAGCTGAATTCATGCAGAGGTTCCAGGAAAAAATTCAGGAAACTATGTGCCCTACTAGGAATGGGAGGTGATAACAGTAACATACTTCTAATCAAGAATGCAAGTCTCAGAGTACTAATCCTGAATAAAAAAAGCACAGACTCAGGTCTTCCTCTATGTGAAGAGGCTTTAAAACTCACATTTTGCATTCCTAGAAAAAAAAAAAAATCACCTCCAGAGAGGCAAGTCTGTAAGAAGTTTTCAAATTCTATTGACAAGTTCTATTTCAAATTCTATTTTAAAATATGTATAAATATTTCCTGGAATTTCAACCAGAAGCCATGTTCTCTTTTTCAAGAGAGAATTTTTGCTGCTGGTTCAGATCATTCCTATTCACTGTCTCCTTCCGATACCATTTAAATACTTACATAGAGCAGAGCTACTTTACTGGGAAAATCTGATGGACAGACATCTCAAAATATCCAGCAGGTTGGTAAGCAAGGCACTTTTCAGGAAGCCAGAGCATAAGCTATACACACTGCTGTTGTCTCTGCACCCTTGAATGACATTTGTAGTCATTCACTGAGCTGCAAGTGGTTACAGTTCTTTCTCAGGCTCCCCACTGCTCTTTGTTCTGCTCGTCTGAGATGCTTGCTATGGGATGTGGCAGGCCCTGTCAGGATGAAGCATTTTTGCAGGTGCTCTTCAGACTCTCTGCATTCAAGTTTTGGCCTGTTTGCCAAGGTTCTCACCTGTGCTACTTGCCCTCAGGTTCAATGATGTATCAAAGCTGCTGTGCAGTAGAGCAGGTCCTACACAAAGGGCTTGTAGCCTAGACTTCTGAGCTAAGACTCTGAACTTCAGCAAGACAGGAAGGATTATTAATAGGAAAATACTGAAGGGATGTGAAGGTTTTGAAAGATGTAATACTTTTTCTCCTGATGTTTCAGAAGCTTCCAACTTAAACTCTTTCTTTTACAGTTAAAAGCTGTTTGTATAACAGTGTGTACATGTGTGGGTTTGCACAGGAATATGTATTTGTCATGGGTTATACTGTTATGCTTAAAGGAAGCTATAATGAAATCGTGATGAGTTACACCCATCTAACATGTACAGCAATGGGTTTAGATAGACAGTAGGGAACAGAATGCATTCATCAATACTGTACATTGACTTACAGTCATCTCCTGGTATCGTTACTATTCTTGGCACTTAGAACCCTGGAATCAGTTTGGATCTGGAAGGGATCATCTAACCCACCCTGCTGCTCAAAGTCAGGTAATTTCATAGTTAGATCGATCAGGGTTTTATGCAGGTGAGTTTGAAAGCTTCCAGTGATGAAAATTTCACAGCTTTTCTAGGCAACCTGTTCAGGCTATTAACCACTTTCAGTGTAAATTTTCTTTTTCCTTATATCTACTCAGAATTTGCCTTATTGCAATTTGTGGCCAATACATTTTGTCCTTTTGCTGTATGCTTTTTAAAAGATTTTGGCTCTGTCTGCTCTCTCTCCTCCCGTTCTCCTCCCTTTAGATGAAAAAAGCAACTCTATCAGCCTGAACTCGTCTGCTTGAATGAATTCAGCTCCTACAGCCTTTTGCCTGACATCATATGCTCTCGTCTCTTACTGTTTTAGTGGCTTCCACTTGTCTCCTGGTTTGTCAGTATTTCTGCAGAATGGGGGGAGTATGGGGGGGATGGGGGATGACACAACACTTGTAGACTATCCAAATGTTTCCAAATGTTTTTTACTCTTTGACAGACTCTAACTGGGGGTGAGAACTGTGTGGCTTTTCAGAGTGGCCATAGGCTGAGCAGGGCAATTCAGTTGTTTAATGAAGAAATCCACTTTTTTTTTTGTATCATCAGAATGTCTTCTAATTTGCAAGATTATATTTTTGCTGAAAATTTTAATAGTCAAGGCTGATAACTTGTGCTAGCTTACTCTTCTGAGGCACTCTTGTTTATTCCTTCCTAAAGTCTACTTTGTTTCTAAACTGCTGGAGAGTAACCTAGTTCCAGAGTTTCCTTTTTGAGTCCTTAGCAGTGATCCAGCGGAGCTATAAGCACTGGGATAAGTGACCAGAGGAAGAGGGAGAGTGAGCAGGGGCTTGACATTACCAGGCCCCAAAACAGTGAAGCCAAGGGGCAGACTTTACAGCTAGTGGCTGAAGGTTATTACTGCTGGGTCTGTACTGAGAAGCACCTTGGAGGGCTGAGTTCTATTGTGTTTAAGTAGTTGTGATTTTCTTTGCATGTGTGTGTAAAAGAATTGGAAGTATTTGAACTTAGTAAGTTCATTGCCTTTAACAAAACATCAGTTTCTGTTTGTGTACTTAACTTTAAGTCTGGTCTGCTGTAGTGACTCTTGGAAGAGACAAGTTATCTTCTGTTCCTCTGAAAAAGGAAAAAAAATCCACTTGGCTCCTTCTGATACGAACATTGACCTGGGTGGGACTATATCACCTTGTTTCAACAGGGAATTTTGGTGTGGTCATAAATAACTTCTTCAGCCTGCTTTATTTCCATGCTACTAGATTTGCCTTCCAGTTTACTTTGTTTTCTTTGTCTTATACCTTTATTGTGCTGGATGCACCTCCATGGGTTTGATATGATAGCTTCAGTGCAAGATACATCTACATGGGAACTCTGCATGCAGGAATGGATCTCTCTAGGAAAGGAGATAGAATGCAGGATCTTCAGGTGGCTTCCTCAGAGGCTTATTTTTGGACTTGCTAGTTCCAGGTCTTGTGGAACTTATGGATAAGTTATGGAGACAGGTTGTCAACTCCCATGTCCTTTAGTTCCCTGTTGTTGTTTTTAAAAGAAGGGCTTCCTCATAACTTGCTACTATATTTATGTACTGTAATTGTGGCTATGGCAAATGATAATTTCTCTGCCAGCTGCATATGATTGGGAATTTGTGGGTTTTGCACAGCATGTGCTGTGAAATTAGCTGGCTAGACTCAAAATGGAAATGTTTTGAGCTTTATGCAGCTATTTGCACTTTATGCAACAGAAATGTTTAACCACTGTTAGACTACAATGTAAAACGCTACCATATTTTTTCACCTTTGCACATCCTTGATTATGCAAGGGTGTGGGAGGCTCATATCCAGTGTGTATTTGTGCCTCTGTTAAGTTTTGGCCAGCTGGTGTCAGGAAAGATGGGTCAGTTTTTCTGGCAGTCAGCCTCAATGACAATGTCATTGTACTGTCAGGATTTCCTCATGTAGGTACGTTCTGTGTTGCTGTTGTGATCTAGAGAGTTTGTCGCATTTGTCACTCAATACACACAATACCTTAACTAGGAATCTTCACTGATTATTTTCTTGCAATCACAATGTAAACCCTTTCCTTGAAATCAGAGCTTCCTGCACTTTTCCTACCTCCATCTAAGGATTTTTCAGGTTATAATTTTGAATTACTTTGTTCCAAAATCTAACTCATTTGTAGTTTTGCTTTAACAATAACGTGATCTCAGTTCAATGAGTATAGAGCTTTTTTATGACATGAGTGATTTTCAGTCTCACTACTGAAATAATTAAAACCTTCCAAGTAGGATCCAAATGTTTCCAGAAATGAAATCTGTATTTACATAATTCAGGGTTGTTGTGATTGAGTCCACTTAAATAATGTGTGATGTCGAGATCTTCCTCTATCCAGTGATGATAAGAGGCTCCTGGTTTTCTCTGGGATAAGTTAATTTTCTTTATAGTAGTTGGTGCAGTGCTGTGTTTTGAATGTAGTATGAGAATAATGTTGATAGCACACTGATGTTTTAGTTGTTGCTGGGTAGCTGTAGTGCTTACACTAAGCCAGAGACTTCTCAGCTTCTTACGCCCTGCCAGGTGCACAAGAAGCTGGGAGAGCACAGCCAGGACAGCCAGCCCAGTCTGGCCAGAGGGATATTCCCTGCCATAGAACATCATGGGCCAGATAGAACTGGGGAAGCAAGGCAGGAGGCAGATTTGCTGCTCAGAAACAGACTGGGCAGTGTAGTGTGTTTTTTTCTCTGCAGGTAGTGAAGAATTTTATTTATGCATCACTTGAATTTATATATATATATAAATAAAATTATCATAATCTTCTTTTTCTTCTTTTCTTATCCTACTAGACTGTCTTTATCTCAACTCAGGAGGCTTTTTCCATTCCTCTTCTCATCCCCTTGGAAGGAGAAGAGGGGTGAGCTAGTGGCTGCATGGTGCTCACTTACCATCTGGCGTTAAGCCTTGACATGTCTTTAGTACTTCCTTTTGCAATGAGGGAACTTATTGACATGAAATTATCAGATTGGAGTTAATTGTTTCGAGACTGCACCATCTAGTACCCCTCCAAACATTTGTACTGTTTTTCCACTGTGTTTAGGTATCAGCACTCTGAGTAAGCAATAGTTGAATATTGATCTCAATCTCTGAGGCTGTGTGTACATTAGCAGTGTCTCCGATCATCTCCATTTACAGCACGCTGGCCTCTGTTTTCAGAGTGGTCGTGGTGCATGTGAACTAGGTGTCTTTCAGAGGAAATGAATCCAGAATGACCCTTAAACACTGGAGGCTCTTTGGAACAGCCGTAAGGATCTGAACCAATAGAGGTGCCACCTCACCATGGAGTATATAATGTGTGGCAGGAGGCTTTCGAACCGCTGAGAGACCCTGCAACATGTTGAAGAGATTCTTGCACCGTATCAAGGCCTAAATGTCATACACATCAACTTCTTCGCTGTGCTTTGACAGCTCTCAATGATTTATGTCGCCTGCTGCTCCTTCCTCATCCATCTACACTTTTCTTGATGCATAACCCCCTATCTTTTTTCTCCTATTTTTCCTTCTGTTGCCATGGGCCTTTGCTGAACCCCTTTTTTCCCTTCTTCACCTTCTTTTTACATGCCCCTCCCCCCC
>VZTU01017448.1:13316-25367 GCA_013400835.1 Zapornia atra | reverse complement strand
GGCATGGTTGCTGCAGCCCAGGCAGTCTCCAATCTTAACACCCTTAATGATCTCCCCAACGTTGGTGAACACCAGGTCCAGCAACGCATTGCCTCTGGTTGGTCTGTCCAATACCTGAACCAGAAAGTTGTCATCCATGGACGCCAGGAGTCTCCTGGACCTCCTGCAGCTCGCAGTGTGGTTTTCCCAGCAGATATCCGTGTGGTTAAAGTCCCCCGTGATGCCTCCTGCAGCTGAAGGAGGAAGACCTCATCAGAAGGTTTAGTAGAGGACAGGTACTGTTGGACTCAATGATCTCAAAGGTCTTTTTTAACCAAGTGATTCTGTGTGGCTTGTTTGTTTGATTTTTTTAATAAAATAGAATTTCTTCATGGATTAAAAGCATACATTGGCCATGATGGTTGGCATTGACACTAAACCTTGGCATCACTGAATTAGCAATGCTTACTTAGTTGATAATTTCATAGCAAGTAAAACTGGTGACAGCAAATAATTTTCTGACACTCCCCAACAGAATGGCAAGCCATACCTTTGCTTTCTGTCACAAGAACAGTCCTTTACAGGGAACAGAAGTTTGACAAGAACAGAAGCTGATTCACAGTAACTGACAATACACATCTGAAATAGGCTTGAAATATCAATATTATTGACCTTGATGTGTGAAACATTTCCTTCTTGTAGGAAATTTGCCTATCCAAAAGTCAGAAAGTAAGAAGTAGCTCATCAAATGGTGGAAGAAACAGCATAATTTTGTTCAGAATTAGACATCAGGATCAACTTCTGTTCAAAATGTGATTGCAGCAGAGATAGAAAGCATTGCATTTTAGTTTAAGAAAAAGGCCTGAGAGGTTTTACTGATTAATACTTTCCTTGCATAAACTGTGAATCATCTTCAATGGCATTACTACGGCTGGAGTCAGAGCACTTCTTTCTGTGCATTTGTCAGATTTCACAAGGTAAGTGGTCAGGATAAGGTGCTTTTGAATGAAAACCCTGAATATGAAGGTTTTAGCTTCAGTGTAAAAGAAAAATACTCTTTCTCTGATTTCATTTTCTAGAAATACCCCTCCATAAAGAAAGAGGGAGAAGAATGAAAACTTAAAGGTATGGCGGTTCAGAATAACAAATAATTTCTCAAGTAATTAACTATTTTTGAAATTTAGTAAGTTTTCAAAATAGGAAAGTAAAGCTCAGATATTTTCATATTTCATTCTATCTTTTAAATATTATTTTAATCTCAATCAAATGCATTATTCTCCATCTCTTGTCCAATGCTATGTGTATTTAAACAGCACAGTATTCCTGTCCAGAAATAATTGTTTCTATGACAGCAATTTCTGTATGTAGTGCATGCTAAATAAGTTAGGATTTCTTTGCAAAATTGTAAGGGGTCTTTCAAATAAAAGTACCATAAAACCATCGCGTCTTAAAGAATATACATAATAGATACATAATACAATATGAGGAGTTGGGATTGGACTAGATGATCTCCAGAGGTCCCTTTCAACTCCTGCTGTTCTGTGATTCTGTGATTCTGTGATCCTGGGAATTCATAGAATCATAGAATGGTCTGGGTTGGAAGGGACCCTAAGGATCACACAGTTTCAACCCCCCTGCCACAGGCAGGGCCACCAATCTCTTGTCCTGGATCTACACAAGGTTGCCCAGGGCCCCATCCAACCTGGATTGTTATGTGATCTGTTTGCAAAGTTATATTTGACGGAGAGGTAAGACAATTACTTCAGAAAAATCAATATATAATTAAAACTTTTATACTTGCAGAAATTGCCATTTCTCATGTTTCCAATTAATGTCTTATGGTTTTTATCACAACCAAACATAAGAAGTGTAATTTTATGCTGCACTGTCTTCGATTTAAATACATTTCAATCCTTTTGGTTTAGGTTATATTCTGTTTTCTTTTTTGGAGCTTCAACAGCCTAACTCACTTTGGCAAAACAGAAATTTGAGGTCATCTTTATGATGAAACAAATGGTTTTCATTAATAAAGAATTTTTTTTTTAAAGTTTATTATTATGTTTCTGGAACATCTGTGTCTGTACACTTTACAGTACACAATTTTACCATTTGCTTACTTTTAAAATTTGGTTATTCCCTAGTGAATAGTGATTTTAGCCATTCATAGCCTTTGTGAATTATAGCTTTTTGGACCAGGTGATTTTGAAAACCTAATCTTTTGAATGCTATTATCAATTTATTTACATGATAAATGAGAACATGTAGGAAGCTGAAACAGTATTGTACTCCTACAATACCCTATTTTAAGGACTCATTTTGTCTTAAAAATTCATCTGCACATGTAACCATTATGCGTTCATTGTTATTATTTAAAGTATCACTCCTTTATTTATGTATTTTTTAACAATTGGTTCAATTGTTAAAAATAATGATCCTTTAATTTTATCAAATATTTTTCAATAATCCCAGTATTAAACAGTATTCAGAAAGCAATTAGTTAAATGCTGTTAAAAATATTTGTTTCTTCTGCTTTGCCGTGCTTTCACTGTGCTTTTTCTTCTTTTTCTTACATCAGTAACATAAAAAAATAAATTAAAACAAAACAAAACAAAAATTGTCTTCTGGTACAGACATGCCAGAGAATGTTAGGAACTGTATTATCAACACTGCTAACTGGAACACCAGCTGATTCAATTGGTTTTCATTGTGTATATTTCCTTTACTATATTTTTGATTAATAGTCCATTTAATGAGAGAATAATCTTGGGTTTAATAGCTGGGGAACTTATTCAGCTTTCAAAAAGAGAACTTCAACTTGATATCACTCTGTAAAATCTAACTGAGATTGATAGCATCTAAATAAATTTCATTTCTTCTCAAGGATAAGCCAAAATTTATATTTTCGAGTAAGATGAGATTTGCTTGATTTTACCACACCATTCCTAAATTTTCCTGTTTTAGCAAGAAAGAAGAAAAGGGGTGAAATTGTTGCATGATTTAGTGATCTATTTCTCAACATCACCACATATTAATGCAAAAGAGCATAAAAGGTTCACTAGGTCATTGTTTGCCCTATCTAGACCATAGAATTTGTATTTTATTCTTGCCCTGTTAGTCACTTCACAGTGATATAGAACCAGTTCTTAAAAGTAGCACTATAAAATCCCTGTTGGAATAATGAATATAGAACATTTAGTGAATAAGTTGTTCTGAACTAATTTTCAACAAATTTTCCTAGCACTTCAGGTATGTTGTACCCAAATTGAGACTTATGGTCTAGATGAGTGGAGAGTTAGAGGAGTGAAACAGGTAGTTGGGCTGCTGAGCTTAATGGCTATTGGCTATTATGTGGTATCACAGGGTCTTTACTGAGAAAGACCCTGTAAGATTTTGTGAAAGTTTTGCAGCTATATAAGTAGAAGTGTTGACATGGAAACAGTTAAACATATATATATGAACTTGGTGAAACAACCAATATATCTTTGCAGGACATTTGTGCAAATGCAGTGTCAAAAGATTAAGTATATGACTACCAACCTCCAGACGATTTTTGTGCTTGACATGGTCCTTGTTTACCCATTTTCCTTTAAAAGAGCCCACAAATTCAACTCATTCATTTCTGTTTATTTTTTTCCCAGGTTACTAATTGTCTTTTGTCTGTCTAATTATAATTCTGATCTCTCACAGCTTCCTGGAAAGAAGCCTGGTTTTGGGGGCTTGTTTGTTTGTTTTTGCTGGCTCTTTTTTTTTTTTTTTTTAATGAAATCAAATTAAATTACACGCATCAAGTTTGAAATGATGTATTAATTGCATTTTAACCACAACTGACATGCTGTAGCTAAGGAAACATAGAATTATCTTGTACAATATTTTGTAAATGGTACTGTGAATCCACAAAGAATCAGTGTTTAAAATGTGCATAAATGTCTTACATTTACAAAATTACTGAGAAATTTTATTGTAACAAATTTGTGCCATTTCCTCTTTTCCATTATCACACTAATGTACATACTCTATTCATCACATATTTATTTTTTTTACATTATATTTAGAGCCACTAATTGACTTTTGTACGTAATTTATTGAATGGCTCTGTAAAAAGAGACAGTCTGTTTTCCCTCAGCTAGAGGTATGTATAAACTGACAGTGAATACTCCCTTCTATCTAACACACTTTTGTCTTTGGCATGGAACTAGCCATTAGAATTCCCACTTTTAATCTATCACATTTATTTTGAAATTCTAAGAAATTATGAAATATCTAACTAGAATGTATTTATTTTTAATAATATGGGACAAACGTCTTTGTCATATGATATTTCTAATGGTTGTTAGTGCCAAACATCTGCTTTCAAGCAGTTGATGATTTTAACTTTTTTTTTAGACTCAAGGACATTTTCTGTTTTATTTAACATTAAATACTTTGTTTCTAAATGAAACTCTGGCATGTGAAAATCTTTATTAATATCACTAATTAATTCATGACAGCTTTGATTGTACTGAGCTTATGTACAGCAGTTTCTTCCATTACAATGTGAAATTTCCCAACCTTTTTTGTTTTGCTTTTATCTATATCTACTTAAGCATTATACCTCTCTCTTTCTCTCTTTCGCTCTGTCTCAGTTACTATCTGAGGTAAAAGTGTACTTTGAAGATGAAATAGGATTTATCATTCTCTGGATATGAATGAAAAAATATTTCATGAAGTATGTTATGAATAGTTTATAACAATAAATACTATAGTGTTTGATGGCATCTATTCACTATAGTGGTGAAAGAGAGAGAGAAAGAGTGAGAGGCAAAGAGCAGAGAAAAACTTTCCCTACTGGCCACCCGGGAACAGAAGTAATAGTGTCCCCAGATGGGCATCGTCCTCTGGGACATCTTCTCCCATTGCAGCAAGTCATCCTCCATAACATTTTTACACACTGTTGTGGTTTTGCCGCAGCCGGAAGCTGAGCACCAGGCAGCTGCTCTCTCTGAGAGGTAAAAGGGGGGAAGGGGAGAACAAAGGAAACAAAAGGCAAACCTCATGGGTTGGGATAAGGACAGTTTATTGGGACAGGAAAGAGCGAGACAGATAACAGTAACAGGATTTATAGCAAAAAATAAAAAACTTCTGATACACAATGCAGTTTCTTACCAAACTGCACAACTCAGACCATGCAGCTCAGAGCCCTCCTGAAGCCAGACTGTTTTCAAACCACTTATCTTGGAGCTGTGCACTCCTACCCCGTTAGCCTTCCTTTATGCTAACCATGACATCATTGGCATGGAATACCCCCTTTGGCCAGTTTGGGTCACCTGTCCTGGCTGTGTCCCCTCCCAACTTCCTGGGTGCCCCCCACCTTCTTGTGAACAGGGCAGCGTGAGAAGCTGAAAAGTCCTTGACTGCTTGGCAACAACTAAAACCATCAGTGTGTTATCAGCACTAATCTCATCCCAACTCCCAAACACAGCACTGCACCACCTGCCAGAAAGAAAATTAACTCTATCCTAGTCAAACCCAGGACACACACAGTAACCATAATTTTCAGTGTGACCTCTTCAATTTCTCTGTGGTTGTTGATACTTAAGATGCGCTAGTACTATATGGGTTGAAGTATGTGTTGAATAGAAGCATATGCTATGTGCTGCTGGTTTTTAAGCTTTCTTCATATGTATTATTTAGTCCCTTAATGTTAACTAAAAGTTATTGTCAAAAGATAGGAAAAGGGCACAAACTCTGGCAAAGGTGTATTAAGGAGAGCTATCTATGCACTATACATACAAAGTGATTTTCCTCAAGGAAATACTTCAGCAGTATAGGATTTCCTAAGATGATTTTAATATTACTTCTTCCTTTATTTTTTACTAGAGAACAGTATTTCCTGTAAAATATGCTGAGTGCAACACCCAGTGAAAAATGACAATTCTATTGAGATAATTCTGATTTTAAATTTTAACTGCAAAATGTAAATATGATGAATAGATCTTCCTTCTTTGGAAGTGCTTTTTAATACTCTGTTCATCACCAAATAGGCAGGAAAGAATACATGACTTTATGGCTTCAAATACTATGAAAGAGAATATACAGCTGTAGTTGGGTGAAACAACTACTCTTAGTAATAGCAAAACCCAAATCTTCTTTTACTTCAAAGAAACAAACAAACCTACAAAAAACCAACAAATTCAACCTGTATATCTTAAATGTGCATACATATAGGATAGGTATAATTTTAAGTTAGTCCGGGGTTTTTTGTTTGTTTTCTGTTTTTATGCAAAGTCATCAGGGGACCTGGTTACACCTTTTTTTTTATTTTTTTTTTTTTCCCCTAACCTATTCCAAAAGTGAATTATTCATACTAAATATGGAACACTTTTCTTCAGCAATATGAGCTAGAAGACCTAAATCTCCGGACATGAATTATAACCAGGTGCTAAATCTCTGGAACCATTAATCAATTCTCTCAGCTCATTCACTGAGGGTGATTGCCTATGTAAAGACCTCCCATAAAGCATGTAAAAACAATTTTATTAATTCCAGGACTGGGGAGGGGTGGTGGTGGTGTGTGAGTGGAAATCTTCCTAAGCAAAAAGAGAAGTTATTTGGACTTCATCCCCAACCTGCCCTAAGACTGGGCTATTCACATACTGGAAACTTGTAATCATCAATGGATGTCACAAGATAAAAACGTTCCTTTATGCCCTTTTAGATTGTGTCTGTCACAATATCTTTGGAAAGGTCTTCTAAACAAGTATTTCTCAATATATGTAGGCTAAAGGAGAAAACTGTTTAGCAACTTTTAATTACTTCTTTCCTTGACAGAAGAAAACAACTCATATTGAAACTGATTTTACACCAAAGAATTAATTATTTTCAGAGAAATTCCAATGTTAAAAGTGTTCAACTGTTTGAAAAGAGGCTTTATCGACTAGTTTCTGCATCAGAAATTTTCACAGTCTTTCCAGGTTGAGCCAAGTTTGGTGAAAATTAGACATACCAAAGAATCTACTAAGTTTCTGCAAGTTTCTTGAAAGTGCAGATGTAATCAACCCAAGTGAACAGTCCTATTGAGGGAAAGCTTTGGTTTGAAATCAGTATATTTTCTCCTGGCCGCTCATTACACATGGAGCTAGCCTTACTATCTTTGACCTTCTGTCCAGCTGTTGATAGGCCTATGTGTTTGGAGGTAGGTGCAAAAAGGCTATGGGGAGAAATGCAGTACTGTAAGAGAGAGGAAATCAGAACAATGAGGAAATGCGGTGACTGCAGTGGACATAGTTTAATATAGAAAACATTACTCCATTGAGAACAAGATTTCAGTATCTGATGTTATAACTAACATTTTTATTAGGGGGTAACAAAATAAGTAATTTTGAATTTAAATAAATAAATAAATCAATCAATCAATCCTAATCCTAAACCCTAAAGGATCTCATGCAGCATTTCAGAGATCCAGTAGATTGGAATGTTTTTCAGATCTGTCTTCTTACTTCTCAACTGAGATAAAATAAGTACATTTATTACAAAGTATCATTTTAATTCATGGCACTATAGTAGTCAAATACATTTTCACCTGAATATCTCATAAACTCTTTCAAATATAGCAGCTTCTTTAAAACTTGTTATGACTTTATGTCAAGCTGTATTATTAAAAAAATACAGTGATTACATTCAAAGTTCACTGTAGAAAGTTGACAGGATAGTAAGACTGTAACACAACAGAAATTGACTGAAGTGGAAAATTTTAACTAGCATTTGGACACAAATACTTCCCAGTTTGTCTCACGGATAAATTTCTAAAAATATTATGGTGATTTACAGATTTAGCTTCTATTATGTGTTTATAGCTGATGTCTAGAAATGCCCAATTTTTCACTTTTGGTCCCTAAATATCAATTCAGGCATATCTTTTGCCTTCTAACTCGGTCTTTGTTCAGTTCTTCATATAAAAGCATTAGCAACTTTTTACATTTTATGTAAACTTTTGTCATTCATTTACTTTAACCTATTAGACGTACTGATACTTTAGCATTTTGTTCTGTCCTGGAGATTTTGAGCCTGTGGTATATAATATGGTTTAGAGATTCAAAATTTTATAATTTACAAAAAAAAATCAAAGAAACGCTTAAAAAATCAAACAACTTTTTTCAGTTGAGGATTTGCAACTTTCTCTTATTGAAACTGCAGAAAAAAAAATAAATATATGAACTATGATGTATTTCAGAAATGTTCTAAGAGGTATGCTGCATTAACAGGTTTACCACAACATAAAGAATGTGTGAGGAAAAGGTTGATTAAGTCATTTGAGTACACTGTATGTCATTTCTGCTGCAAGTCTAAGTGATTGGTGGATATCTCTTCTGAACATAAAGTCTAAAGAACTTTATTCTGTTCTTTTTTTTTCTTTTCCCCCCCTACAGATTCCAATCTTGTAAAGCTCTAGAAAATAGTAGGGACTTAACTGAATTTTCAATTATTTTTTTTCTAAAATAAAACTCAAGTAAGAAAATAAAAATGTTTTCTTCTATGTGGGTGAAAAGGCCTAAAATATAGCTATAGAGCTATTCATCCTGAGGATAGAGGAATATACATATGGTAAGTACACACAGGCTTGATTTTTAAGAGAATACTGAATGAAAAGTTCAAAAAAATAATTGTCTTAAAATGTAAAAAGAAAAAAACCCTTAAATTGTCATACCTTACTTATTAAAAGCAAGCAAACAAACAAGCAAAATCCAAACAAACAGAAAGCCTTACTCGAAACCAAACTGCATGTTTAGCAGTAAATATGGTAATTTTGAAGTTCTAGTCCTGTTTTTGTCTGTAAAAATGATACTTGAAATATTTGTATAAAAACATACATTAACTTTTTCCAGATACTGTAATTTGTATGAACCCTTAAAATAAAGTTTTGATCCAATGTCAATTCAGACAATTCAAAATTATATACAGGTTAATTTATTCTGTATTTAATTCAGTACCAGTGATTGGCAAATCCTCATAAAACAACCAGCAAGAAGTAGAGCTTGAGGATGTCTTACAACTTTGAATGTACCAGTCTAGAGATTAGCTTTTGTCATGGTATACCCTGGCCAACAGTTTAAACAACCACACAGACTTTCACTCACACACCGCAAGTGGGATAGCAGAGGGAATTGAAAAAAAAAACAGAAAAAAAAAAAAAGTAAAACTTGTGGGTTGAGATAAAACAGTATCAGTATAACACACCAGAAAATGAAGACAACAACAATAATAATAATGTACAAAACAAGTGATGCACAGCTAAATTGCTCACCACCCAGCGCTCATGCTCAGCTAGTTTCTGAACCAAGTTTCTTCCCATCCAACCCTTAGTTATATACAGAGCATGACAAGGAATATCCCTTTGGTCAGTTTGGATCAGCACTCCCGGATGTGTCCCATCGCAGCCTCTTGGGTGCCCTGTCTCTTCTCAATGGCAGGCCAGTATGAGAAACTGAAAAGTCCTTGACTGCTCGGCAACACCTAAAATACTAGGGTATCAACATTATTTTCATCCTAAGTCCAAAGCACAAAACTATACCAGCTGCTAGGAAGAAAATTAACTCTATCCCTGCTGAAACCACAACAGAATTTCATCTCCTGAAATTAAAAATGGTTTCTACGCCAATGTTTTAAGTTATTACTGTTATTTCAAAAGTAAACTATGAACAGCAATATGTTTCAAGAAGGACAAAAATATATAGTAATGCACACAGCTGCAGTTCTGCTGACAAATGATCAATGTGGAGCTGCGTAACAGGGTCAGAGAAGTTATTTGAAGGTGATAATACAAACACCTAATAAATCATGTTCTAAATAACAGAAAGACTTTCAGGTATAAATGCATTGGGAAATTTGCACTAAAAGAATTGTCGGTCTGATTTTAAGTAGCTGAGAATTTTAAGCTTATGCAAAGAAAGCAAGAATAAAAAAACCAACACTGGGAGCATCATTCAGATGGTAAAAAAAATCAAACAAAAAAAAAATTTGATAGGACACTAGTTTCAATTTCCTCATTAACATTATGTTAGATGTTCTTTGAAGGCTTAGACCAACAGCCCTCAAGAAAATAAGCTGTATTGTAAGGAAAGTTATATATTGTTTCAATAATTAACTGCCTTTGAACAATAATATCCAGAATATTTTTTTCAGAATAAGGAATATTACTGGTTTAGAAGGTATAGTTAGTCCTTTATGAAATTATTGCTGATTATCTCACAATCTCCAAGTTGGATCCATTCCTTGTTATAGGAATCTTCTGATACTCTAGGTGAATCAGGGCAACTTATGTTTAACGTGTGCATTGATGCTTGAATCAAGACCTACTTATTTCTTGGATTAAAATATATTAAAGTTTTGTATCCAAGGGAAATCGCCATCTGTGGAACTTTGAGAAAAGTATTCTAGTGTAGAAAATCACTTTAGACTGATTGCTTAGGGTATGTGTTGTTCTTTGGGTAAGGGAAAAATGACAAGGACACTTCTATGTTTTTTTAAGTAGCACTCCAGAAGAATTTAGTCTTCATGAACATAAGGAATAATGATCATTAAGTAGCTCCAGATAATATTTCAGAAAGTTTCTTCAGTGCAAGCCAGACAAAGTTCAGTAGTATTTTCCATGACAATTAATCTCATTCATGTCAGTGCACTTTCAGAATATGTTGAACTTTGATCTGATAATGAGCTGATAAAAGGGAATTACAAAAAATAATACTTTCTTCAGCTTAAAAGTTTTTTAAAATCAAAAGATGGGAATAGGAACAACAGGAAACATGCATCTGTGTAATAGTTTGTGTATCCATACGGGTGGCTAATCTCAACCTGTGGTGCCATTGACAAGGTAGAAACAAAATGACTTTCAATTTTTATAAACACAGAAAAAGACTAATACATACAAAGAGCATCCAGTCTGACTGTGGCACCACTAACAAGATAGTAACATGAAAAGAACAGAACACTACAGAAAAGATAAGGGGATTTCTAGTTAACAGTTGCTATTAAATGTTTAACTGATGGCTGAGGGAGAAACACCAGAACAATGGTACTTCAAATAAAAAATGAGGATATACAGTCAACAGACCAAAGGCCAATAGGGGAGGGATAAGCAGGGTTGTACGATTTCTTTGGGAGGAGGTGTGGAGTTGTTAAATTGAAGAATCTGGGAGGTTAAACAGGAGGAAAAAGACGATAGAGAGTGAAGCAAATAATATGATCAGGACTGCTCAGGGCCCCTCTTAAGCAGTCTTGCACACGATCACGGTTATTTGGAGCAGAACATTAAATCTGTTGTTGATCTCACAATACACATCTTACTTTTTCTTTACCATCAGGGGGACTTGGAATGATAAAAATAGTAAGGAAAAATCCAGAGGGAACAGACTGGACATCCTGAAATTCTAACCAGCATGACTCTAGAGGACCATATTTAAATCAAGCTGCAAACATACTTACCAGCTTTATGATAGTTAAGATAAAATAATTAAGATAAAATCATTTAAGTTATAAATTAAGGCAAAATTCAGGACCACAAAATTAATCACTAATTAATCACTATCTTGAAGAACATTTGTCATCTGCATAGGCAAAGTCCCTATCCAAATATCTAGTCTGTACTCATCCAATTACCAGCCATCACCAAATCCCATGCCTGACTTGAGTCTCTGAAATAATACACAGTAGAAACAGAACTGAGCTCCTGTAAATGCTGGCCACATTTTTCATGTATGCTTCTGATATTATGAGCTAGTAGCTTTAATATGTGATTCTCCACCTGAATTAAAGGAGTGATAATATGCCTGATTGCATTACTAAGTTCTTGTCTTACAGACAGTTCAATCAGTACAGAAAAACATGCTCTCACATCTCTCAGAACACAATCAGGTCCTTATTTTAATAAAGTAAACCAAAATCCATTCTGCATAAACACAAGGAAGGATACAAAACAAAATATAGCTGGAGGGATGCTGGTTTTAATCAGGTAAGGAAGACTGGCTCTTAGACCAAGGGGAGATGAATATAGGAGAAAATTATGACAGCTGACAAATTAATCTAATTCAAAAGCTCCTC
>VZTU01017448.1:0-13291 GCA_013400835.1 Zapornia atra | reverse complement strand
TAATAATATTTTTTCTTCTCCCTTGTTTTATTATGCATCAGGAAAAAAACCAACATCACACTAAACAAAAAAAGCCCCAAACAAACCAAACCCAAAAAACAAAAACAAAAGAAAACAAACAAACAAGCCCTCAAACATGAATTAAACCACATTAAATGAATATGAGGAAGACAGAGGTTCTCAGGCTGGTTATATCGCATTCAACTCTAACTATAACCATTATAACAGAAGTATTAAGTCTCAATTATCAAAATAGTTTTGTTTTTTTGAGAAAACTTTCTTTCCTTTTTTTTTTTTGTAAAGATATATTATCATCTTCATAGCAACTGAAGGTGAAATATTCTCATATGCTGTACTGAAAACAAGATTTTCTCATTCCACTTAATTTTATTCTCTGCCTTGACAAAGTAAAATTTTCTATAAACTAGAATGTTTACAGCTTAAGATTTCTCCTAAGCATTCTTTCTGTGTCTCACCCATCTATTACACTATGGTTCTGCTGTGGACTTGAAAACAGCAATTTGCTTGTTTGTCTTTTTCATTTTAAATTAACCTACCCTCCATCACTGTACTTGAGCACAAATACAAACAGTGCTGTCAGAGAAGACATCCTAGCTATGACTACATGATTAACTTTTTAACTGAAACAGCTGAAAGTAAGAAGGAAATCAAAACAGTTTAAATGAAGTGTCTCGAATCAACATTTAATTTAGAAGATGACACAAATAGTCGTATCTAGTCTCAAAACTAGCATGGTGAGTATTCACATGAAAGGGCCTTGAGAAACCTATTTATAGAACAAATCCTGAAATCTTGTGACTAACTAACCTACAAATCTAGGGTTTCATACAATTATGTCATAATGACAGTTTGTGGTGTTTTTTTTTTCCAAACTTGAGGCCCTTTCAACTTGTCCCCATCTCATTACATTTCCTCTCATCTTCAACAATAATTTTTTTTTGATACAATACAACCACAAGTGTAACATTTATATTGCAACTTCTCCTTATGCCTTTTGACAGTCATATGTCTCACCTCCAAAACATCTGCCATTTTTTAATTGCTAGTAAAATTCAAGAAGATTCATAAAACTACCAAAATCACAATGGAATTCTCTGAGCTACAATATACTACACACTTTTGCAAGCAGGAGACAGAAACAGCAGTAATTGATTGTTCTCACTGTGTCATTATTCAATTTCAGGCTGTTTTCGAGTATTTCTTCTCCTTTATCAGTAGGACAGATGTTACATTGCACAGCCATATTACCATACTGACCATAAAAAACATAACCCTAAATTCAAGTGTCACTCCAGATTTTTAAGCTAAATTGCTTGCAAAAAAACATCTTGATATTCCTTTTAGGAAAACAGAGGTTTTTATGAGTTTCTATTGGTATGTTTAATCTATTTTCTGCCTATGCTAAGTTTATTGGCTTTCACAAAGTTTGTCTTTGTCACATATTTAATAATCTCAAATTATTAAATTTCACTCTTCAAATTCACTGCTGTGGAGTTTCTGGGGATGGTTTCTACCCTTCCTTAGATACAGATCTGGAGTACAGTGCCTTCTTGCAATGAATTATTGGATTGAATCTGTTAGCATTCTTTCAGCAGCCAACACTTAGAATGAAAGCACATCGGTTAGTGCTCTCTAGATTCCAGTCCTGAATCAGAGCCAGACCTTCTGTAGAACAAACACATCAATGCCACCCTGAATCAGATTTATGGAGGTATCTGTTATGAACTGAACTGGAATAAGGCAAATATATAGAAACTGTCCTTTCAGGGAAAGCCATTACTCCTTATGGACCCTACATATTATTATTATAACCTACTACAGTATCTCTGAAGGCGGTTTTCAGCATAGGCCACGAAGGGACCTGCAAGTCATCTTGATTCTGCTGAAAGCTAGAGGTAGGAGGATATTCTGTCCATACAGCAAGTAAGTCTCCCAACTCTTGTCTGTTGTGGAGTTCCAGAGTACTATACGGTTTCCATGGCAGAGGAGACAAGACTTCCAGATTTGTAAATTGCAAGCTCATCCCTTCCATGACAGGGACTTCTGGAATGACTACTAGATTCTTGTGAGAGAAGGAAACTGGATTTTTTTTTCCTAGTACCCTTCTTTGAAAGAATTCAAAGATGAGTAGAACAAATAATGTTCCATAAAAAAATCAAGGAAGCTACTTTGAGATGTCACTACTGCCTTATGTTTGCTTTGGTTTTTTTTTTCTCTATGAGAATGTAGCTAGATTTTACACTTTGAAAATGGGTCCATGCAACATGATAGTTGCGTCATTCCCCTATTCTGACTAAATTTAAATCTCTCAGATCTCTACCAGGGAGTCTGAGGTCGTGTCTTATGATATGGTGTGCCTAAGGAATCCCCACCTCAGTGAACCCTTACAGCTTGGAAGCATTTCCGAGCTTTATCATATGCCTTACAGTTCATCCCCTTATCCCTATGCTGAAACCATGGCTTGATCCTATATCATGCATAAGTCTTTCTTAGGTTAGGAATACTCCCTTCCAAAATATCTCATCACAAGATTTTTGGAAACTTCTAAACTACATGAAAATTCTCCTATGATCTCTCTCCAGCAGGTAAAAACAAAAAAAAAAAGTCCACAGAAACTGCAAACAGACATGGACTCAAAACAAATTCTTGAATGAGAATAAAAAATTTATTTGGATATTACAGCTAAATGGAACATACATTCAAACTACCTGATTAGTATTCCTGGCAGAGTGGGACATGACCCAGGCAAAGGCTTTTTTTTCTTGTAAAAATTCAGTTACTCCTCTAGCCCTTTAAGTATCAAGACAGATTCATTGATCTCTCCTGGTTTTAAATGAAAAAAATATTTAACTGATTTGGAGTGACACTGACTAGTATATTATCATTCAACACTAAAGTTTCTTGCAGTGCATCAAAAGTATTACTGAATTTCTTTGTTTCATCTCTTTCTACTCAAGGTTAGAGCTACAGGATTGCACAAGCATAGCCACAATCAAAAACTACACTTCACCACAGAACTGAAATAGTCTTCAGACACAACTGAATACCACTGCCTTATATCTAGGGCAGTAGGTCTGTTCATCCCTGTTTCTTTTCCTCATTTAACAAACAATGCATACCACTCAAGTCAGTATGAAACAGAACCTCTGATCACCAACATCATCCCACACAGTGAAGAACTAGAGATGGGGTCTTCAGTTTTATGAAAAAGGTTATGTATCTATATGGTAACAAAGGATGAGAGACAAAAATAATCACATCTTCTTTCTCACGAAGTCTCAACTCGTGTAGTCAAAGTTAGGCAGCCAAGGACAAGTACAGCTCAGAGGATGTCAAGAGGAAAACAGCATGAACTAATAGGTTGCTGTAATAAAAGAGAGTAAAGCAAAGTGATTATGTGCTTTCCCACAGAGAAGAGAGCATTTCTTAGCAACCATGGATTGTCAGCTAGCAACAGCATGGGTGGACTGTAAGATCGAGTGGAAAACTTTAAACCAGGTGGAAGACTCACTGGACTGCTTGGGGTCAAAAGGTAGTGGTTGTGGTCATTATTTTGAAGGGTAGCTGGTGACAAGTCACATGCAGTGGCCCATGGACATATGCAATAGTACAGTCTGGGTGTCAGAAGTATAGAAAGCGCTTTTGCAGAAAATAATATGGGGGTCCTGATGGACAAGTAGTTAAACATGTGTATGCACATGCCGATGCAGCAAAGGCAAATTGCATACTGGGCTGTATTAGCAAGAATATAGCCAACAGGTTGAGGAAAGTGGTTATATCCCTCTGCATAGCTCTTGTGAGACCACATCTGGAGTACTGTGTCTAGTTGGGTGGCTATCCTGTAAAAGAAAGACACCAGAAAACTGTAGGAAGTTCAATGGAAAGTAACTGAGATCATGAGGGAGCTGCAGCTCATTACTTGTAACACAAAGCTAAGGAAAATTATTTGTTCAGTTTTGAGAGAAGGTTACAGGGGGATCTACAAATGTCCAATTGGAAGTATACAGCAAAAGAACAAATCCAGCAGATATGTGTTCCACCAAGGGAAATTTCAGTCAGGTATTAAGATTTGATTTTTTTTTTTAATGATAATACATAAACAGATATTGTAAAAAGTTTCACAGAGAGGTTGTAGAATCTCTACCCTTGATCGCATAAATTCAAAACTCACATGGACAAGATAGTGAGCAACTTGATCTAAGTCTGAAGCTGGGACAAAATTCAGTGTTGGCCCTGGGGAGTTGGACACCTCCAAATATCCCTTTCAATGTACATTATTTTGTTGCTTCTCTTCTAACAACTGAAGCATCAATTGAGAGCATACACACCTGAGTGCAGAAAAAGCAACTGCTCTTACAAAAGTTAGACTTCTTAGCTAGAAGGAAACTTCAAATCTGACATCATGGCCTTTCAAACATTTACACATTCCTTGATTCCCTTGAAATGCCTGCCCTCTGCAAGCTATCTTCTACCTATCTTTTAGCCTCTGCAATGGCAGGTTGCAGGTGACTGTACAGAAAACAACAGAACATACAGTAGAAATTAATTCAGGTAGAAGGTTCTTACAGTATATTTTCCACATCATCAACTAACCTCTTTTTCAGTGTTTCACAGATTAAATAGAAAGGGGTATTGCTCAGTGTTTTTGGTTTTGGTTTGGTTTGTCTTTTTTGTTTTCAGGATGCCCTTTGAGACCTGATTATTGGATGAGGAGATGGCTGTGGATGTTGTCTACCTCGACTTTAGCAAGGCCTTTGACACAGTTTCCCACAGCATTCTCCTACAGAAGCTGGCTGCTCATGGTGTGGATGTGCATACACTTTGTTGGATAAAAAACTGGCTAGCTGGCTGGGTCCAAAGAGTTGTTTTAAATGGAGTTAAATACATTTGTCAGCCAGTCAGAAGTAGTGTTGAAACTCATGCAATTGGCTTTGGCCTAAAAGTGGGTCACCTTGCCACAGAAGGAGATCAGGTTAATCAAGCTGGACCTGCCTTTTATAAACACATCCTGACTGGACCTGTTTTGTCCTGTACACGCCATATGATGGCACTCCAGATGATTTGCTCCATAACCTTCTGCAGCATGAAGATCAGACTGACAGGCTTTCAAGTTACTCAGATCCCCCTGTGGCTCTTTCTGTGGGCATCACATTGATTAACAACCAGTCAACTGGGACATCCACAGTTAGCCAGGACTGCTGGTAGATGATGGAAAGTGGCTTATTGAGCACTTCCACTAGGTCCCTAAGTACACTTGGGTGGACACCATCTACCTCTATAGAACTGTGTATGTCCAAGTTGTGTAGGAGACTGCTAACCATTTCCCCTTGTATTATGGGGGATTCATTCTGCTCCTTATCCCTGTCTTCCACCTGAGGGGGCTGGATATCCAGAGAACAACTTATCTTACCGCTAAAGATCAATGCAAAGAAGGCATTGTGCATCTCAGCCTTTTCCGCATCTATTGTCACAATGTCGAACCCCCAAATTCAACAAAGGAAGGAAATTCTCCTTTAGTCCTCCATTTGTTGTTAATGTATCTATAAGAATATGTTTAATTGTCTATAACTGCAGCGACTAGGTCACAAATTTCTCCTTGCATATGCTAATGACATATTTGTATTCCCCCTGAGTAGCCTGTTCTTTCACAGAATCACAGAATCACAAGGTTGGAAAAGACCTTTAAGATCATCAAGTCCAACTATTCCCATCCTATGCTAAACCATATCCCTAAGTATCTCATCTACCCTTTTTTTAAACACATCCGGGGATGGTGACCAACCACCTCCCTGGGCAGCCTGTTCCAGGCCCTGACAACTCTTTCAGAGAAAAATTTTTTTCCTAACATCTAATCTGAACCTGCCCTGGCTAAGGCCATTTCCCCTATCTGTCTCCTGTTATTTGGCTGAAGAGACCATCGCCCACCTCTCTACAACCTCCTTTCAGGCAACTGTAGGCAGTGATAAGGTCTCCCCTCAGCCTCCTCTTCTCAAGGATGAACATCCCCAGCTCCTTCAGCCGCTCCTCATATGGTTTGCCCTCCAGCCCCTTCACCAGCCNTTTGCCCACCAGCCCCTTCACCAGCCTGGTTCCCCTTCTCTGGAATGCTTGAGAACCAAAATGTCCTTCTTTCAGTGAGAAGCCCAGAACTGGGCACAGTACTCAAGGTGTGACCTCACCAATGCCAAGTAAACTTTCTTCAAAAAGTGTCATGGTTTTGACTCAGCTGAGAGCCAAGCACCACGCAGCAGCTCGTTCTCTAAGAGGATGTATGTGGGGAATTGGGGGGAGGGGGAAAGGGGAAGGAAGGAAAAAAGAAATTAAAAAACAAAAAAACAAAAAACAAACAAAATAGCGGAGATCAGATCTTAAGTTACAAGGATGGATGATAGTGGTGGGAACCAAGGACTGCCAGATCATGATACAACTTGTAAGATGTTAAAAAGAGAAATTTAAAAAAAAAAAAAAAAAGGAGGAGAATTTTCCTTACAAAAACTTTCCAAGAGTTAAGCTCTAATGACAGGAGTATAGTTTAGAGAGTCTCTCGGAATGCAACAGAATTAATAAAAGCAGGGTTTCCATTTGCCTTATTGTTATCCTAGTGTAAACCTTTACTACTCCATTTGAGTTGCTGAAAACAGATTAAAAAGAGGAATTATGTTTTTATGGTTTCAACCTCTATCAGATGATCAGGCAGACTTCCCTCAGATGATTGTTTTCCTGTTTAAAAACAATCTGTAAATACTTTTTCTGCCATAGTGTAGTGTAACTGATAATTTTTTTGCTATTATAAGACCAGAATTTGCAATAATTTTCTCATGGTCTACTGACTACTGCCTAGCTTACTCTTTTGCAGCTTCAGATCCATGACTGCTGCCTGATATATTAAGGACCTCCATGCCAGACATAAAAATATCCCTTTGCTTTGTGGGCCAGAGTGGGGGGGTCCCCATGAAGGAAATTGGTAGGAGGGAAACGTACACAAATAACCTCAAGACAGAAGAGGTTGGAAAACGAAACTCTAACATCAAACTCCTCCTAGCAATGAATTCAGTAACCTTAGCAACTCACTCTAGCCCCTGCCTATTCTTCTTTTGGTTACAATACTAAATCTTCAGCACTAGACTGTTTCATTTCTTAAATAAAGGAATGTTAAAGTAACTATGTAAGACCACAAAGAAGCTTTATAAGCGATCTGCCCATTACCTGCATCTTTGCAGGAATATCCTACTTCTTGGCTCAGTTTCAGTCAGAACATTACTTTTCTGGGTCACAGCAGGGGCTGTCTTCTTTTCTTTACAGGAAAATTCTAACCATAATCTCTGAGGTCTAACCAATCTGTTCACTATTTCTCACAGAAGGCTCTCTATTTTCACATGATCTGCAAGCTCCAGTTCCTTGCTTTAAGTCTTTGTCTCCTTCATTCAGTTTCTCACTGAAGGCTCTCGAATGGTAGTCAACCTTGTTCTGTCACTGTCATCATAAAGGAACAAAATATGTAAACAAATCAGACAGTGTCAATCAACGTCACTCTTTGAGATGAACCCATTTGTACATGAGATAAGGATCCACACCAGTGATATAGATGCAATTGCTCCTCTCTGAAGTGGTTGCTTCTAAAAATGGTGCAGTCTAGTATTCTTTTTCTCCACTCTGCTTGTCAACAATGCTTTCCTTGCAATTAAAGGCCATGGTTAAACAGTAGCACAATTTCTAGCAGTCCTTGGAGGCAATGGGAAAAGTTCATGTACAAGGAAGAATATAAACACTAGTAACTGATGTAATGCTTGCCTACAGTTGAATGCCACACTGAGAATAGAGCAAACAATTGCATTTCGTAAGATCTTAAATGTTTAGTTCAATAGCTTTTTGTACAATACACTGTTTTACCTACTGCTTCAGACTTTCTGAAAAAAACATTAAAAAGTGAAGGTAAAGTACATTGAGAAGTGTCTTAAAGTAGTTCCTAACATGTTTCCCCAGGCAGAACTAGGCCAGAAGAGTGAAATTTTAACTTCTTGACTTTCTTCTACATGCTTTGTCATTTTTCATTGACCAGTACATTAAGGCTACATCTATATTTATCTGCTTGGGTATACCAAATGTGCTCAGGGACACTGGATGCTCATTATTCTTCCTGGACACCTTGTGAAGACCATTTGTGATCCACGTCCAGATTTTTTTCCATAGAAACAAAGAGTTATAGATTGGAGGTGAATTCAGGTTTTTAGCCATATATATGTGTGTGTGTGTGTGTGTGTGTGTATGAGAAGGGTGAACCAAAGCCCTGGCCTGGAATTTAGAATGTCTCCAGCATACCTCTAGATGTAATTTTTTCTCAAAAAACAAACAAAAAAAACCAAACCCAAACCAAATCAAAACAAGGAAACAAGTAAGGTTTTATCTTTAACAAAGTAATATTTTTAAAAATGCAAAAAATCAAAATAATATGCTTTACTTTTTGCAAATCAATTACATGCATAAACAAAACAATAAAATTAAGGGCTGTGTTTCATACATGGTTGGAAATACACATCATTAATCCTTCCAATCGTATGTCAGTTTATTTAATCCTTTAATAATTTTTTTCAATTTTTCTGAGCATCCCAAGGAGTGAGATGCCCAGAACTAAATGCAATATTCCAGATACAGCCAGCCTCGCCTGAATCATCTGTCTGTCTTGTTATTTTTCGTCTGGAAATATTATCATATCTTTTTCAAGGTTTAATCTCATTTAGTTGTTTCTACACATATTTATGATCTCTCTTAGCCCCTTTAGACTTTTCTCAATGACCTTAGAAGAATCAACCAATTTAACACTATGATTTTTTTTTCCTAGTTCTGCCTGATTAACAAGTTAATAAAAACTAATTCTAATGAAGGTGGTGTTGTAGAACTTCAGAGGTCACACATTCATACCTACTTTATAAAGAAAGTTTACTATTTGCATATTTCAGACAATTTAAATTCATATGTTGATAAGGAAAAATTAATTTCTTAAGTCTGATTTTGTGACGTCTAACATCAAAAATGTACCAAATTCCAAATCTTTATTTCTTAACTGGCCTGAAGAAGAATTTGGTCTTCAACAAGTGTACAAAAAACAAACATCAAGCTCATCTATCTTAGCTATTTAATTTGAAACATGGTCAGAAAATTTTTTCGTATGTTGTTGGTGTTTACTAAAGCATTTACTATACACTCATAGGTTGTGCTTTTTATTGGATTATTTATTAAAAGAATTTTATTCTCACTGTCCTTACGTGTATATTAATAACTACAGACACATATGTTAAAACTATCTTCAACAAGTTAATTTTATTCTGTCAAAAAAGTTATGGTATTTGCCATGAAGTACTCAAACAGCAGTGACGAACAATACTTGTTAATACCAGTCTGCTATTAAGATTCCGTGCTTTAGTAAAGGATAGTTTCTGAAGTTCAGAATTTTTTCAATGTTCCATGTTATCATTGGTATAATTAAAGTAATAAAGTAGGAGGTTATATGAACAGCAACAGCCAGACTTCTGTTTACATTTTTGTAAGACCCTGCTGGGAAAATCATTCTTATTTTATAGGTAGTATGCTGATTCCTCACATTTACTTCCTGAGAAAAATAGCTGTCTAATTCTAAAGAAAGTTTTAAAAGCAGCATTATATTTCCCATAGAAAATTTTATCGCAAACTCTAAAGAACCCAAAACAAACAAAAAAAGTCTTTAATCAATTCGGCATAGCTCAAGCATCACAACAGACCATTTCTTGGCAACATAGCTCAGAATATAATCTTTCCATAAAATGTGGTTATATCTCTTCAAGAAATATGGATTCTTGTTCTTCTTACATGGTTGAAGAAACAAAGAAAAAAAGCTAAGAGGGAAGATAGAAAAGTCTAGAAAGTGTAACTTCAGTTGAACCAAAATTTGTGGAAGCTATCATTGACTTTGTTAGTCTATAAAAAACAAAAGTACATTTTTTTAAATATTGCTATGGAGGAAGCACTACCCTACAACACAAGAGATGAACAATTAAGTCTACTGGATCAATTTCATTGTTCAACATACTTTTTATGCTTAACTTCTCCTAACCATATAATGGAAACGATAATGCTAGTTTGATTTGTAACCAAAACAGCTGTTACTGCTGATAAAAGGATTTCCCCAGATATTGATGACACATATGCATTATCTGCATTTTGATATTTTAAAGCAATAAAAAGCTCTTGTCTTTAGCAAACGTAATTTTGAATCTACTGTATAACCAGGAATTTCTGTTTCCCTACTGAAAGTTTTTACTATGCCAACGCTTACTTGAAATTGTGATGAACTCTATTTCCTAACTTTCTTTAAATAAAAATATGGGTGCAAATATTTTGATTGATAACTGCTGGCAGATGGTCTCATTACTAACTACACCTTTTATTAATCTTAAAAAAATTCAGCTGTGACAGTATCTTTCCTTTTTTAATGTATTTCACAACTGTCACCTGTAGGAATAGATACACCAAATATGTGCCAATAAAATATTTTTGACAAGACATATTAATTCAATATGCAGAAAGTCACATCAATTTCATAGACTAGTTTTGTGGGTATCTTCTGTTCTGGTGAGATTCTTTTAGTGGAAGAAGATCCAAATCTGACTAAGGGTTCTTCAAATACCTTTACTTCTTCTTGCTGTTAATATGACAAGTCCATACTAATGGCATATTCCACATTTTAAAATATTAGGCAATCTAAAACCTCTACTCATCAATCATTCTGGTCTTGGATGCATGTAGTCACCTTTCCAAGAAGCTTTCAACATTAAATCTCCTCACTACAAAATTGCTCAGCCTCCTTGACATAGTAGATTCATTGTACAATGTCAGAAATTATTAGGAACATGCCATGTATGCAGCAGAGAGGAGACTCAAGGGGACACTGCAAAGAACAAATGGATTGGAAAGGAATCTGAAAACATCTCAGAATGCTTCCCTTTTCCAAGGAGCAAATTGGAGTAAATTTTTTTTAAGGGAAATCCTGAAGATGAATGAGCCCACTTTACATTTGTGTATAGATGTGTACTTTACACTGTGTATACTACAAAGAAATTAAATGTGTATTGGGGAATGAACTAACCATCAATGGTGTTGACAGTGCTAGAGGCTGCTTACTGCCCTGTTTTGTGTGATAGTGTTGTTAACCTTAGAATCTAGCAACATCATCCCTATAATAAAATTATCACTTAGAAAGCTTTTTAAAAGAGAGAAGCCAGCAGGGTTGTGGGTTTGTTTTTTTTTTTTTTTTTTTTTTGTGGGGTCTACTCTGCTTGAAAAAGATCCAGTCAGGCAGAGAGTCAAAAATGAGCCCACCTTCTTTCACTCAGAGCAGGGCTCTGTGGTGGGCTCCATTAAAATCTTTTCAGTTCTGTGTAAAGTTTACATACAACGTACAATGTGATTTACAGAAAAAAATATCAGAAGTTCTGTGAAATAGATTTCATGGGTATGGACAAGAAAAATAGTAAGACGCTGTCATTGTCAGAAATGCTGCTTGTTGAAAGCAATGTATCAGAAAAAAAGGAAAAGAATCCCAGTGTGCAGCAGCACTGAGAGAGAAGTAAGAAAACATCTATAAAGCAATCCTGTGAGCACTAAGTTTAATGAATAAGGAGGGGGAGGAGGTGCTCCATGCTCCAGGGCAGAGATTTCCTTGCTGGAGATGATATCCACACTGCAGCCTGTGTAGGACCCTGTGCTGAAACAGGTCAATATGCCCTGATGGAAACTGTGGCCTGAGGAGAACCCACAAAGGACCAAGCTCTCCTGCCAGGACTGTGGCCCATGAAAAGAACCCATGCTAGATCAGGGGAAGTGTGAGAAAGGAGCAGCAAAGAGGGACTGTTATGAACTGACCACAACCCCCCATATGCCTGGAGTCATTCGAGGGTTAGGGGCACGTAGAAGAGTTAGATATGAAGGAGTGACCTTTTAGCCTAGGACAAAGGGGTGAAGTGTTGGGAGGAAGTATTTTTATTTTTGTCCTTGTTTCTCATCATCCTACTCTACATTTAATTGGTAACAAAGTACATTAATTTACCCAAAGTTGAGTCTGTTTTACCTGTGATGGTAATTGGTAACTGGTCTTCCAGTCATTATATTGACTTGTGAGGTGGGACTTTTTTTAATCTTATTTTCTCTCCCTGGTCCTGTGGAGGAGTGGGAGTGGGCATGGGGTCTGGCAGTCAGACAAGGTCAACAAATTACAGAAATGAGGATTGTGAATACCTTCTGACCAAGAATGGAAAGCAGAGAACTCCGCACTACAAATATTTTTCCAGCTTTACTAGGCTAACAGTAAAGCACTTCCATCCTTTTAGAGATTCTGGCAGTAACCAGTATATTCTCAATTAAATTGATACTTCTGTATATTCTAACATAAATCACTACAATTTTCCAGGTTGTATAAAATATTTTTGTCCTAAATAATCACCAACAATGTAGTCAATCTTTCAAAGAACTAGAAGAGAATACAGTGTACCTATATATTTTATCAGAATACCTTTAATGATGGGGATAAAAATTTAAAATTATTTTTAAACCACAGTACATTAAGTAATCAAATATTTGTACATTGAGAACAGATTTTGTTTACTGCTTTGTACTTAAGGTCTTAACTTTTTAACATGAAATGTTACAATGAATGCAAATGCCCCCATGTAGTCCAGCCTGTATGCCAGAGAAGAACTAGAGATACTTAAATTAGACCAAATCTTGATCTCAGGCAGATTAATTAAGCAAAATATATGCGTTTGTGTTTCTTTGACTGGACCATTTACATCAAATTGGAGGTAACTGGATCAATTCTATACTGCAAATACAATTCCATACAGATTTTACAATGACCTGAAAGACAAAGCTTGAAAATGAAGGCACGTGTATTAAAAAGACATGTTTAGTACATCAGTTTTAAGCATATTCATAATTCTTACTCATTTTTAAGAAAGACGTATGTTTCTGCTTTAGGTATCAGAGATGAATTAAAAATCAGCATAAAATTTGTGTTACTTCAGTAATTTGAGAAACCTAATGAAATTGAGAAACCTAATGAAATTCAACAAAAGCAAGTGTAAAGTCTTGCACCTGGGAAGGTATAACCATTTGTATCAGTACAGGCTGGGGGATGACCTGCTGGAGAAGAGCTCTGTGGAGAAGGACCTGGGGGTCCTGGTTGATGACAGGTTGGTTATGAGCCAGCAGTGTGCAACAGGGTGCATCAGGAAGAGTGTGT
>VZTU01017446.1:44122-61432 GCA_013400835.1 Zapornia atra | reverse complement strand
TAGGTTTGTTTCTGAAGAAACTTGCACAACTACTTTAGCTAAAGGAAGCACATACTGCAGTGTAATGAGTAGACAACTCTGAATTATTTTAAAAGCCTGAAGTTAAAAATCACATATAGCCTCCCATTAAAAAAAAAAAAGACGACTTCTTTGCAAATATGTTATATAATACATAAACATATACATTCACACGTATATAAATATGACTGTCAACTGCTTTTCAGTCTTCCTAAGGAAGTTAAATAAGATAGAAAACTTTGAAAAAGTGAAGGGATTGCTGTTTGAAAGATAGATATCAAACTGTGCATTCAGCTGAAAATTATAGCACATTACAATTTCTTAATTAAGTTATATGCAATCTCATATACATAGCACAGGATGCTACTTGAGTAGAATGCTTAAGAAATCACAACTGGAACAATATAATGTGCTTCATATCTTTTTCAAATAATTCATATCAAACAAATCTTTAAATAGACCAAGTACTGGAATCGCCAAAACTTTTCCCCCAGGACAGCCCAGTTTTGAACCTTTTTTCCCTCTCATCACACAAAATAAAAGGTAGCTAACCAAAACATACTGCACATGCATTCAGAGTCTCTTATGCTTTTTTTTTTTTAAATCTAATACAGATCAGTAAATTCCCTTTAAAACTCTATTTTGCACCAGGTGCCTAATTAAGAAGGCACATTGTTTATGCCATTTTGACAATAGTCCAAGCAATGGACAATAATGTGCCATTTTGGCTGAACTCCCCATTGACTGTAATCAGGACTTCTGCCAAAAGATAGATATGCCCAGCAACAGTGATGCGTGCACACAGTTACATCAAAGTATAATATTAAACACTTTGGGTTAGATGCTTTCATCACTTGTTATCTGACTTTTTTTTTTCCCCTGTTCCAAAAAGACTTGTTTACACTTTATAAATTATATTTTGCTTGGCTGATTCTTAATTTATTCCTTACTGTGGCTGACATTTAGAATGTCATGACAGATCAGGTATGTGTAATTATTATCATAGATAGAGGATTTAAAATTTTTTTTAAACAACAAATTATTTAGAAAGACAAAGTCTTTAAAAGATGGCAGAGGCAAATAGTCTATGAATGACATTTCCTAAATTACTTGTCAGAACATAATTTCTATCTACATCCCCTTGTAATTAATTGCAAGGTATGTTTTAAATGCAAAAAGAGAAAATTTTTCACTTCCTTTAACACTAAATATAAGAAGCTTTAGTTTATACAGTACTTTTAAGTGGAACCAAGTATTATTTGGAGAAGACTGGATCTCAGAAAGCCTTCTTTAGATCCTCTCTTTTTTCTTTTTTTTTTCATTTGCTGAGCGGTGGGTGTGGGAAGAAAGGGAAGGACTGCAACCAAAGACTGTAGCATAGCAGAGGAGCGTAGAAGTATGAAATGGTAATTCCAAGCTTTGGATTCAAGCTACAGTGGAGTTCACCATATGTGATATCCATCAGGGAGTTTTTCATGCAACCTGCCCACTGCTTCAATGCATATCACCCCGCACCTCAGAGAAGACTTTCAGCATATCGGGTATTTCAGCTGGAAAACTTAAAAGACTGAAAAACCAAGCCATAACAATTTAAACTGTCTATATTGAAGTGAAATCTGAAACACAGTAGTGAATTATATTGCCCCATTACATATGTGGACACTGAAGAAGACACTTACTCCACTTACCCTGGATTTATATAAAGCCAGAAATGGCATTTACCACCCTTCCAAGCCACATTCTCCTTTTCCTGTGGACCATGGTGCTGGAAGGACACATGATCCTTAACAAGCGTCATAGATGTGCAACATTAAGCACATCCGAACATTTCAAAAACCAGGTTTAAACCTCAGTGACAAGATGATAAGTGACTACATTTTTTTTTTCTTTNNNCATTTTTTTTTTTTTTTCTTTTTTTTTTTTTTTCAGGGGCAGAAGGGAGGTGTGCTGTCTCATGAACATTTGGCAAATAACCTAACAAATCCTGCCAAGAGCAGAATGGGAATGAAGTATTATGTCAGCTGTAGATGGCTCATTGCATACCCTGAAAGAGTTTACAGTTTTGGAGTTCATGGTACACAGTGTGGAATTCTCTGTAGTTAAGATGTGAAGGTAAGTTTTATTCTGTATCTTCATAAATCAAAGCAAAGATTTAAAATGAAAAGGTTTGCTTCATATGTTCTCAGAAAATTCATGCATATTTTGTCACATTTCCTCCATAAACCAGTGCAAATAATGGATTATTCACTAAATAACTGAACAGATAGGAATAGGTCAGGTAGACCTGAAATATTTCATTCAGTCCAATACAGAAGGTTTTATATGGGAAGAGGAACATAATTTCTTTTGTTGCATTTACTTCTGAATATTTTGTTCCATTCTGGAATTCCAGTTTGAAAAGACAAGTCCAAAATTCTTTTGCAGCTTTGAAAGAAAACATCGTGACTTTTCCAAAACAAACTTTACATTAAAAAAGTCAATATAAACCACTGTTATTTCTAGGGTTTTTCTTCTCCTTTAATCATATGAAATTGTTTGTTGACCTGGACTTGAAAGTTTTATGGCAACATTGCAGTAGTTTTTTTGTGGCAAATTTACTGTGAAAAATATCACCATCTGTACTCATGGTAAATACTTCATGTAGTTAGATTCTTAGCTTTAAGCTATCATTTGTGACAATAAATATCAACATATGGATTCTTTTTTACTGAAAAGTACAGGTTTTTATCAGCCATTTCTCTTAACACTAGGAAAAATAATTTCCCCCCAAATTTAAACATTATACAATTCCTTAATTATTTCAGAAAGATCACAAAACGTTTATCAATTTCATCAGACTGCTTCTAGAACAAGATAAAATTGTCAAATTGTAAGGTAAAACCCACATGAAGGTATCATCTTCTTGTCAGAATACCTTCTTTTCTTTGTCTGGCTTTCTTGACACTAGGAAACTTACAGGAAAAACCTTACAATTTTATTTGCTTTATAGCAGTAAGTGGAGTGAGTAAAGTTGTGAGTTAACTTGTGCGAGCCCTAAAATGATTGTGTGAATATTATTCCTTCCATTTATTTTGGACTTTGAAATCTATACTGAACTTAACAAGGTGATTATCACTAGCTTTTAGTAAATTAAAATAGTGGACAAGCACCATTTTCACTGAAATATCATTTATTTCTCTCAATCCCTGTCTGATCTCATCATTGATGCGGAAAGGTAACAGGATTGTTTGAAATGCAATTCCTTCTCAACAACCTATTTGTTAGAAAAATGTTCAAGTTTTCTTAAGAGCATGATAAAAATACATCATAAAATTCACAAGTAAAGATTCAAGTCATACACTCTCATGACACTTTCATTCAATTATATGTACAATAAGCATATATCTCAGGTATAAAAGCATACCACAAAAATAGCAGTGGAGGTTTTTATGCCTGAGTGAATTGTAGAAGTCTGAAAACAGCACATCATGTTTCCCTGCTATGAAGCATTTAAAACCATACTGTCACTGATGCCAGCATTCCTTTTCTTGAGAGTCTGGTAAACTGGAGGCATGCAATTATGGAAAACTCTGTCTTTGTACAGAGTAACATATTTGCATAGCTTTAGTTACCGTAAGATCTTTGAGTCCAGGATTGGAAAATAAAACAAATAAAAGAAATTATTTATTATTTTTAAACCACTTGAAACTTTTTAGCCCATCATGCAGTTAAGTGGGCCTAATTCACTTCTTAAGAAGGAATTTCAAAATTTCAAGCTCTGCAGATGTTTGGTTTTTTCTTTTTCTTCTCCAGATTCCAGAAATTTACACCGAATGAGCAAATTTCTGCAGCTTCCAATCTGCATAACCTTGACAAGGTTATATGTGATAGAGTATTGCATCCAGCACAGGAAAGACACTGAGCGAATGAGTCCAGAGAAGGGCCATGAAGATGATCAAAGGGCTGGAGCACCTCTCCTATGAAGACATGCTGAGAGAGCTGGGCTTGTTCAGCCTGGAGAAGGCTCCAGGGTGACCTAATTGCGGTGACCAATACTTAAAGGGGTCCTACAAGAAAGTGGGAGAGGGACTGTTCACCAGGGAGTGCAGTGATAAGACAAGGGGCAATGGCTCTAAGCTGAAAGAGAGCAGGGTTAGGTTAGACATTAGGAAGAATTTCTTTACTATGAGGGTGGTGAGGCCCTGGCACACGGTGTCCAGAGAAGCTGTGGCTGCCCCTGGATCCCTGGCAGTGTTCAAGGCCAGGTTGGATGGGGCTTTGGGCACCCTGGGCTAGTGGAGGTGTCCCTGCCCATGGCAGGGGGTTGAAAGTAGATGATCTTTGAGGTCCCTTCCAACCAAAGCATTCTATGGTTCTATGTTTCTATTAAACAGAGACCTGTTTTATCAGAGAGAGAACTATGGGACAGCAACACATGTTGTCCCCACACAGCTTAACTGAAAACCTTGCTAAAATACAATTTTCTATCCATCTGCAAATGATGTTCTGACCTTTTAATCTCCTATCTGAAAGGTCCTAATTTTTCAGGTTTTCTCATTTCCCTATTTCAAGCAAGTAGACCCATGAGCAGCAGAATAAACAAGTCTTTCCTTCGTATGGCTTTGCACTGTGTTGTTAAATGCTGACGTCTAATAAGGCGTTAGCTCCAATAGATTTTGCTGTGGTGGAAAGTTCACATTTTCTCTTTGTCTCTCTCACTCTGCCACCTCTCATATTAACTGAATGAATCTAGACTGATTCATGGGTATTTAATACCGGATGCGTTCATGCTAGATCTTTCCTCTGCTTACCCTTTTTTTGTCAAAGTTGTAAGAATTTCTTATCAGCCACTGACATCTCTTAGATTTTTTTGAAAATGACCAAAGAAAGTCAGTGAAGAGGGTAAAAATCAGTACCTTGGCCTAAAACAGAATTTTGTTGAGAAAATATGAAAAATTGTGGGGTTTTTTCTTTTCTTATTGCAGTCAGTATGTTTTCTTTTCTTCTTTTCCCATTTTAAAATGCTTTTTGTTGTAGAACTTCTATAGGCATGAAAAAAAATTCAAAATTTCAGTTCTTGAATTTTGCCATTCATTTGTAAACACTTTGCTTAGTGAAACCAGTCAGTACTCTGCTTAAAGATGTGCCCACAAAGCTATAAGCCATCTTTAAAACATTCAGTTAATGATGTATGAGTAATTTATATTTCCCTTTCCATTGTAGATGTGCATATTTTTCAAAATTACATTTTATCATCTGCCTATTCTTCCAGATCTGTTTAATTCACCAGAAATGCCTTACAGCTTTGTCTTGTTTTCACTATCTAGAATAATTGTGTGCCATCTGCAAATTGCCCTGTGCCTGTCTAATTATTTCCCTCAGAAATAATTACAATATTTGTATTTCTATAGCTCATTCTCAGACACATTTCAAAATGTGTATAAACTTTCCCTGGTCCAGGTTGTCTTAGAACAACCTCAGCTTCCCTTTTGAAGTATTGTAAATAGTCCATTCATTTGTCCCAATTGTTCAGATTACTTAGATCTCATCTTCCTTAGCATTTTGTTTTCAGGTATGTTTTCTTTCCTTAGTGACTTAGAGCGATGGGACTTTGTCAAAGTTATTTGGTAAGTACAAATAAATGACTTCAGCCTCCTTTCCACTTATTACTAATTTACTGACACTATCAGAGATTCTATTAAGTTAAAAAAACCCTGTTTTTCCTTTACAGAAGCTATTCCTGTTTGTTCCAATCCCATTACATTTATCTCATTACAAGTATCTGGCACAGATTTTCTGATGTGTAATTCCCAAGATCATCCCTAGTGTTTCTTAAAAGACAGATAAACATTTTCTGCTACTCAGTTCTCTGAATGGCACAGCTGTGATACTGCAATTTTATTAACTACCTATTAGGCATCTTATTCTATGTAATTAATACTACCTATAAGAGAGAAAGATTTTTGTCTACTTTATTTCTTTTGAAAATACACAACACCACAAACTGTTCAAAAGCCTAGAGTTAAATTACCCCAACTGCAAATTGACTTATATCTCTTATATACCAAGCAGATACAGTTCTTTGCTTCTAAGACTAGTTTTGTCCCTGATGCACCCTAATGCAGTCCTGGAGGCTCTGAGGAGAGTGGTTTGGACCCCTGCAACCCTCCCAAAGCCGTGGAAGAGCCAAAGTCACTGATAGCCCAAGGCTAAGCAAAGAAAATGAGGACACATGGGTGGTAGATTCCTATTCTATCGCCTTAATACTTCAGAAAATTATACAAGAATGGGTGAAATACTGCATGAATACAAAGGGTCAATGTGTACTGGCAGTACATCTACACTTGTTAGTCCTTTAGCAATGTTTGGGATGCAAAACACTGTTGTCCAATGCTATGAACCATTCCCCATCCTTACTTGTGGTGTAATATTTGCAAAAAAAGTGTAAAGTGTGAGTTATATGGTAGATGCAGAGCATAGAAAGCTTAAATTTGGGATGGGGTGGTATTAAAAACATGAAAAATATTATTTCCCGCCATCTCCATTTTTTAAGAAAAAATCTCTCTCGAATGCTTATTCTTGCCCCAGACTCAGCCACAAGACTCAGCTGCCTGGGTAGCCTCTACCACCATGTCCCTCAGGAAGGAAATCTTCTTCCCCGCAGATAGATGTTAAAGCAGTCATTCAGGAGAACACGCATCTTATAGGGAAAGGGAAGCCAGGAAAGACACTGCCTGGCCAAGCAAAAGGCAATTCTGGGGAAAGAAGAGAAAGCATTTCCAGAACATAAGGACTTTTCTGCAAATTCTTTCTTTTGACATTCTATGAAATGTTGTCCTAATGCCTTTTACTTTCTATAGCAGATTGTTACCTTATTTCTTCTTAATAAGTGTTTATCACTGGCAACTACAGCCCCCAAGTCATTGCCAGAGAACAGAACGACACTGCCCTACACCAGCACTCCCAGGAAGCGGACATTGTCAGACCACTAAAACCATTACTGAATAATTACATTACTCTAATAACTTTACAGAGAATTTGGATTAGACCTTCCACCTATCATAAGTCTTCAGTATGACACCTGGTAAGCCAAGAACCATCAGCAGTTTGTGAGAAGAAAGGTGGAGATGGGTGTCCCTGTGAACAAAGGATTCCCACACGGATGTGCAAACACTGTTATGCTGTATCTCAAGCTTCTTAACAAAGCATTCTTCCCACCATAATTAAGAAAACTCATTTATAGTAACCATTATGATGAAAATTATGTTGAAAACCCATCTAATTGAAAGTATAGCAACTCTCATCAACTCAGTTCAGCACATGTGGAGAATTAAATCAAGGACATTAATTAATTAACACATTAAGTAAGCAATGGTATATTAGATAGGGGGTTAATTTCTATACTGGGCAATCATGGCAGATTCTTATTGTTTAGGTCTCTTTAGTTAAAAAGGGGCTCTATTCCCAGAACCACTTTCAATTAACATCAGGATTTCTTTTTTTTCAAAAGGCATATATTTGTCTGTGTGCTTTTCACTCAGCAAGATGCAAAACATCAGTACAGTGTTAATGAGAAAAAGCCAATAAATGTAATAAAATGATACTGGCTATAATTCAGCCTGAAGATATGAACTTCTCTAGCTAAGGACATTACAAAGGAATTATATAGTAGTTAAAAAGTAGATATAATTTGATTACAGTAGATAGATTAGTAGATAAAATTTGAATATACACAGGGACTCCTTTTAATTTCTGCTCACTTGTATTGGTTTTAGCATCGGTAGCTCCATGGTATCACAACATTAAAGCTTTTCCTTGTCTGTATCGTGCTTAGGACAATCCAACCCTGCTCTACAATCATAGCCCCTGGGTAATACTATAACCTAAATTATCATCATCATCATTCAGATTGAATTAAGAGGCTTGGAAGGAATATGCATCTAGGGAGGAATCTCTGGACCCATCTTGCTTAGATCATTACTGATAGCTACAATGAGAAGGGCAGTGGAATATTTGCTTTGATGTATTCAGGGGCCTGTAAGGGCTGCACTAATAACCTGGTCAATAATCTTGATGTAGCAAAGGTAAGATGATCTGAGCTGTGCTACAGGAGGGTGACTCCAAGAACGGATGAATTTCATACTCTCCCACACCTCTCATTTTATTATCAGATTAGATTCTCAAAAAGAATTTAAAAGAGTGTGTGGTTTACAGTCCTTTGAGAATCAAAAGGAGCTGTATTCCTGCTTAAATTAGGCTGAAACCCACTTTTCCCAAAATTCTGAATATAAAAGAATCCAGCTTTTCAAGATTATATATAAACACAACCATCACCCCCAGGTTTAGCCGTGTTTGGGAAAATTGTGTACTTATCCACCCACCTTGATCTTACAGAAGTCTACAGAGACTTCACCCACAAACGGATGGGACCCACTGTGTTTGTATGCAGAATAGTGGAGCAATACTAACAAACCCCAAATTTCAGTCAGGCATGTCCAGCAAAAATCATTTGGAGGCCTCTATTTTTGTTAATGTTTCTTCCTTTGTAATCCCCAGTGGCAATGCAATGAGCAGCTCCTATATGGGCTCAGCCTCTTTTGAATATTAAATTACTGAAGTTCAGAAGAATTTAATTAGTATCTCACCTACTTACCATCTTCCAATGATGCCTCTGCTACAATTATGGCACTACATTACAAGCAATTTCAGCTTAATTGAATAACATGAGTAAAACCCCCATTCAAATTGCCAGAATCATCTGTAGTGAGATAGCTATAACTGAGTTAAAAACCAGAAAAGGTGAGATGATCTCTATGCAGGATGTGATACCAGGTTTATGGCAGATACTTTAGTTTATTCATCCCTAATATCACCATCCTGTCAAAAGAAATATATTTAAATAACGTTGCAGATATAGCAATGGTCTGGGTGTGAGCAGTAAAGAATTACAAAGTCAAATAAGATGGCTAAGTAGCAAAATGCACACTCTAAAGTGTTTTCAAATATCCCCTTTACTATTTTGATATTTTGGGACTCTTTCCCCCCAGCTGCATAGAGTCACAGACTGGTTTGGGTTGGAAGGCATTTCAAAGCCTATCTAGTTCCAACCCCTTGCCATGGGCAAGGACACCCTCCACTAGCTCATGGTGCCCAAACCCCCATCCAACCTGGCCTTGAACCCTGCCAGGAGTCCATAGGCAGCCACAGCTTCTCTGGGCAACCTGTGCCAGGGCCTCCTCATCCTCAAAGTCAATAATTTCTTCATTGTTTCTAATTTAAATCTCCCCTCCTGCAGTTTAAATCCATTCCCCATTGTCCTGTCATGCCCTGCCCTTGTAAGCAGTCCCTCTCCAGCTTTCTTGTAGCTCCTTCAGCGCCTACCCTTCTTCAGGCTGAACAAACCCAACTCTATCAACCTGTCTTCACAATAGAGGTGCTCCAGCCCTTTGATCATCTTTGTGGACCTCCACTGGACTTTTCCAACAGCTCCATGTATTTCTTGACCATCCAGCCAATTCCTTATCCACTGAGTGGTCCATCCATCAAATCCATGTGTCCCCAATTTAGAGACAAGGATATTTTGCAGGATGGCGTCAAATGCTTTGCACAAGTTCAGGGGGAACTTCACTGGACTGCTACTTCCCAAGTATGACGGATACTGGCTCCGTCACTTCATCGACCAGTTCCCTCAGGACCCATGGATACATCTCATCAGGTCCCATGGACTTGTGCACTTTCAGGTTCCTTAGATGTTCTTGAACCATAAGAGAAACTGGTCTCTTACTGTGGTCAGTTCTTCATTCTCCAAGTCACTGCCATTGCCTTCTGAGACTGGGGTGGTGTGGCTAGAGCACTAGGAAGTAAAGACTGAGGCTGCTTGGACAATTCTCTGCATTCCTCTCAGGCTACCTGTCCTTGCTTCCACCACCTGTAGGCTTCCCTGTTGTGTTTGAGTTCATCCAGGAGCATCTTGTTCATCCATACAGGCCTGCAGGTGTTTCAGACTGACTTCCACTTTGTTGGGATACATCGCTTCTGAGCTTGGATGAGGTGATTCTTGAATACTAACCAGCTCTCTTGGGCTTCTCTTCCCTCCAAGGCTTTGTCCTATGGAACTCTACCAAGCAGACCCCTGAAGATGCCAAAATCTGCCCCCTTGAATTTCAGGGTAGTGAGCTTGCTGTGCATACTCCTCCCAGCACTGAGGATCTAGAATTCCACCATCTCATGGTCACTACAGCCAAGGCTGGCCTTGACTGGCCTTCACATCTCTCTTGTTGGTGAGAAAATGGTCCGTCACGGTATTTGTCCTCATTGGCTCCTCCATCACTTGGAAGGGGAGGTTGTCATTAATGCATTATGGGAACTTTCTGAATTTCTTATGCCCTGCTATGTTGGTGTACCAACAGATACCAAGGTGACTGAAGTCCCCTATGAGGACCAAGGACTGTGAATGTGAGGCTGCTCCTATCTGTCTATTGAGGGTCTTATCCACTCAGTCTTCCTGGTTTGGTGGCTTGTAGCAGATCCCCCCATATAGTAACCTCTGTATCTGCCCTCCTTTTAATCCTGAATAAAAAGCTCTGTGTCAGCTCCTTATCCATGCCCAGGCAGAACTCCAGCTGGTCACTGACATAGAGATGACACCCCCTCCTCATCTCCTCTGCCTGTCTTTCCTAAAGAGCCCTCCAATCATAGAAGTCATCCCACCACGTCTCCATGATGCCAATGAGATCATAGTCCTGCAGGCATGTGCACATCTCCATCTTCTTTTGTTTATTCCCCATGCTATATGCATGTACATAGAGGTATTTATTTGAGCCCCCAGTGAAGAGGACTTCCTGGCTAGAGTGGCTGGAACTCCTCTGTGCTCCTTCAGATGCTTTCTTGATGACCTGTGGTCCTTCTACAGGCTCTGGGCATCTATTGCTGGCACTGTCATCAAACTGGTATAAGTGGGATGGATTGAGGTTCCCCCAGGCTGTCAACTTTAGTTTAAAGCCTTCTTCACCAGCTTGGGAAGCCTGCAAGCAAAGATGCTCTTCCCCATCTCTGACAGGTAGACCTCATCAACCCCCAGTAGACAATGTTTCTCAAAGCAAGTCCCATAGTCTAAGTAGATGAAGCCCTGGCTGTGCCACCAGTAATTTAACCATTTCTTGGCTCACCAGGTTCAACTGGCCCTCTCAAACCCTTTCCCTTTCAGCACTCCAGAGTCCCATTACTGCTGCTCCCAGGGCTCTGTAGTCTTTGATGCTCCTCAGACTGACCCTGGCTGTATCACTGGTGTCCATGTGAAACATCAGTGGATAATAGTCAGTGGACTGTATGATATTTGGTAGTCAGTTGGTGACATCCCTGATATGAGCCCTCAGAAAGCGGCACACCTCCAGAGAGTGCATCGGGTCAGCAGCTGGGCACTTCTGTACCTCCCTGAAGAGTCACTTACTGCCATCACCTGTTGCCTTTTCTTAGTTGGCTGGTTATTAGAGGGGGGGCAGATTGGGATACCTCATCTACTTATGTGCACTTTAGCCACACAGAGCACCCTGGAGCCATGCTGCACCTGCCCAGTTAGCCCTTTTCATGCAGGGCGTGAAGACATATGGTGTGGCACATCTCCTTTGGCTAGTTTGGGTCTCCTGTCCTGGCCGTATTCCATCCCACCTTCCTGTAATAATTAAGCCTATCTTAGCTGAAAACCAGGAAACTCACACTCAACTATATATTTTGCTCCAAAACACTTGTCCCATAAACTCCACAGCATAGCTCTGGTCTTGCCCAGTTCCTGCCTTTTTCCTTCCAGCACAGAATAAATGCCACATTCTTAAAGCAAGAAATCAAAAAACCTGAATTTCAGAGAGAAAAAAAGAGCAATGGGACAAACCCAGATTGAGTTTTCCTCAGCCTGTTTCTCTACCCTGCTGCATTTCATGTAAATCCAAAGTGGCTCAGTCCCCTCTGGTTTGAGGTAATGACCTGGCAGAGGAACACAGCTGCTGAGTCTTTCCACTTCAGCAAGACATGTTAGAAGAAAAGGTGTGGTGATAGAGTCAATATGTGCACTTCCGATAGCTCTACAGTCCAGTTGAGTATTTAGAGTTTCTAAGTCATCCTGGTTTGAAATATAGGTCTATACTGGGAAACGTATCTATCCTGCTTCTTTGTAGCTATACTGTGGGAAGAGTTGGACCGTGCAGCTCTCCCAATGAGGAAGATATGGCCCATCAAGCACAGACACATTCAATCCTCCCAAGACATAAATGTGGAAATCCCCAGTACATGTAGTGCTGAAGGAGAATGGGGGAAGCAAAGTAAGTTTTCCAAAGCAATCATAACGCTTTACTTTTTTTTAATAGCAATGATAGGCCAACATGCTGATGTCCTACCACTTTGCTCAACACTTATTGTCAGAAAATTTTGTCAGAATGTTTGTTCAGAAACATAAATACTGCTGTGATACTCTGCCTGGTTGGTCACTGCCTTTCTCTGTAGATGCAGTTCTATTTATTAGTCTTTGAGGTACAAGCGTTTAGTAGTCCTCATGGCCTAGTTTACCTCCAAAATAAAGACAGGATTAAAATTTACTAATCCCAGTATCTTTAGGGGAGTGGAGGTAAATAGCACTTTAAGCAATGGAAACCTGTCTTGGGTATTTTAACTGAGATTGCTTGAGCCAGTTCTTTAGACACTCTGGCATTACAGCTATTAGTAAAGTATACGCAATGCAGAAACACCCTCACCTGCACTTTACTGTACTCATTCCCATTTGCCTTAAGTAAATACCAACATCTCCAGGATACTGAAATAATGATGCCTTTTCAAAACAGAAGAAGAAATATGAACATGATAATTAGGAAAATAATCCAGTTTCAGCTGAAATCTCTAATTCGGATCTGCCCAGTTCGCAGAATTGTTGCAAAATAGTAAAGGAAACCAACTGTCTAATGACTACTAAAGAGGAAACAGCAGCAATTTGAATATGAAATCAGACGCAAGCAGGGTCTTCAGAAGTTGGTTGATGACATTAACACTCCTAGAATGTTAGGTTGTTAACTTTGAGCTATTTTGGCCACGTCCCAGTAATTAATATAAGCCTTTATACTCATATGCTATGAGCTATCACTGAAAATTCTATTTCCTTGCTTGGCATTTGCTCATCTGCTTGATCAAAGACACAATTTCTGAAACTGGCTTCAAAGTAGAAACTTCTTCATTTGTTGAAAACACCATTACACTTTTCAGCCTTTCCAATGTCATGTTACCAATTACAATAATTTTATTAACTTGATTATCAGGTTAATGAATATTTTTATTGAAAGCAAAAACTTCAACCACTAAGGGCTGATTAAATCGAATGCCTCAATCCATGCAGATGTTTAATGTAACTGTAGTGGAAGGGGGGCTTTGAAAAAAAATAAATCCACATTTTCTTTGAGAATGTGACTACTTTCTGCATAGTACACTTCAGCCTAAGAATCTAGCTTCTAGCTCTTCTGCATGTAAAAGATATGTTCTGTTCACATTTGGAAGATAACAGACGCGATTCAAGTGTGCTTGAGTCTGTTGGTTGAAAAAATATAAATAAATCAGTTGTATCTGCTGCAGTTGGGTTTCTCAAAGTTTTAGAATAAAACCTGCCATTTCAGCGGGTAACTGTGATCCGCTGGGCTTGATAACATTCAAGTGTGTTTCATATTGCTTTTGGGGAAGAAAACCCACCTTCCAGCAGCAAGAGTGATCAACACAAACTATAAAGATCATGTATGACAAAGGGCAGGCGGGGAGAACAAAGTCTCCTATTCTTTCAAAGCAGCTGAAAAGCAAATTGATCAATAAGAACGCAATTGTCTTGTACAAGAAGGGCATCAATTGCTACATGTTCACAGCTACCTGGTTCAAATTCGTACTTCGTGGGTGGCTTGCAGTATTAACAAGAGCCATGTGTAGGTGTCAGAATGGATGTAGCAGAAAAGTAAGGAAGAAATACCTAAAGGAGAAATATAGGGATGGATCCAAAAGGCAATTCAGAATTCAGAGCAAGTAACAAGAAAAAGGTACATTGATTAATGGTGGAAAGCAACAGCTTGGGAATAAGAAAGACAGCAAAAAGTACTGTGAGGAAACAAGTTAGTAAACAGCGTGGATCTTAAAAGAAATCACCTGAGTCATCAAGCTGCTATTTGTTAACTTTTCCCCCAATTTTATCAGCTTCAGTAGCAATATTGTCTTTAAAAGATTATTAGAAAGCAAGTAACATGATCTGCTGTAAAAGGTATGATGAAAGGAAGAAAATGGCAGAATGATTTTCCATTTGAAAATATTTCTGAGAAGTCTCAATCAGCTATTAATACCAAGCGGTTGCACAGCAATGATCTCTAAACCTCTTATTTAGACTAGATTCTTGAAAAGAGCTGGAAAGTAATATCCAATTCCGAAAGATTGTTGTTTTCTTTGGAAGGCTGAAATTTTGTTGCTTTTTCACAGCTTTGCAGCCCACAAAACCACATTACAGCAAGATGAAAGAAGAGTCACAATAAACAGAAGTTTAAATAGGAAGCACCGTGAAAGAAAACCTGAAGCACTTCTCAGCCAGGCTGCCAAGACATTCATCCATAAGGTCTAGCTAAACAGAGTCCATCCTCTTCATGCTGGAGTCTGCTCCCACCCAGAGCTTCTGGAGCTGCAACCTTCTGCTTTGTACTTTGGTTTACACCTAATACTGACATAAGCCAGAACTTTTTTTGATGTGTCACATCACTGGATGTAAAAATAGATATTTCTTCTTCCAAGTGAGTGAATTTTCAGGATGTTTCTCAGCAGAAAGGTATTGTGGCAGTTTAAATGCTTCATTTAAAATGTAGAGTACATTCCCAAGTGTCAGTAGAAGCCGAAGTCTGACAGAAGGGCACTTCAGCTACTGAGCTTAGGGAAATGGTGAGTGTTAAACCTGTCTATCATCCACGAGAAAACTCCCTCCTGTTACAGTCTGACGAATAACCCGAAGATGCTTTATTGCACTTTTCCTCAGTAGGTCAGAAAACGCTTTGGAGAGGTGACAAACATCATTACAGATACTTTACAAATATACTGATACTCTTGTTCTCCTAGACTCAAAGAAAGGAACTGTGAGAACATTCAGGTCTTGTGTCTGCAGGATCTAGTAGCGACTCCATACATTTATTAAATATATTTCATTTATTTCAGCTAGATTCCATCCCCCCAAACACACTTTTATAATAGTATGTACCTCTCTGTTTATTGTATATTCTATGAGTATTTCATATGGCCAGTACATCAAGGGGAAAAAAATCCCAAACTGCCCAATGAATTACAGGGGAATAAGGAGTAACTAGTGTTATACAAAACATTACAGAAGGAGAAAAAGGATTCTGGAATCTCTCATTTTCTTGATTATAAGTGAGACATGGCCAGAAATAATTTTACTATATCAGAGTTTTGCAAAAAAGAAGACTCGGAAACAAGATTATCCTTAAGGAGAAATCTACTCTGTGTAAAGAATAAAAGATAAAACAGCTAATTAATACTAATGGATAAAGCACCCAGTAGATCAAGAACAGAAAAGTCTCCTGAAACTGCAATTCCAATTAACATTTGAAAAGACCTTCAATACCTAGGAGGCCTTTATAAAGTAAACAGTGTCCATAGCCTGAAAATATTTTGAAATTCCTTTTGAAAATTCCTTTCTTTATTCTTCAGGCAAATCTAACAACATATAATGGGCTGGTAGATCCTGTCAGAATTTGCTTTGCTTGTGTCCATCAGAGGCTATCATTTATTTTGCCAAAAAATAAAAGATTGCAATGCCTGAGGTATACATTAAGTTGCTGAGATTTCTCCAATTAAAGCACCAACTGACAGAAGCAATTTTATTTGGCCTCTTTTTAATTCTGTCAAAAGCTAGAAAGATAAGAAGATACTGTCTGCAACAACATAAATCATGTGGAAAGCCATCAATCAGGAATACTTGGCAAAAAAAGCCCAAGCACACAGAGCAATGGACTTAGCTATGATGACAAAACCCCAAAACTGTTCTTCATTAATAAACTGCTCTTCATTAGTAAACTATTCTTCATTATAACATGCAAATTTGATACCATTTTAGGACTTTCTTCAGAGCAACACAAGGACTGCAAAACCGGGAGATATTCCTGCCCATATGAAATGGAGATACAAAATATTCTTCAGAATGCTAATTTATAAGCTGCTTATTTTGCCTTGAAACAGAAGGAAATAAAATAAAAATTCAGAGCTACTTCTGCCACTTCTCTAAGAGCAAGAGCAAGCATTGGCACATTTGTATGTTTCCTTTGTCTCTTTGTAATCCAGTTGCATTTTTACTTTAAAAAAACATAGATCACAGATACAAATCTATGATATATGCTTATCTGCTGTTATAGAAAGAGATAAGAGAAAAGCGGCACATGATTAAACATGTAACGAGTGTTGTATCTTAATGAAGCAACCTACTGAATATTCAGAGGAATCCACAAACAGATACAGACTGCAGCATGGGGCTTTGCCAATAACTGTATATTAAAAAGGAAAGGAGAAAAAAAATCCCAACAAACCGAAACCACAAAAGCTAGGAAGCTACTAGGGCAGAGATCAAAAGTAGTGTTATAAGTTCATTGCTGAGCCACCCCGGGGCTAAAAAATGCTTCATGCAGATTAGCTCTGCTTGTGAAATGTAGTCAGTGTAAGCAAAGGATGCAAGATTAAATTTTAGATGGCTTGCTAATGTCCGTGCATACATTAATATGTCCTCTATACAACCCCAATTAATTTTGTAAGTGCGAGAGAAAACTTCAGACTTCTGTTCCTGACACGTAACGAAGCATCAGCCTCTCACAGTGTTCAGTAGCTCTGAAGAGCCTCTGAAATGCAACATCTTCACTCTGGAAGAACAGCCTGTGCTATCACAGAATCACAGAATCACTAGGTTGGAAAAGACTTTGAGATCATCGAGCTCACCTATACCCATCCTCTACTAAACCATATCACCGAGCACCTCATCCACCCATCTTTTAAATACATCCTGGGTCGGTGACTCAACCACCTCCCTGGGCAGGCTGTAAATGGCACAGCTTCAACTGTTTGTCACATCTGAACTACAGAAATTAAAATGAATTCAGCCTTAGGTTGTTCCCTTCCCTATCTGAACTCCACATCTAGCATAGGGTTCGTCCACAGTAACAGGAAAGAAGAACTTTTAGCAGCTCTGGAAAAATAAATGGCATTTCTTATCACAGTTATGTGACAGCGACCACCGACGGCCACGACCCTAATCCG
>VZTU01017446.1:0-44099 GCA_013400835.1 Zapornia atra | reverse complement strand
CAAATCACTAGGAACTATATTTACTCAGCAGTATCAAGATATGGTGATGCTGAAAGTAGCAGGGACCAGCTTTTCCCGTGCAAATCTGGTTCCCTGGGAGTTAGAGGGACCCACAATCACACAGGCAGAGGACTTGCCTGCAACTGCTCATTTAAAACAGCTACACCGGCCTGTCAAGAGTATTTTCTAATGTGGTTTTGCAGCTCTACCTAGCAACATCTCGAGTTAATCTACAGCTCACGTGATGCACTGCAACATCACGAGAGTCCTGGAGTTTGCTGTTTTCACAGTAACTGTGACCAGGGCATGATTTTTTTTTTTAGATACCAGGAAGAATTTCTTTACTGAAAGGGTTGTCATTGGAACAGGCTGCCCAGGGAGGTGGTGGAGTCATCATCCCTGGAGGTATTCCAAAGACATGTAGATGAAGTCTTTAAGGACGGGATCTAGAGGTGGATTAGGCAGGATTAGGCTATGGTTGGAGTCAATGCTCTAAAAGGTCTCTTCCAACCCAGGTGATTTTATTATTCTATGATTTACTAGTTTATACAAAATTCAATAGTAAAATGTAGTCCCAAAACTTTTTGAATAGAGAAATGGGAACTGTTGCATCAAAAAAAAAACCAACCAACAACCAAAAAACTATAGAATGTTTTACCCAAATTGTCTTTAGAAATAATTTTTTATTGAAACTGATGTTAATTCATGAAATAAATAGCTCTTAACTTATCTGCATTTTTAGATACAAAAAATTACTCTTTATGACACTTTCCAGGAAGCTCAGACTAAGATATCTTTCACAAAATAATTAATCATGCAGGCTCATCCGCAGAGCCTCTCTCTCCCTATCTTTGTTAATTTGTCAGAGGAACATGGCAACCACTGTAGTAGGATCTGACTCACACTTGGACAAGGAAAGCGTGGGAGATGACGAAAAAGCTGTTTCATTAACGACAGAAAAGGGTCCATGCCAGATTCCAAGACCCCTCCCAGGAATGACTTTCCTGCACCCAGGTGTATAAAACAAGAATGCTAGGAGTGCAAAGGACACTTTACACACTCACCACAAGATGGGTAATGTGTCTTGGAGCAGAAACAAATCATCTTTTCCCCTCTAGCAAGGGAGGAGGAAAGGAGCTTGTGCCACCATCAAGGGAACAGAGCAAATGGAATCAATGTTCTGTGATGATGGGAAAACCAAATCTCCTTCTGAAAAGCAATTCGCGCAAATGTCAGCTCGTGTACAGCCTGAACTTGGAGACTGCTAAGCAAATGAATCGCCCATTGGCTGCATGTGGAGCTGTTTTTTCCCCTCTCTCCCCTGGAACGTCTTTCCATCAATCCTGACTTTCTGTAAGCCGTCAGCAATCCTGCTGAGCTGCAGGACAGCACGCTGGGATGGAAAAAAAGAGGAAGAATATCCAGAGCAGCTCCTTCCCTTCTACAAAGTGAGGCTGCCAGAGAGGAGGCAACTGAAGAGGTTTCTGAACAACTTTGTTTAGAAATATCTTAGGCTAAGATAATAAGAGCAATTTACCTGGCTACCTGTTTTTGCACAAGTGCCCCTGATGTTTACACTCAGACCTTGCATTAAGTGGAGGCAGGAAATGGAGACCGTGGTTGGAATAGCCAGACAGCTGAAGTGTTCAGCAAACCAAGGAGATGCAAGATGTTGGCATGGGTTTTTACTTTCTAGCTAAGCAGGTGGAATCTACTTAAAAGGAAAAGAAATCTAACATCACAATAATACTAATAAGGTTCATTTAGAAGCCAGAGTTATCGTTCATTTAATGAGCACTGATTAGATCTATTCCTAGGAGGAAGAGAAAGAGGTGCTTTTGAGACTGAACTTGTGAGTCTGAATTTCAGGTACAGTTGTGTTGTATTCAGCCTTCCTAACACACCAGGGATTCAAAAGGCTCCAAATTTCTAACAAAACATTTTAACTGAATTAGCACTTTCTGAGCTGCGTAAGAAAACCCTCCAGCGCACGTCACTAAAGCTTTGTGGCTACAGATCAAAGGATGCTGAGCCTACTACACCATCTAGTGTCAAACAAGGGAAAGCTCAAGAAAATTCTTCCAAAACACATTTTAATTACATTATAAGCTTTTCCCTTGAACAGATTAATGAAGCATAATTTCATCACCTCCATAAGTTCCAAAGAACATTTATCATCCTAAAATGGCAACTTCCTCTTTCACCAAATTTGAATGTCAGTGTCTTTCTAAATGTTAATACAGACACATAATTGAAAAAAAAATCCTTTAAAATTTCAGCATTTGACATTCAAAGTTGCTGAAGCTGTTGGAAATTTTATCTTCTCCACACTATAAAGTAGATCAACATTTAACAGAAGTTTTCATCTTTCTGAAATTGAGCATTTTCTAGAACCATGTTGAGAATACGGGAAACACTACAGGAAGAACAGTAGTAGAAAAGTAAAGTTAATTCAAGAAATCTGAAGTTTCAGAGTAAAAATCAGGATGAAAGGAGGGTCTGGTTTTCAGCACAAATGTTCTTGCTCATTGTACTCTTCTGAAAGGAAGTAATCTTGAAAAATGACGTGTCTAATGTCAATATCAGAAAACCTATTCATGTTCCTAAACAGTATTTATCATAATCAGCATCCGACTGTCTTTTCAGAATGTCTGAGGACCAGATTTCTGATTATTCAGCACATAAAACTAGTGTAAAGTCATTACAGAAAATTATCTTTATATTTTGATATCTAAAAATACCCTTCTGAAGTAACTAATGATGGCAAGCTCCACTAGGGTATTTCTGGACTAAATCACACCACATAATCTAGAATATGAAGCAACATCCAAGTTGTCTGAGAATTTTTACACAGCAACTTGATATTAAATTTAAGATGCATCTGTTCTACGTGACATGGACCTTTTCAGGCATTTTGAATGTCTTCATGCCTTCAAAAAACATGGGCTGAATCCTTCCATCCTGAGAGTTAGAAAATATTTCAGAAATCTCTGGAGTGTTTTACTTATACACAGCAGTATAGGCTCGTCATTTCTCTGCCCAAACTTCAACCATCTGCAGAACTTGTGACTGTTGTGTTGCGAGACTGTACTCAAGCTGGCTTAAGGATGCAAACCGAGATGGTCACTGGATACCTCGAAGAACAGGTAGGGTGATGGTACCAAGCAGTCTGCTGCTACAGACAAGGTAAAACACCGATGGCTTCCAGAGATCATTGTGGGCACTGTCAGTTGTGGGGGATGGAACCAGCCACTGTGAAGGGTAGCTTTTGGATTACATGATCTTTGCAGATTTCTTTCTAAATAAACACAAACATATGGAAACAAGCAACTCTTTCCTCTGCCAAACTCAAGTCACTTAAGAAAAGTGATGCGATTATGATGGATATGTGGCTTGGCCTTGGGACAACACTTTGGTTCCAAAGCATCTTAACTAGATTACTTTTCTGTTCAAACATTTTTGTTTTATGATACCATTTCAAACATAAAAATATTGGTCAAATCATCCTATCACCAGTGTATTTTGCAGCCACTAAACACAAAAGACTGTCTCAAAAATTCTTTGAGAGGTGCACCCTGATGCTGCAGGCCCCACAATGAAATTCAGGCAGCTAAACACAAAGTCAGGGAGTGACTTAACCCCACACACAGACACCCCCTGCTCATGCAACGTCCTTGCTGGCTGGGTGTCTGGTCAGACAGTCCCAGTGACACAGGAGGTGATGTCATCCCTCTCTTGGTACAGGAAAACTTTTGACTTCATGTATACACATTTTCCCTTTGCACCAAATGCTCTGACCTGGGAACTGGGGCAGAATGAGTCAACTTTTCTAGCACAAACAGCTTTTTGTGGTGCTTCTCACCCCTAAGACTGAAGTTGACAGGCTGTATTTGGACCCCAGCATTCCTAACATACCCTCATTTGTTATATAGTCCCAGAGCAGGATTCTAGAAGGTCCACTTCTCAAGCAAGGCAATTAAATATTTAAATTGTAGGCTCACTTATCCAGCAAGTCTTTAAAAAATGGTACTTTACATTTCCCTAGGAAGGCCTCACATTTATCCACTATTCCATGCAGCCACGTTTACACAATACTGCTGAGAAGAGAGTGGGATACTTAGTGATGTCAGACTATAGCATGGAAAGTCTGTAATTCAAGAGAACAGCCAATCCTGTTTGCATTTTGAAGAGTTTGGAATGCTATCTCTCAGCTTTGTGCAACCACCATGACAAAATAAAAGGTTCTGAACAGGAATTTCATTCAAGTCCCAGAAACAGAAGTGAATCCAAAGCAGGTATTTCAGATAGGAAGGGCACTACAGTATCATGAGCTCTAGCAGAAGGTTTATTCCAGCCTCCTGAACTAATTTTCTACTGAAGGTTAAAAGACAGGACACTGACTAAAGCAGAATAAAGCATGAACTTACAGAATCATAGAATCACAGAATGTGTAAGGTTGGAAGGGACCTTTAAAGGTCAGCTAGTCCAACCCCCCTGCAATAAGCAGGGACATCTTCACTAGATCAGGTTGCTCAGAGCGCCATCAAACCTGACCGTGAGTATCACCAGAGTGGGGCTTCCACTACATCTCTGGGCAACCTGTTCCAGTGTTCTACCACTCTCATAGTGAAGAACTGTTTCCTAATATCCAACAAAAATCTCCCCTTTTTGAATTTAAAACTATTCCCCCTTGTCCTATTGCTCCATGCCCTTGTCAACAGTTCTTTCCCAGCTTTCTTACAGGCACCTTTCAGGTATTGGAAGGCTGCTATATGGTCTGCCTGAAGCCTTCTCTTCTCCAAGCTGAACAAGCCCAACTCTCTCAGCATGTCTTCATAGGAGAGGTGCTCCAGCCCTTTGGTCATTTTTGTGGCCCCCCTCTGGACACGTTCCAGCAGGTCCATGTGCTTTGTCTGCTGAGGGCTCCAAAGCTGGACACAGTGTTCCAAGTGAGGTCTCACCAGAGCAGAGCAGAGGGGCAGAATCCCCTCTCTCGATCTGCTGGTCACACTTCTTGGGCTGCAGCCCAGGGTGCGATTGGCCTTCTGGGCTGCAGATGCACATTGGTGGCTCATGTCCAGCTTCTCATCCATGAGTACTCACAAGTCCTTTTCCTTAGGGCTGCTTTCCAATATATCACCTCCTAACCTGTATAGATAAATGGGAATGTCCCAACCTAGGTGCAGGACCCTGCATTTGGCTTTGTTGAACCTCATGATGTTCACCTGGGCCCACTTCTGCAGCCTGTCCAGGTCCCTCTGGATGGCATCCTGTCCCTCTGGCACATTTACTTCACCGCTCATCTTGGTGTCATCAGCAAATTTGCTGAGGGTGCACTCAATCCCACTGTCAATATCATTAATAAAGATTAAACAATACCAGTCCCAGTATGGACCCTTGAGGAACTCTACTTGTCACTGTCTTCCAACTGGACATGGAGGCATTGACCACCACCCTCTGGATGTTACCATCCAGCCAATTCCTTATCCACTGAACAATCTACTCATCAAATCCATGCCTCTCCAACTTAGAGAGAAGGATGTTGCAGAGGACTGTGTCAAAGGCCTTACAGAAATTCAGATAGATGACATCCCTAGTTCTTCTCTTGTCTACTGATCCAGTCACTCCATTGCAGAAAGCCACTAGATTGGTCAGGCAGGACTTGTCCCTAGTAAAGCCATCCTGGCTGTCTCAAATCACCTCCCTGTCCTCCATGTGCCTCAGCATAGCTTCTAGGAGGATCTGTTCCATGATCTTCCCAAGTACAGAGGTGAGACTGACGGGGTGGTAGTTTCCAGGGTCCTCCTTCCTACACTTTTTAAAAATGGCTGTTTCCTCTCTTCCAGTCACTAGGGACTTACTCTGACCACCATGACTTTTCAAATATCATGGAGAGTGGTGTGGCAACTATATCAGCCAATTCCTTCAAGACTCTGGGATGCATCTCATCAGGTCCCATGGACTTATATATGTTCAGGTTCCTCAGACAGTCACAAACTTTATCTTCAGTTACAGTGGGAAGGACTGTCTCCCCTGTCCCCATCTTGTGGGCCCTCAACTTGAGACCAGTGAGGAGAGAGGTTGCCAGTGAAGACTGAGTCAAAAAAGTTGTTGAGAAACTCAGCCTTTTCCTCATCTGTTGTCACCAGTTCTCCATTGTCACTCATTGGGAGGGTACACTTTCTTTAACCTTCCTTTTCTTATTTATGTACCTCTAGAAGCCCCTCTTATTTTTCTTGGCCTCCCTTGCCAAGTTTAGCTCAAAGCGCACCTTGGCCTTCCTGGCCTCATCTCTACACAACTGGACAACATCCCTGTACTTTTCCAAGGATACCTGTCCCTGCTTCCACTGCCTGTGTAGATCCATCTTGCCTTTTAGTTTGACCAGCAGGTCTTGACTCAGCCATACTGGTCTCTTGCCTCTCTTGACTGACTTCTTACACCTGGGGATTGACAGCTCTTGTGCTTTGTTGAAAGCATCCTTAAAGATCTGCCAGCTCTGTTTCGCCACTTTTTCTTTGAGGACCGTTTCCCAGGGGGTCCTACAGATTAGCTCCTTGAAGAGCTGGAAGTTGGTTTTCCTGAAATTCAGGGTCCTGAGTAAATTTCTCATTTGGTTCATTTGGTTCATCTGATAGCTTCAAAGCTCTTTGAAGAAACAAAATCCTTCATTTAGATTAAGTGGCAGCCATGAGACATTGTGAATTTGAGGGAAGGAAGGGAAAGGAACAGAGTCAAAGACAGAAATGGTCAGACTGAGGTGGAACCTGCAGAAGACATTGATTTCCAAGAGGAAATAGCATCTAGCTCCTCTCCTCCCATCTCATCAGAAAACAGCCGCAGAAAATCCTTTTCCTGCCACAAGAGCAAATTAGACTGGGAGCTGTTTTAAGGTAACTTTAGATATCTGGGGATACCCTCACCTCACTTCACAGTAAGCTTTTTATCATCATTTCTACATTGTTATCTTGGATAGTGCAGCCTTACTTGGAAGTCTCCATCTGTGAAGCAAAATACCTATTTTTGACTTTCACGAGTAGGAAGTACCACTATAGTCTTAGCACTCAAGGAGCCCTAGGGGAGCAGGGATGTGTCTCTTCCAGGGAAGAAATGGCTTTGTCTGGGATTGTTCCCTGAGGTTACACAGAAGCTACATGGTGGTAATCCCTACCAAATAACTAATTTGGTTTACTACAGCATAAGATATATAACTGCTTGACACTATTGGCTTCCACAGAAGTTAGGTGGTAAGCAACCTGGAAAGCAGCTAAAACATGGAAAAACAAATAACATACAAACTATACACAGGAACAACAGGAGCAGAGGACGAAGATTAATTCACATGGCTATTCTGTGAAGGCTCAAGGCATACCAGCTGCATCCACATCAGTCTTTAATAAAAAACATTTCCTTTCACTTGTAACCACACTTTAATCACTCTGTTAGGCAAGTGATGCCCATTTCACACTCTGTGAGCACCAGAAGAAGCAAAGTCCATCTGCCTTGTTTGCTGCTTAGTTAATTGCCTGAATAAAACCATTACCCAGAATGCCACCACCTCTAGTAAAAAGTATTTTTATTTTTCCCTTCCTAGGTTTAGTAGAAAATAAAATTAGGAAAACCATCATGATCACCAATCCATCTATGCTCCTTTCATTAGAGAAGTTTTACATCTTCAAACTACTGCAATCTTATTAAAGAGCAAACGTAATTTTCAGAAATGGATTTCTCTTAGTTAATTCACAGGTTCACCACGAACATAAAGTTTTTTTGGCCAGCAAGATACGTCAGAGGACACCAAACACACATACAGAAAAACCTTCTAGAGTTTATAAGTAGTTGTTTTAGTTAACAGAGAGATGTCTCTACATGACTGAATTGCAACAAAACCAACAGAAAACGGCAAGTGTGTGAGTAGTAAGGATCTGAATAAATGAACTCCCTTTTCAGGCATAACTTATGACTTCGATGTAAAATTTTGAGAGATGCAAAACCCAGGGTTTTATCAGATGCTTACATTTGCAGTATTTGTTTTTTCAATTTCTGAGCAAGGACAATAAGGAAGGGAAGTCTGCCATTACAAAATCACCGTGCTATTGAGGCCCAGAACTAGCATTTTTCCTTTCTCAATGTGCAGGAAAAAAGGCTCATTTGCCAGGAATGATTTTTGCTCAAGCAAAAATCCCACTCAAAGCAAAAAGCTCACATCTCAACACAAAGTTCTGCCAACAAAACCGTCACCTGTTACACTACAGCAAGCCTTAGAGCCCATCACAGGACAATCAATTTGCAATAATACCTTTCAAAAAGCAGCTTCTCTGTTTGTATGGCAAAATAAGTTTCCCAAGCATATCATACTACATATTTTCTCAGATTTGAGGGCAAAAGCCACAATGAATATTGATCTTACCTTCAAAGGAGAGATGTGTGACTGTAAGACATATCCATGGACATTCTCTATTTGAGACAAGTTCTTCTCTGACACATGAACAAGCTCTGGGCCTCTCACTTCATGGGTTAATCGAGGCAAAGTATGGTCATGTGGAGCATCCTCATCTTGATAACGATATTTCTAGATAAAAGAGATGGCAAGGAAGAAAAAGTAAGCACATGTATTAATGCAAATATAGGACAGCAGATAAACTATCAGGCATTAGACAGTATAACCATCCAATTTCCTCATCTATTCTGGAGACAAGACCTCATTATTTTTTCAGAGAGAAATATCACACTGATACACAAAACTTTCACTATCAGATAGACATTTGAGACAACATACTGGCAAGGGTTGATAATGAAAAAAAGACATGTTGATCAGCTGAGCTGTAGCTCACATTTCACATCCCCAGGTTAACAACACTTAACACTTCCGTAGCCTTTCTCTGCAAAATATCTGAGTCATTTTCCATTTAGCACCATGTACTCTGATGCTCAGAGCGCACATGCGCTGCCACAGAGCCACCGTCAGGCAGAAAATCACTCTCCAGTAAAGGAGGAGGAGTGTAACTCAGAAGAGTTCATAATGCTTTGGGAATAAGACAGGACACATAGTGCTATTGCAAATGTTCTTTTCAGCTGACAGGCACATGTCAAAATATTGGAATGAGCAAAATCAAAGAGTAAGACTTATTTGGAAGGCCATATAAGAAGTCTTAAGTTCAGGTATGTTCAGAAGGAGGTTGTGAAGCAGACATCTCTGCTGCTCTGTGTTTCCCTTTGACTGCTCAGCTCTGGGGTGTTACTTCGTGTACTCATTCTAAAGGAAACCATCCCAGTTTATTCCTGCCTTCACTCTCATGTATGCCGATCACTTTCAGAACGCACACGTGACACAATTTATTCTCTTCCTCCTTTCTGGGATATGCCTGCAATCCTTCACATATTCACTTTTCAGATAATATAATTAATGAATCCATAAAATGACTGGCACCAGCCAAGTATTATTTGGGCAAGAAGCCATCAGCCTAATAGATGGTACTCCAACCAATGTCACATTAAAGGCTTTGCATACAGATTATTTAAGCCCCAAGCAATCAATTATTTTTTGAATCCAGTGAGTACGCTTTCAAAAAAAGATGACTACTCAGAGACACCCTCTTTGAAGTGAGTCATTTTCTAAAATGTGATTAGGAGAGATAACCACAGAAAACCAGAGTTATCCCATCTCCCCAGGAAATGGTAAAAATGAAAATGTTCAGTGACAGCTTTCTAAAGAGACACAAGACAGCAGTGGCAGAAGCCATCAGAGGCTTTGGCCAGATCATTCACGGAACTTTGCAGCCCAAGAAGCAGTGTAAGGTGGCATTAAAGACAAAGTGTCTCCTCTTTGTGTCCATCAGTAAGTCCTTTCCTCATCACTGCACTGTAGCTGCTACATAACTGAGAGCCAAGGCCCACAGGAAAGTGGCTCACCCTGAGCCTTGTGCTCCTGAAAAGCAGAACGCTTTCATGCATCTCCACTCATAGACTTTCCAATGAAAAAATATGTTTCATAATTAAAATTGATCTTTTTATCTGATAACTGCACATTCCCATGACAAATTCAATAATATCCATGTTCATGTGCCATGAATAGATTTCCACTTTTCCATTTGCCTTTGTTTCTCTCCTACCCCAAGCCCAGCCTTCTCATTCTTCACAAAGTATGAGCCTAGAGAATTTCTGGGTCAATCTGGTTCTTAGCACCAAATTCACTGATTTTCATACATCTTTCCTCCCACAGCATCTCTTCACTGAAATGCTTTCAGCTGTGAACTAAAACAGTTTGACACAGCAAAAAGCCAGTGATAAGGCTGAAAACACCAAGCCAGACTTCAGACTTCCCTGCAGAAATGCCTCATTCCTCTCTATCACTCTGACCTGATGGGGTCCTGTAAATGTCCTTGAAATTACCCCATTCCTGAGAAACCAGAGTTTTCTCTAAGGGTTAATTCAAATTTCCAGAGGGAAAACCATGATTGCACGGAAATGCTACTCTTCATTTGACAAAAGAACAGGTGGATGTCTTATGATAATTAAATTACAAATCAGTGCCTGCTGCTGACAGGGTATTGTACGCTGCCAACTACCATCAGATATTTAAAATCCTCTGTAATTACCTATAATGGGGGGGTGGAGTGTGCTGCTGTGAATTTTTAATATGAACGTGCCTTTTTATAAGAGATCATTCTCTCTACAATGTGAGATTATTACAGCATCACTGCTCCTCACACTGTACTGTCTAAAGGAGCATTTCTAAGGCCGTATTTGCAAAAGACTTGTCAGCAAAACAGTACTGAAGGTATGAATCTAGCAGAAAGTAATGGTCAAAAGCCTTAAATTTGAAAGAAAAAGCTGACACTGTAGAAAAAAACCCCACCAAAACAGGAATTTAACAGTACAAGTTGCACTAACCAGACTACTGCACCAGCATGGAAATACGGATATTCTCACAACATACCTTTGACAGATTGTCAGTGAATTAAGACAGTTAGAGATATATCATTCAATTTTGGGACAAAGAGAACTGCTTTTTACAAAAGGCTTCAGTATTTTTTTGCAGTTACCATCAGTTTGCTTTGCAGAAAATGCAAAGAGAAGATTTCATTTTAGATCATCTCAAACTGACTGGTGTCCTAAGGTGCTGAATGTGGTCCTACGGAGTTGCCATTAAAAAATACATGTCCCCATTCTTCCCTAAGTTCCCCTCTGTCTGGACCACATTCCACATACATCAACACATGACTTGTGTTTGCCCTTGTGAGGACTACAAAAGAAGGAAGTAAAGTGTGATATGGGAGCCATGACACTCTACAGCATCCTGTGAAATATGAGCAGTCAGTGAATCCAGGTCTTAACCTGCAAGAAGACCCTCTCACATGTGCAAGAGACACAGAGGCAAAGAAGTGATGTTGCTTTTCATTCAGCTGAAGCTTGAGAGTAGGTACAGCTGACAGATTTTAATGGTGAAAAAAAAAATAACACAACATAGTCATTTAATGGTAATCCATTGATAGAATCATAGAATCTCCTGAGTTGGAAGGGACCCCCAAGGATCAAGTCCAACTCCTGGCTCCACGCAGGGATAGCCAAGTATGGGACTGAATGCATAGTCCAGATGCTTCTTGAACTCAGTCCAGCTCAGTGCTGGGACCGCTTCCTTGGGAGCCTGTTCCAGTGCCGGACCCCACTCTCAGTACAGCACCCAAAACTGCCCTGAGAACTCGAGGTGAGGCCGCCCCAGTGCAGTGCAGAGCCAGACCACTCCCTCAGAGCCCATCTACTGTGTTGAAGACAGAGGCAAAGAAGGCTTTAAATGTCTCTGCTTTGTCTGTGTACCTGTTAGTAATACAACCGTTCTTATTGAGTAAGGGACCAACGTTATCTCTGGTACTCCTCTTGTTAATGTATTTGAAACCCCCCCTTTTTTTTTTCAGTTCTAACAGCTTTGGCCACACAAATTTTCTCCCAACAAAGGCAAACAGCATCCCTGTAATCCTCCCATGTTACCTGACCTTGCTTCCTTTGGCTACACCCTTTCTTTTTCCACCTGAGCTCTAGAAGAAGGTCCCGATTAGGCCAAGCCAGCCTCCTGCCCTGCCTGCTTGATTTCCAACATTTTGGAATTGCCTGCTCCTGTGCTTTTAGAAAGTAGTACTTAAAAAGTGACCAGCATTGATGTACCCTGATGCCTTCAAAAAGAGTTTCCTAGCGGACCTTACCAACTAGTTCCCTGAGCTGCCAAAAACCTGCTCTCCCCATATCCCAGTTTTGGAGGCAGTTTTCCTCTTCTTGCCAAAGATTTTAAATTCTACTACTCTGTGGTCACTATGGCCAAGACTGCCACCTACTACCACTTCCCCACAAGCCCTTCTCTGTTTATGAGTAAGCGATCTAGGAGGGCACCTTTCCTTGTTGGCTCCCTTAATACCTGAACAAGGAAGTTATCATCCAATTGCTTTAGGAATCTCCTGGACCTGTTTGTATTAGCCATGTGGTGTTACCAGGTAATGTCTGGCAAGTTGAAGTCTCCCATAAGGACAAGAACAGATGATCTAGAGGGGTTTCTTTGTTCCCTGAGGAATAACTTGTCAATGTCACCGTTCTGGCTGGGTGATCTATAGTGGACTCCCACTACAACCCTTTATTTGTTTGTCCCTTAATCCTTACCCAGACACTCTCAATGGTGTCGTCACCAACTGACAGCTCCATGCAGTCCAGTGATTGCACACAGCACCAGCCCCCCACCTCTCTTGCCCTGCCTATCTCTTCCGAAGAGCCTGTAGCTATCTGTCGCTGCATACCAGTCACAGGACTCTTCCCACCAGGTTTTGTTTGAACCAATGATGTCATACCTCTGGGACCAAGCTAGGTCTTCTATCTCTTATTGCTTGTTCCTCATGCTACATGCATTGGTGTAGGAGCACTTCAGTTGTGCTTCAACGTGCTCTGCACCTCATGGAGTGGGCTTAAGGAATTCTCTGACACACAGTGCATCTGACTGTAGCATGACATCCTGTATTTTATCACCAGCTGTGTGGACACACTTCAGTTGGACCTTTGGTCCCACTCCTGACTTTGACACGCGGCTGCTCAGCTCACTAGTCTGGTTTTACTCCCTTCCTTCAGATCTAGTTTAAAGCCCTCTCCAGAAACCTTGACAACTCCTGGGCTAGGATCCTTGTCCCCCTTTGGGGCAGGTGGGCCCCATCTGCCGCCAGCAAACTCAGTGCTGAATGAACCATCCCATGATCAAAAACTCCAAAATTCCACTGATGGCACCAGCCTCTTAGCCACAAGTTGATCAGGTGTGTCTTCCTGCTTTCAGTGTTTTTCCCTGCTTCTAAAGGGATGGAGAAAAACACCACCTGTGTTCCCGCACCTCTTACTAATTGCCCCAATGCCATAAAGTCCAGTCATGAGTGGATCCTGTTCCAAATTTCTCTTCAAGGCCAGTCTGTTAAAAATACTCTGGCTAGCACAGTACGTTTTGTTAAAGAAAACAATAGTGATAGCAGTTTTAGATCTTCTGCATCAGCATTTCAAGTCTGGAATACTATTTCTGTTTTATGGTCCTACCCAGGAGAGGCCAGACTTCTACATGTTAGAAGCTGGGGTCTTCACATAACCTATATAAGTTAAAGGTCACAGGGGAAGGAATTTCTGCAGGACATTTCCTACACAAGACAATGACCTCTTCAAGATCCGGTTGCCTCACTGCAGTCTAGGGATAGGCAAGGTATGCAACTGGGTCCAAACACTACCTGTTCCTTACAGAATCACAGAATCCCAGACTGGTTTGGGTTGGAAAGGACCTTAAAGCCCATCTAGTTCTATCCCCCTGCTATGGGCAAGGACACACTCCACTAGCCCAGGGTGCCCAAAGCCCCATTCAACCTGACCTTGAACCCTGCCGGGAGTCCAGGGGCAGCCACAGCTTCTCTGGGCACCCTGTGCCAGGGTCTCACCACCCTCACAGAGAAGATTTTTCTTCCTCATATCTAATCTAAATCAATCCTCTTTTACTTTAAACTCATCCCCTCTTGTCCTATCACTCTCTGCCCTTGTAAACAGCCCATCTCCATCTTTCCTGTAGTCCCTTCAGGTACTTGAAGCTGCTCTAAGGTCCACCTGGAGCCTTCTCTTCTCCAGGCTGAACAAGCCCAATTCTGCCAGCCTGTCTTCACAGGAGAGGTGCTCTGGCTCTCTGGCCATCTTTGTGTCTTCTGGGCTTGCTCCACTTACTCCATGTCTTTCTTGTACTGGGGACTTCAGAGCTGGAGACAGTGCTGCAGGTGAGGTTAGACAACAGCGGAGTGGAGGGCTGGACTCATCTCACTTGTCCTGCAGCCCATGATATTTGATTTCTGGGCTGCAAGCACATATTGCTGGCTCATGTTGAGCTTTTCATCCCTCAAAAACGCCAAGTTCTTCTACTCAGGCCTGCTCTCATTCATTCCCTGCACAGCCTGTAGCTGTGCTTGGGATTGCACCAATCCATATGCAGGACCTTGCACTTGGCCTTGTTGAACTTCACGCAGTTCACCAGGTCCCACCTCTCAAGCCTGTCCAGGTCCCTCTGGATGGCATCCCTTCCCTCCAGTGTATCAATTGCAGCACACAGCTTGATGTCATTGTCAAACTGGCTGGGGGTGCACTTGATCCCACTGTCCATATCTCCAACAAAGATATTAAGCAGTGCTGGTCCCAATACTGACCGCTGAGGAATGTCACTTGTCACTGGTCTCCATTTAGACATCAAGCCCTTGACTGTAACACTTTTAATGCAACCATCCAGCAAATTGCTTATTCACCAAGTGGTCCATTCATGAAACACATGTGTCTCCAATTTAGAGACAAGGATGTTGTGTGGGTCAGTGTCAAATACTTCACACAAGACCCTGACTCACATGCCTTTTCCCTCAACCCAGGATTTGAGCTGCTTTTCAATTCCCATGTAGATTAGCTCCACTGATAGTCATCTGCTGCAACCTTGACACAGGAGCTGCCTTTGAAGAGGCTGAGCGTCACCCTCCCCCATTGCATATTAGGTCCAGCATTCAATACACTGAAATTGTTCACAGTTTTAACAACAGGCAAAAAACTAAAACCATAATGAACTTGGTAAATTTAGATAAAATTTTAATCACATAATCACAGAAGGGCAGGGGTTGGAAGTAACCTCTGGAGATCATCTAATCCAACCCCCTGCCAGAGATGGATCACCTACAGCAGGCTGCACAGGACAGAATCCAGGGTGGGGTTTGAATGTCTGTCTCCAGAGTAGGAGACTCCACAACCTCTCTGGGAGGTCTGTCCCAGGGCTCTGCCACCCTCACAGTAAAGAAGTTCCTCCTCATGTCCATGTGGAACTTTCTATATTCAAGTTTGTGTCTGTTGCCTCTTGTCCTGTCACTGGACAAAAAGACTGACCCCATCCTCCTGACCCCACCCCTCAAGTATTTATAAGCATTGATAAGATCCCTCCTCAGGCTTCTCTAGGCTAAAAAGTCCCAAGTCAAATCTGCAAAGTCACATTAAAAACGTGTTAGTTCCACCTTGTATCACTTTTGTGCTCTTTTTTTTCTGTGGTCTTCGATGTGTTGAATTTCACTGGGACTGGTCCCCTAAGGCAGCAAATTTCAATGTCATACAGATGAGTATCTTGAGAAAACAAACTTTACAATTTGCACACACAAGTCCTTGGGCATTCATCCAATCATGAGTAGAAATAATGTTACTCATTCAACTGATTGCAAATGAGCAACACAGCTTGAATTCTGAATATTTGCAATCAATCTATAGAGTAAAAAGAGAAAAAAATACTCTTCTCATTATATAAAATGGAAGAAATCACAATCTGCTTGCCAAGAGTGTGGAAGTAGATTAAGAAGCTTAAATCATTGAATAATTATACTTATTGTGAATGACTTGCTCTTTTGCTTATCAAGTAGATTTCTAACAACCTTGTCACCATATCACAGCAATACGTTTCATCCAAGAAGCCCAAAGAGCTTTTAAGTGGTAGTCAAGTTGGATAACATCCTGTTGAAAATAAGTATGTGCATCATCTAAAGGTGGGTAAAATTAGGCACAGAAATACAACAACTTACTCAAGGTCACAAAGAGAATTAATCAAGCAGTGGTAGAACTGAGGAGATTTTTTCCAGTCTGCTCTTCTAAGCACAAGACCTAGTGCAACTACAGTGACTTTAAGGTTCTAGGTTAGCTATTGCCATTGCAATTTATTTATAGATTTGGGGTTTTTGTTGGTTCGGGGTTTTTTTCCCCTATAAAGGTTCTGGGAGACAGAAGGATTTCTAAGGTCAGGAATTAGGTTTTTCTCTGCGTCAATGTAATAGCTAGCAGTGCTTTGTGTAATTTATATTGTGCTATCTCTGAGAAACACATAGTGATTTTTAGAGGACAAGAGGTTTCACATAAGAATGAAAATTGTTTCACAGAAGGGACACTATCCACACTGAATACTGGGAATTTGCACAGCTTTTCTATTCAATACATCACAAAGTTCTATTTCTTTCATGAAGGAAAAAAAAATGCAATTATACAATTTCTTCTCTCAGTTTACTGAAATCAGCAGGTTTTTGCACATTGTAGGGAATATATGTTCAGTTTTTTTAAGAATACAAGTACAGTGCAGTGGAAAAAACCCGTTTTACAGTATTTTACTCATCTGGTTTTTTAAACTCTAAATAATTTCATTTTTCATCATGAAGTAAAATGAACATTAGCCAAAGTACCCCTTCCTTGTTAGCTGGACGTAGTTTCACCTCTTGCTCACAAGATGGCACAATAACCATCGAGTTAAACCAAATTCTCACGTTCAGCTGTGAAGTGTTGCAGGAAAAAAGGAGTTGCTATGATATGTCGTAAAACTTCAAGGAATTTTTACTTTGAACTGAGCTGATAAAACATTATTAATAAAAAGACGGCAGTGTTTTATATTAAGTATATAAAAACAGGTAAGCACCATATACAAAACTCTCAGCTGAAGAAAAGTTTTATGAGTTCATGTGAGCATCAAAAGTTACAGGGTAATAGGAACCTTACTGTTTTTTGCAGGCTTTAGCATGAACAAAACCACTATGTATTGACAAGACTGAGACTAGCCAGAATGCTGCATTCCTCAAGGAATTCAAAATCCTAATTAAAACCGCCTGCATGCAAATCTGTACCATGAGGTATTCAGCTCCATATGCTGCATCACATTTTGGACCTGTTAACAGCATCAGTTTAGCCCTCTGGAGGTTGCTACTTGCTATCCCATAATTTAAAATATATTTTTAACTTGAAGTACCGGTGCAAAAAAAAAAAACCCAAACCAACACTCTAAGAGGGCGGCTTTGCTAGTATTAAATGATGAATATGGCTGCAGACTATAAAAATCAGTACCCTAAAAAAAAAAGGCCAGCTAATACTGATTGTTTATCTTAGTGGAGCAAGGAAAGACGTGGGTGAAGTTGTAAAATTTATCAGCATCCGGCTATAGACACCTCTTCATCCCTTTGTCCTGCAACAACTTCACTTGCATACTCCTTTTTGCAGTTTTCAACTCTTGCCTTCAAAACATTTTTTCTGCTAAGCCCATGTTCCTACAACCACTACAGAAATCTTCATATCTTTCCAGGTCCCTCCAAGCACCAAGTCCCCATTCCCTGATCCCCCAGCGTGGAAGCAGTGAGCCTCAGAATTTCTCCTTTTCCCTGCTTTGCCTGACCTGAACAACATTGTCTGGCATGGAGAGGTTGTGCTGAGGTTACTACTGAGTACTTGGAGAGAAAGAGCTGCCAAATACCATTGGTTGCCGTGTCTCAGTTTCGGGGCCAATAAGCCTGCAGTGGGAATGCAGCACGGCGAAGCAAACACCCCCCTGGTTTCATATCAGAGGTTACAAAGTCGTCATGTTATGTAATAAATAATATATTATTATTGCCTGAAACAAATGATACAGAGAAACAAACAAAAACCACAGAAACGAATGGCTTGGCCCTCATGTTTTCTGTCCCCTAAATACAGATTTTAATTTAGTCCAGCTTTTCTCAGCACGTGACATAGCAGGGCACTTGTGTTTTGCAGCTGAAACCCTCTCCCCAGTCTTCACACTCAGGTGCCCTACTTAGTAGAATTTATATAAAAAATAGGACTCTTCCTAGTGCATACTGCTAGTGACTTCCTCACAGTTATCTAACTATAAAAAATCAGAAATGCATGTATCTATGTAGTGACTAATTTAACCCTGTGTTTTCATTATGTTGGTTCCCAAAGGCCTTCTGAGCATCAGCCAATAGGATAGGAACTGGTGAGTTGCTCTGAGGATAACCAAGTCTGTCCCTGAAGTGTTTCTCAGCCCTCGTGGGTCTTCAGAAGATGTAGCTGTGCTGGGCTTTTTGTGGCCTCAAGCCCAAAAGATTCAAATGTGGGACACTGCCCAGATACATTAGCCCCCACTGGTGGTTACTGTGGAGAACTTCCGGTTTGAAGGAATGCTGTGAGACTGTTAATTCCAGAGTTAATCATGACTCCCCTAAAGGTCCCACTGAAGGGGGTGTCTAGGGAGGGATGGCCTCTGGGCATAGTCTCGCGTGCTGTAGCTTTTCCAACTATGCCCATGAGCTCATCTTATGCCCAAGCATCATATGCAGCCTCTAGTTTTTCCTGACAGCAGTGCTAGGCATGGGTGGTTCTCCACCTCCTCCATCTTTCACCCTGTGCAGTCCTGGTCCTCAATCCCATTCTTTTACTTGTAGTGATCAAGATTAGGAGGGTTTTACAGGTTTGTCTGAACCTGAATTGTGCACTTGTGGAGCTCCCAGCTTGACAAATAGTTGTGTCAGTTCTGATGGAGGAGGCAACATAGGAGTAGGAATGAAAGGTCAAGGAGGAGCAGAGCAATTCCTTCAGAAAGCATTGCCAATATAAAAAAAGATACGTGAAAATATTGCCCCGAGTCATCTCCTCCCTTGGATACATACATAATCCAATATAGTTAACTTGACCTGCCAGTGCCAATACCCTAAGCCAAGGGAACTATAATGTGTAATGGCAAATCTAAGAAAGGCTGATTTGAGATTTCTCAAGGAAAGAGAATAGAAAAATCATCAAAACAGGGACTGGAGCAAATGGACATAAGGACTGAAGCTCAGGTGGTAAAATCAGAAAAGACAGAGAACTCCAGCTTCTGTGATGCTCTGGTGCTGAAAAATATGTGTGAAACCCCAAGGGCAAGCAATTGTCCTATCTCCCACCAGACCCAATTTGCACAGAAAATAGCTGCTCCCAGCAAATATTCAAGTGGCAAAGGCCTGTGGCTCTGATGATGGTGGCCTTGTCCCCTGCTAGGTCATGTAGTATTTTCATCTAGAAACGTGGAGAGTAATTTCAAAATTCTACCCTTTCACTGCTCATGCAATGCCGTTTCCCAGACCTCTTGAATCTAAGAGTTCCATTGATACCCTTTCTGCAGTCCCAGGTCAAAATGAAATCTAAGAGGAAAATTAGACATATCTTTTCTTAAATTAAGACTCAATTCATAGGTTAAAAGAAAGATAAATCTGATGAGTGAAGCACTCAACAGTTGAGGAAGTACAATTTCCTCATGAACCCTATCATGTTCACTCTGCAGACAGGATAGTCCTTTGGGAATAATGTGTATTGAATGAAACAAGAATTGTGTGTCTGTGGGATTCCAGTAGCATTTCTTACAGCAAATGAAGAATTTTGGACAATGGTTATATATAGCAAAAGGCTGCTTTCAGGCCGAGACAGGCAAATGCTATTGCAGATAACTGTTTCCATTCTTGCTTTTGCCACAGAAATCTCATACAACATCAGGCATTTCACAAAACCAAACTTTCCAAAGGTTCAGAACAGAGATTTTCCTTGCTTTGGAAAGTTTTGGTAGATGTAGATGAACAGTTTTTGCAAAAGTTAGGCTATGCACAAAAAAAATTGCAAGGGAAACCTGTGTGCTCTAGAAGACAAAGGATGAATTGTTACCAGCTGACATAGAATCACCTGAGTTGGAAGGGACCCCTAAGGGTCATCAAGTCCAACTCCTGGCTCCACATAGGGACAGCCAAGTCAGAGCATGGCACTGAGTGCATCGTCCAGATGCTTCTTGAAATCAGTCAAGCTTGGTCCTGGGACCACTTCCCCGTTCCAGTGCTGACCCCCCTCTCAGTACAGAACCTCTTCCTAACATCCAACCTAAACCTCCCCTGTCACAGCTTCATGCCGTTCCTCTGTGTTCTATCCCTGGTCACCAAAGAGAGGAGATCGGTGCCTGCCCCTTCACTCCCCCTCATGCAGGAAGCCACAGACCCCGATGAGGTCTCCCCTCAGCCTCATCTTCCCCAGGCTATCCAAACCAAGGGACTTTAGCCTCTTGCCATAAGACTTCCCCTCCAGACCCTTCACCACCCTTGTTGCCCTCCTCTGGACACTCTCCAAGAGTTTTGTGTCCCTCTTGTACTGTGATGCCCAAAACTGCACCCAGGACTCGAGGTGAGGCCACACCAGTGCAGTGCAGAGCGGGATGATCCCCTCCCTAGACCCACTGGCCATGCCGTGCTTGATGCACCCCAGGATGCGGTTGGCCCTCCTGGCTGCCTGGGAACACTGCTGGCTCATGGGTAACTTGCTGCTGACCAAGATCCCCAAATCCCTCCCAGCACAGCTGGCCTCTAGCGCCTGATCCCCAAGTCTGTATGTGGAGCCAGGGTTGCCCCTTCCCAGACGCAGAATCCAGCACTTGCCCTTGTTAAACTTCACACTGTTGGTGATTGCTCAGTTGTCTAATCTCTCCAGGTCTCTCTTTAAGGCTTTTCTACCCTCAACAGAGTCAGCAGCAGCTCCCAATTTCGTGTCATCTGTAAATTTACTAAAGACACCCTCTACTCCTGAATCCACTTAATTTATGAAAATGTTAAAAAGTACTGGGCCTAAAATGGAGCCCTGAGGAACCCCACTAGTGACTGGCCACCAGCCAGATGTAGCCCCATCAACCAATTGCCCACCCAACGCATTACTGCTTTCTCTAGTAGTATGCTGGACATTGGCCACCTATATCTTCTGAAACTAGCATGTCAATCAGGTTCCCTTGCTCATAAGTGGAACATCACAATAATACAGGTATATTTATCAAAGAACTGCTCACTGAAGGCATTTTTTCTATCCTTTTTTTCTTACTTGGACTGAAAGCAGCTCAGGATTTAGGCATATTGAATAGGAAGAATTTCATTCTCAGTATTGCAAGCTGGACGTAGAAACTAGTGGACTCATTTGATCTTGTAAAACAGGTAGATCACACAGGGATATTGTGATATCCCAAGCTAATCACAGAGGGATACTGTGAAAATAAATTCATTAGTGTTTATGAGATACTTGGATACTGTGGACAAGCTCAGTATAACAGGAAAACTAATAATTCTGTAAACAGAGGACAGTTTGTATGGCATGCATTAAATAATGCAGGGAGACATATGTTGAATGTAAAATGCGATATGAAATACCACTCTACATGACTGAAAGAAGCAGAGGGCCTGTGAAACAAAAATAACTGTGTAATTAAAAATATTTGGGTTATATTACCAATGCTACATTATAACATATATGGCCACAGAGGGCCTGAAATACAATTGCTTAGACCATCTTAATTCTTGTGTTTCCTAAATCTGAGTGGTTAATTTTATAACTCTGTTGTCCCTTAGCTGTTCTTTGAACACAATGTATATACACATAATAAAACCTCATAAATTTTAATAGCATTCCTGCTCTTCTACTGTGGTGAAGAAGGTATAGAGAGTACTGAGTTTTTCAGTCTTTGTGGAAAATTGTCTTTTCTTAAATAAAAATACAAATGTTCTGTGTACATAAACTTGAAAAATAATCTCACTGTTGTCACTGATGAACCCAGACCATCATCTCAGAAGATAATGTTCTTTTTTACCTATTTTAGTTGGTGCTGAAAAAATGATTACAAATCCCAAACATCTACTATTTTTATCAGTCTCCTCTTTGAAAAGCTATGAAGTGTTTACTAACAAAAAGATGGATTTAGCACATTTTTACTGGGTGTTCAATAGGCCAGCAAAATGTATTTCTGTCAGGTGTTTTTTGCATGTGTTTGACACCCGTAAGAGTCAAGCTCAACAGTTCCAAAGCAGCTTTGGACCTTTGGGTCTTAATCCTTCTACAGCCTTTCAGTACAGCATAACTGTAGCCAAATAATCTGTGCTTTCAGCTACTATAATAAAGCTGTGGTTAAGGCATAAGCAGGCAAAGTAGCTGTCATTATAAGCAAAATACAGACAAACCTGAAGGTATTGTATGAGCCAGGGAATATTTGTTTTGCTGAGGGTATCAACAAAATCAGTATTTCTAGCTCTCCACGAGCTTCAGTAATGATTTGAGGAATTTATGGCTCCAGGGACTGATCTGATGGCAACACATCAAGGTAAAACTACTGCCAGGTAAGGAGCTGGGCAGGAAGACAATATCCCATTAAACAGCACTACCGGCAGGCACACTCAGTTTAATGTAATGGGAAAATCTCTTGGGATTACATCCTCTGAACCCACAGAGGGAATGAATCCACCACTACTGGGGCCATACCTTACTTGGAATTAAGAGCGAACTGCTTATCACCGCCACTACTTATTTTATTTAAAAATCAACTAATAAAGGTACTACACCTATATTAGCTGAAAGGCCAAGCAAGCCTGCCAAGCACTGCCTTCCTTTCCTTTTCAAGTCCAATGGATCAGATTGGATCAAATTGCTCATGTTGAATAGAACTGCAGGTAGTTAGCAAAGCTGCAGGAAAGGAAGGGATACATGCAGAGATTTTTTGCTTTGTGTAGAACTGGTTTTAAATCTGAGCACCTGAATTTGACTGTCCCCTCTGTGTCCTGTTTGGTCATGTAAGCATTTTTCACATTTGAACTTCAATGTGAAAATCAGCCCGTAATTACTCTGCTGGATGGAGAACATGGTTCTTTGTTGGAGATGTTATTCTGGAATCTCCTTCCGTAGTCATGTTGGAAAAATAGGCATTTGTTTTTATTTTTAAGTGATCTGGAGCACCTACATCTTCAACGAGCCAGCTGGGCTCTGAGTCTCTGCAGACATAAGCTAGAGTCCATGCCCAAATGGTCAGGTGCTTGTCTTGTGTCATGTTATAGCGTGTATCTCACAGGGTTAGCAATGTATGAAAAGTCCTTTAGAGGTGAAAAATGCTAGAAAAATCAAATTTATGTTATATGGCATAGAAAACTCTCTGGGCACAAGACAAAGATTTAGATGGAAATTGGCTATCAGTCCATTTCCTTGAAAAACAAGATTCTACACCTCTCAGTCTGCACACCTCAAACTTCATTGCTTTTGAAAGTTATCACCAGATTCTTGTTGGATACAACTGTTGTGTCGTACCATTGTGCCTGCCTGTCTTTGTGTTGAATTCTACAGAATTTTGAGCCTTTCTTGATGAGGTTTCTGGTTGTTTCTGTAATTGCAGAAAGCAGAGGAAGACAAAGGAGAAACCCGAATGCTTTAGAAATTAGCAAAGTAATCTCTGAAACAATAAGAAATTTCTTTCTTGCACACTGACCTTACCAATATTCAAAGCCATCCTTCCTTGCAGTAATGCTTAATTAAAAGGTTAAATCCCTACTGCATTCACTATGAATTTCTATTTCAAAAAGTCTGGATATTGTAACAAACTTTTTTCACTTTCTTTACATCTTCAGCTGAAGGAAGTAAATTTCTTGTACAAAATATCACAAAGAAAATAAACCAAACACCTTTGGTCTCAGGAAGGCTGCATAAATGACTGTCAGATGAATAACAATGTCATGGTACATTTTCTGTTCTTCTTAATTATTAGAAAATGAGGACAAAGCAAAACCCATCCTGGTTAAAATTAGATTCAGCCCAGATCATAAGGCAATCATGAGGCACTGTTAACATTGAAATGGAAGACAGTGTTATAAAATGATACCCAAAACAAAACTGAGACAATCCCAAGCAAATAGCTTGGTCTAGACACAGCAGTTTTATTATTAGGTAGAGAGGGTTTTTTAAGTCCTGACCCAACAAATGGATTGATTGATTATATAAATACATATTTTCCAGAGCTCTATGTGCACAGTTGGCCTCAGATCTGCAGCATCCATCTGGGAATATGGCCTATTTAGAGCTATTTGCTTATTCATTATCCATCTTTCTTAGTACTTAACTAAGTGCTATATGGATAGCCAAAGGCCGATGTCTCTGTATGTTTTTTGATTAAGTAGCAAAGCAAACTCCCCCAAATAGAAGTTCTTTCGTAGAAACCACATCTTTTCCCCTGTATAAACCACCTTTACAAGAGCAAGCACGTCACTCTCCATTGTCTGTCAATCCTCTGCTGCTTAGCTGATAATACCAAGAAGGAAAACTATTTATTGGGAGTAGAGTTGTGATTTTCTACTGAAGAGAAGAAATGCTCCCTGGGAACCAAACTGAGCTGCAGCTCATTTTTATCCTGACAATGAGAGAGTGAGCATGCCTTTAACTTGTTGTTGACCTTTTTGCAGTTGGATTGCTGATCTAAAAGTCAGTGGTTATATATATAACATTATTCACATCAAATTATCATGTATAGAGTGGGAAAAACACATTTTACTATTTATAAAACTTCTCTGCATGAGCAAATTTCTGCAAACATTAATCACAACTGTGTGAATGACTATCCACACCATGGAAAATGCACCTTTTTGAGTGATTCATCTCATCTCTGCTGCTCAGGAAGGGGTGGACTGCCCTTTAATGGTGCCACACACTTGTCACCAACTACCCAAAAGCTGAGATATTGGCACTAGTGAACCTCACCCAGAAGCTCCCCCTTGGGAGGTGTGTTTATTTTTCTGTGTAGTAATCTGGCATTTTGTCCTAATTGCTACATGTCTACACCAAAGTGAAAAGTGCCTCTGTGGGAATTGCCACAACTTGTTGTAAACTTAGATCTGTATATTTTGAAAACTGATAATCTCCAGGTGGTGTGAAATTAGCCTGGTTCTTCTGCAGCTCTCCTGGGAAAGGCTATGCCATCTAATTTCCCTTGCTACCACGCAAACTATTAGACTCAACGCTGAACATAGCATTAGTCAAATCCCAGTGGCCAGTAATATTTTGGCCCTATACGTCTATGTTCTCATAGACACATTTCAGCTTTATTAGCCTATTAAAAGTGTGGCCTTATTAACGTTTTTAACCACAAAAATGACGATTAAATGGTGCAGCACGAAATGTTTTGAAGAGTCTCTTTTACAGATGATTAACTAGTGTTATGAGATGCGCTCTAGTTGTCTGAGCAAATGTAGGATGATACCTCACTTTTGTACTGGCTGTCCTCATTTTTAAAAAAAAACATTGTTGCAATAGTTAAATAGCTAGAAACATAGGATCTTATTTCACTGTATTTATGACAAATTTCAACATTTATCCGTTAAAAAGGTTGATGTGTCAGCCCCCCAAAATACATAACATTAACAAGACAAAGTCTGTTGTCAAAGTTTCTGAAGTACTTTGTTGAAGCCAAAGTTTTCCAAGTGAAGTGCATCAAATTGCTGAACCAAAATGTTTGAAGTGCTTTAGTTATTATGCTTAATGCATAAATATTTGCAGTTCTGGAGTCCCTCCCACCACACTAACTTTTGCAAATCAGTGCTTCTCATTTGCAAGTGCTCAGCATTCACCTGGATATAAGTCAGATGTCTGAATTTCCCAACACCCTTGCATACCTACTGACATTTTCTGCGTGCAATCAAATTTAACCTGCCAGTGAAATAACTTGAACACCTGCACTTTAGATATATATTGCCAAGCTATACTAGCTAGCATCATATGCGTAAGTGGCTAATCACATATGCTGGACCCCTTCTGTTCCTTGTTCCAGCCTCAGAATGCTTCATATTCCTCAGAAGTACTTCTAGGTAAAAAACCACTGAATTGTAACAGACTGTATGATGTGGCATATATTTATGGTTCTATACAATAAACATGACCCCTCTTTTCGTAATATAAATCTGGGTGCCCTTGCCAAGTACCTTATTTAAATTTATTTTAAAATAAACCAATGAAAAAAGGATGACCATTTATTTCAAAGCATGAATACTTAAAGTGAGTTTACATCTGACATTTCTATCCTGTCATGTACTTGTATATTTTTTATATGTTTGCTGTCTTTTTAGAATGTATCAGAAATCAACATTTGGTCCTCATTAGTAGGTTGTGGAATTTAGATTACTTGTTATCAGCAAGAAAATGTAGTCAGAAAACTCCCAAAAGACCATGAAAAGGATAAAACCCAAAAGATATTCCAAGTAGAATTGATGCCAATATTTGTATTTATTTATACTGCTACTCAAAGGGGTTTCACATGAAATTCTACGATTTCAAAAACCACTAAAGCTGCTGTAATCGTGAATCAAATGAAGAATTTCACTGAAAAAAAAGGCTAAAGAAAATTAGCATATCAATCAACTGCTTTACTTCAGTCAAAGTGCCAGTTTTTAAAATAATACAAGCTAACACATAACACAAAACAAAACTGAAAGGAAGACTTGAAATACAATACTTTGTTTGCAAGTGTGCTTTTAATTACTTTTGAGACAATTAATGAAGATTGATACATTCCATTGAAATATTTCTAAAAAATAAAATATTTTATAAGAGTTTCAGCTAACTTGGAGTTGCATCAAATCACATAAGCAGCTTATATATATACATATTCATGCACATTTAATTTTCTGTTTATTCCCTGCCCACAAACAAGAGGTCATTCAATAAATATTTTCACCCTAAAACCCTTTAATGTACCCAATTTAGATTTCTATATCTTGAAGTTATAGATTAAGAAGCTTTAGAAGAGACAATAGTACTATTAATTAGACTTGAAGATCAAGAAGGGATAACAATATAATTTATTAGAGCTTTAATATATCTGGAAAAAAAGGGCAAATATTTGGGCAGAGTGTCTAGCATTAAGTTAAATATAATTCTATCTTTCAGCATTTCTAATCTGTCTGCCAATTAAGTACGAAAGACAGAATTATAAGCAAAACAAACAAACAAGGAGTTTGGGGATGATGTTAAAACACATGTCCCTCAAGGATGAGGGATTTCCTACATATCCTCAAAGTGCAGCTGCCTGTTCCAGTTTCTTGATCCTCCCTCTGACTTCTTATTCTTATTCCTCTATTTCAAACTTTCAAAAGAATTTTAAAGAGGAGCTAAATTATTTCTAATTAGTTAAACCACATACAATTCATTAAGTGGAGAAATTCAGCACACACATCTGGTCATAAGACTCACTCTATTTCTTTAGCCTTGTCACTTTCAGCAAAACCCGCTTCACAAAATATGACAAGTCTAAGGTGAGATGCACAGGCTTAACAGCTAGGGGTTTGCATTCATCCCTTTGTGTGAGGTGCTTTGCAAAAGCTATCACAGTGACAATTAATTTAAATAACATGAAATATTCAGTGAAACCAACTCCCTCTCCCTGAATAAATGGCCATTTTAGCTGACTAAGAACACAAGGGGTGAGCTGAATATTGATGGCAGATCTTTTCTTCCGGATATGCAGAAACCACTGAATGGAGAATTTTCTTCTTCTATGGAAAATATGTTCTTAATTTCCTGCGGTTCATTAGAAAATCCCCAGATAGTGCTCTGTCCAGCTTGTATATCCATTTGTGATCAACATCATTTGAATGAATGATCGCTGCTAATGGAGGGAGGTTTCCTGTGCTGTCAACCCTCTTACATACATGGATGAGTTATGCTGCTTTCTGACCTGCTCCAGCCCTCCAGCACTGCCTGAGATACCTCCAAGAGGTGCAAAGATCAGTAAGAAAAAGCCGTCCTAGAGAGGGAGTGGGGCATGGAAGACTTCCCCCCACAAAATAAAGGAGGGGAAGGGGCTTGAACATTTTTGAGTTCTACATTAGCAGCACAGAGTACCTCAAGAGTTAGTGAAGCAGGTGATTCTGCCCCTCTACTCACTCTTGTGAGACCCCACCTCAAGTACTGTGTCCAGTTCTGGAGTCCCAAACATAAGAAGAACATGAAACTGTTGGAACAGGTTTAGAGGAAGGCCACAAAGATAATCAGAGGGCTGGAGAACCTCTCCTATGAAGACAGGCTGAGAGAGTTGGGCTTGTTCAGCCTGTAGAAGAGAAGGATCCGGGCAGATCTTATAGCCACCTTGCAGTACCTGAAGTGGCCTACAAGAAAGCTGGGGAGGGGTTTTTTAGAAAGGCATGGAGTGATAGGACAAGGGGGAATAGTTTTAAATTGGAAGGGGGGAGATTTAGATTGGATATTAGGAAAAAATTCTTCACTGTGATGGTGGTGCAGCACTGGAGCAGGTTGCCCAGGGAGGTGGTGGCTGCCCCCTCTCTGGAAGTGTTAAAGGCCAAGTTGGATGGGGCCTTGAGCAGCCTGATCTAGTGAAATGTGTCCCTGCCCATGGCAGGGGGCTTTGAACTTGATTATCTTTAACATCCTGTACAGCCCTAACCATTCTATGATCCTATGATAAGAAGAACATAGTCAGAAAGCAAAAAAAGTCTAGAAATCTCACAAACACAAATGGCCAAAGAGAGTTCAAAAATGGAAAAAACAAAAATAGATAACACTCAATTTCCTTTTATTCAATACAATCTTTCATAAACAGCTCGTGATCTGGTGGCTGGATGGAGGACTGTGCAGCTCTTGGGAATGTTGATATATATAATTGCAGAAACAAACTCTGAGGAGGCTGGGGAGCTGCAGAAGGAAAGCAAGGGCTTGATGAATTGAAATATGTCAACATTATGTGTAGACATAGGAACAGAAGGAAATGAAAGTGGAAAATCTGAAAATGCCTTTGTCAACTCTAAGAAGGGGGGAGATAGATATAAAAAATTGATCATTGATGCAAACAGACAAGGTCAGAGAGGTCCATGATTGGTGTACATAAGATTCCCAAAATAGCAAGAGGGAGAGTCTCTCTTTTCAAGGAAATATTATAGCTCTCTGACTTACAGAGCTGCAGTACAAGGTTTACAACAGAACTCTTGACTGAGAGTACATGCACACAAATAGATATTCACAATACGATGTAACATAAGCTAAGTTGTCAGTCTCAGCTTGCGCTAGAACACCTGTGTAGACATCAGTAATAAACAGCATTAAAAAAGGCTTTAAAGGGGTGTTAGTAAATTTATCTTACTGAATTTGAAATGAAAAGTCATTGGGGATGTCAGCTGCAATTTTTCTGTCTTTCTTGGTGTGCTATAATTTCTTAGGCAGAGAGAAGACTACACTGTCATAGCCAAAACAGTTCCACTAAGACATTTACACTGTTCTTTATAGGGAAGAGGAATGCTATTATTGCCAAACTTAGAGCACAGAATAACTGGCTTATTCAAGATTCCTACTAGCTGAGTGGGCTCATGGTGACCAAATGAACTAACTTTATTCATATAGAAAGATATTTCACTGCACAATGACAAGCTCCCTTCTCAGTTTGGTGGTGGTGATATTGAGAATTACCAACTCAGATGATGTAGCAAACAGATTTCTTTACATGAAATAAGATGTTGTAATAATAATTTACCTCTATTTTACTTTATATCCATGACAGGCGTAATCCACACCTGTGTCTCCTGCTGCACATTTCTGCTATTATCAATGGTATTTATTCAAAATTTTCTCTGGGACATTGACAAGTGAAAGGTTTGACAGTTTTGTAGATATCAGAAGCAGCATCAGGATAAGCACCTTTCTTACTGTAAGTAAATATTTTGGCAGGGAAAAGAGTTTCACCAGATGAAATTACTTCATTTACAGAAATTATTTCCATAAGGTGGCATCCTCTGTAATTTCCTCATGTTTTCCAGCATGGGAAGAACAGATATTATTTTGGGGTCAGTCTGGATAGCAGTATTTTCACATTTTCCATCTCACATCCTCATACGTACAAGACCTTTCAGGGTTGCAAAAGCAGGAACAAGTGTGGGGCATGTATGAGCGCTTACTTTTGATAACTGAATTTCACTTATTATTTTGTTTTCTATATGTTAACTTTATTTTTCTTCCAAGCTAAACATATGAAAGAGACTGCTTCAATCTGAAAGTAAAGATTATGGAGGGAACAAGTCCCATGACAAGATTCCTATGAGACTCTACTGTTCTCTAATATAATTCAGTTCCTGTTATCTGGGGGATAACAAGCTACTTTCCAGTGTCTTCTGAAGGTTGAAAAATCTTGCTTCTCAGAAAATTAAAAAGAAAGGTCCAGATCTGCAGCCCTAGAAAGTCCCACTAAGTGGCTACAGCCCTATGCCAGGCATTACTAGGCTAGCTTTAATACCTCATGTTACTGCAATCGTTATTATCCAAAAAATCAATGGCAATGCAAGGATTTGAAAGCAAGCCTCCAAATCATATACTAATGCTCAGTCATGGAAAAATCTTCACTCGGGCTCAGGGGAAAAGAGAAATAAGTCCTCTAGTAGTCAAAAACCCTAATGCCATGCACATGGTTCAGACCCAAGTTATTGAAAATATGAATGTGGTCACACTCATTTTTAAGGAAGCAAAGTAATGCAATAAATAAATTGAAAATTAGGGTTTTTTAATGGTAGGCCGGTGTACACCAGTGGATACATCGAAGTAGCATCTTTGCATGCAAAACAGAGTCCATTCACTGCACAGCTTTGTGGTTCTTTTGACAGGGAACTGGCAAGGTGATATTAAAAAAAAAATAAAATCCATCACCATCTGTACACAAAGCAAAGTTGACATTTTAAGTTCTGGTCAATGCATTTCCTTTTCTTCAAGGTCTATTTACACTTGAGTTTGACAGGAATCTTACTGGGGATATAATCACCAGAACTACGTTGCAATTTAGAATGAGAACAAGGACATTATTAGTAAAGGGAACATGGGTGGGTTGCAGTTTACTTAAAATAAAATTGTTAAAAAAGGACTCTGAGAAACTACATTTAAAGCCTAAAGAAATAATTCCACTCCACAATGAAATATTTTTCATGGTAATACATAATACTTTGCTACAGGCAACAGAAAACATAGCTTCATTATTAAAAATCATCAGGTAAAAGATGACTTTAAGAAATTTTAAAGTCATTTTGCACATCACTTTCCTTTCATCAAAGGATATCTGTGTGCAGAGTGACCATAAAAATTTCCCATAGTCATGGGCTATAACATTTTAGGACCAGAAAGACCTGTGGAATTGGTAAGCATGCAGAAATGGGGAGGGCAGAGGAGCATTTTGCACAGTCAAATGAGATTGCTAAGCCATACTAACTATGGGGAGGAGGAAGGTTTCCTTGGAAGTGCTGCAGGAAACTCACTGAGAATGACAACCAGCTACTTTTGTCCTTGGTGTGATGCTCTTGGTCCTACAGCCTACAAGTTTTGTCATCCTGCTGCACTCCCCTATAAGCACAAAGTGACTAGAAAACATCTACCAGTTGTTTCAAGATCTGAAAATCTAACTATGAATTTGGCAATTGAACATGCCACTGGGATGTTAGTAGAAGTCTTAGATATGTGTAGGTGGAAAGCAGAGGTTTTCCACAAGGCAGCCACAGGGCTAATGATGGAAAATTGTGTTGCTGGACATTCCCAAGATTGCTCTTCAAAACCAGTATACAAATAACCCACTATTTGCTGCCTCCTGTAGAACTGCAATCAGCTTATAATTTCAAAAGCTATTATCAGCTCTGTGAAAACAATGGATTTCGACTGCATATAAATGCGTTATGTGGAAGGAAGGATTGTTTGAACTGGGTTTCACTCATGAGTTTTCAAAAAGCTAATTTATTTTCTGGATGTTACTGGCTTGAAATCAGATCTCAGCAGGTGAAACCTAATGGTCTTAACTTATTAAATGTATGTTAAAAGAAAGGAGAAAAAAAGGAAGGCAGTGATATCAAACTTTTCATTACCTTGAACCCAATTCTTATTTACACAAAGGCTCGTATACCCAACACTAACTGTGCAAGGAGATTTTTAACTAGGAGCAAATGTATAGTTGTCACCCAACTTAGCAACCCATTATGGTGGTAAAGATGGGTTTAACAGTCTTAATGAGGTGAAGTATAAAATAAATAAGGATGGAAGCTTTGCGGTCTGTGAAGGTTTCCTAACACATTTCATATGAAGTAAAGGGCACATTCCAATTTTTTTTTGGTCACAGACAGTTCTGTAAGGTACAAGTAGCATTACAGTGACAATGAGGTTTCTTATATTTTATGGGATGTAAAAGCCATTTTGAAAAACTTCTGCAAATAAATGAATTTTATATCCTGTACAGTAGCAGCCTCTTCTCACTGCTATTTGAAGAATCTCAACAAACTGTGATAATTTCTTTCAGAGAATATCAGTAATAATGTGGGGTTTAACCCCTGGAGCATCGTAATGTTTAGAAATGCAATATTGAGACAATAGTGGACAACAGTCTTTTGGTGTGATTTCAATGAATTTCTTATGAAATGTTGTAGCACCCATGATTCAGTCTCAGATTACAAGTTACTGCAGGGGGAATCCAGTTGTGTCAGAACTTTGGTATTGCTAATAAAACCATGGCTAAGAGATTCAGGCTATTAGTAATAAAATCTGAATATACAAATTAAACATTAAATAGAGATTAAACCAGTTTTAAATGTCTTATGTAGTCTTTTAACTAATTTAGCTAAAAGGACTGCACTTTAGAAGTCAGTTGTATAAGCCTATGTTGCGAGATAAAATAGATATATGGTAAAATAAGTGTCCCATGTTCACCTACAAAACAGAAGCAAGTTAAAACAAAACCCTGTTATCTCAAAGTGGCAATCAGATCTTTGCTCATGTGCTTGCAGTGCCACTTCATAAAAATCAGTCTTCACTAATAAGGAAAAAGATTATTAATGTGAAGTCAGCTTCAGAGGATAAAGTTATCGTTTTCCTAAACAACTTTTTTTACAGTTGTTGCTAGAAGCTTCCCCTTTGTCCAATGGGGACAATGCCAGCAATCTCCAAGAAGGACCTGCCACAGGCCATGGCCAAGTCCGAGCCCATCAGTGATGGTGGCAGCACCTCTGGGATAACAGAGTTCAGAAGGGGAAAAAAACCAAGGTCAGTGAAGAAGGAGAGGGAGGAGAGGCTCCAGACACCAGAGCAGAGAATTCTCTGTGGCTCATGTACTATGGTGAGGCAGGCTGTCCCCCTGCAGCCCATGGAAGATGATGAGGAGTAGAAATTCCACCTGCAGCCCATGGAGGACCCCACACTGGAGCTGGAGGATGCACTAGAAGGAAGCTGTGACCCTGTGAGAAGCCTGACCTGAAGCAGGCTCCATGCGGGACCTGTGCCCTCATCGATAGAGGAGCCCATGCTGAAACAGGTTTGCTGCAGGACTTGTAACTTAAATGAATTTGAGCTCAGGAAGAAGGGAGGGGTGGGGGTAAGGTGTTTTTATATCTGATTTTATTTCTCATTACTCTGAATTGATTGGTAATAAATTAATTTAATTGTTCCAAGTTGAGTTTGTTTTACCCTTATCAGTAATTGATGAGTGATCTCTCCCTGTCCTTATCCTGACCCATGAGACTTTCATCATATATTTTCTCTCTCCTTGTCCTTCTGAGGAAGGCAGTGATAGAGCAGCTTTGGTGGGCACCTACCCTCCAGCCAGGGTCACCCACCACACTTGTAAATGTAACAAAAGAATTCTCAATGCTCAGAGTTAGAAATGCTCTAAATGAAAACGCTAAAAACGAAAAGAAAGAAGTTAAAAATATTTCTCTGAATAAAGTTTGAGCAAATTATCCAGAAAAATGTTTTACAATATTGAAATATTAGAATACAAACTGTTAAAGAGAAAATATATGAATACATTAAAAGTGTTAGCAGAACTAAGTAAATCACAATAGGAAACTAAAGTAAAAAATTAATGCAAGCATGTCCTGAGGGAAAAAGTAATTAAAATGGGTATGTTCTTATGAAATGCTCTAGTCTCAATGAAATTACATTAAAAAGAAAAGGGACTAATCAGCCAGATCTAAGATAGACTATATTTGAATAACAAAGCTTTTGCTGTTCAGCGTTGATACGCTATTTAGAAACAAATACCAACATTTGCATTGTCACTTGCAAGAAAAAGCTTCTTGTCCTTAATATGCTAGTTCTTCTAAACTCTGACAAATCTGATCATATTAGCTTAGCCTATGATCATTAGTAAACCTGGGACTTAATTTTTATAATGATGTACTGCTGGACGTACCATTCTACTTTCAAATCAAAATAATATCAAGCACTTCTGCAATGACCTAAAATCTTTTCAAGTCGGTGGAAGGACTTTCATTTCTATGGGCTTTCATCCAGATTGCATGTCTCGTTTGAAAGACTGGGGCCTTGAATTGCAAGAAAAGAACAAATAGCTTTACTGGAATGGCTGTTCTGAAGTGCTGAAATGGGGGGCAGAGGTACATAAAGTACCTTTTTGCCTTTTCAGTAGTGATAGCTGAGAAATACAGTTGACAGGGACTTAAAGATATTAGTCTTCAGAAATGTCTTGCGAAGTCTGAACCCAGACACAGCTGGATTCAGATAATGAAAGCTCTTGGGAACACAGCGTAATTATTCAACACTACGCCCTACAGACAACCGTCTGAACAACTCAGTCCTTATCTTAAAGCCTTTATTGATCTGGATATGGTACAATGAGAAAACAGCTTAAACTCCCAAGACAGAAGAGATGGACAAGAAAACAGTGCACTTCTAGCAGAATAAATTTGTCCCTCACAAGAGAAAATTCATGCATCTGATGGCTCTCTTGATGAGCTGGTAAGACATTGAACTATTTTGTGTAAAATCTAGGATCAATTACATACTAGCCTATGCATATTTCTTTCTTAATAAAGCACATAATCCAGCAAAACAAAAGTAACAGTTTTACATGGTATAAGAAACCATATGCATGATTTTCTTTAAACTGAGAAAGGCAAGAACCACATGTTCAGTACCCCCTGAGAAAAAGGCAAATGCCATAGTTATCACAGAATCACAGAACCATTAAGGTTGGAAAAGACCTCCAAGATCATCTAGTCCAACCATCCCCCTATCACCCCTGTTACTTACTAAACCATGTCCCTACATACCTCAGCCAACCTTTCCTTAAACACCCTGAACGACTGTGACTTCACCACCTCCCTGGGTAACCCTTTACAATGCCCAACAACTCTTTCTCATAATTTCTAACCTGAATCTCCCCTCGTGCAACTTGCCGCCATTCCCTCTTGTCCTGCTGCTGGTTATCTGTGAGAAGAGGCTGACTGCCAGCTCACCACAACCTCCTTTCAGGTAGCTGGAGAGAGCAATAAGGCTCCTCAGCCAGGCTCCTTCTCCAGGCTAAAGAGTCCCAGTTCCCTCAGCCATTCCCCATCAGACTTGTGTTCCAGACTCTTCACTAGCCTGGCTGCCCTTCTCTGGACAGGTTCCAGGGCCTCAATATCTTTCTTGTCGTAAGGGGCCTAAACCTGAATCCAGTATTTGAGGTCTGGCCTCACAAGACCTGAGTACATATATTATGTGTATATCCAAAAGTAAAGTAAAGAAGGAATCACTGATGTATTTTTTTAATCTTCGATTACCCTCCAAGAACGTTCTAGAGTTTACCTTTAATTAAGAGTGTGATCTTTTCTACTTCTTTCTACATAAATTATTCACATGAGTTCTGTGACTTAGTGATAGCATGTTAACAGCTCTGTTATTTTATATAATTGCTGTACATAGGTAATCAGAATGCATTATGTTACAAAGATAATTACAATGGTGTTTTCTGTTGTTGTGTGATGCTGTGAGCCTCAGCAGTTTGCAGGCATCTGATGTGGTTGGGGAGAAAATTGTCAAGAATTTCCCAAGGCTCTGTATTTTTCTACAAATACATTAGATAAAAAAAAAAGACCCCATAATGCTGACAATTCTTTCTTTTCCAATGGCCAGGCCATGTTACAGAACTCATTGTATTTATGTGTTTCCTTAATTTGAGGGCTTAAGCAACACTGCAAATATATTGCAGAAACACCATGTTACAACTTCAATGAATAATTCACATGAAAGTCCCTTTACCAGTGCATGTATGTGTGCACAGTTGTCATGAACCGGTAGAACTACAGGGAAAATTTTGGTTCATGAATTTTAACCCCAGTAACAGAAATTTTCATATCCTGTGCAGCCAGCACTGGACTTATACCTATCTAGACGGTTTGGTATTTTTTCCTCTTCCTAGAGACAAAAATTTTTAACAAATATTTATCTACCTGAGGATGGAAGAAGTTCTAACAACTTCAACTTTTGCTTTCATTTGAAGGCAGCAATAACGCTGACAACATGCTAACAGGTACCGCATTAACCCTAATTTATACAGCGTTTCTTCACTCAGTTTTTCTGCAATGCAAATCTGTTTCTTTTACGTAGTGACTGTTTTTACAGGTAAGCAGTTAAATTAGACATGGTATGTGAGATTGACACCAGTTAACTACAGACAGCAATTAAAAGATTAATTTCACTCCAATCGCTTGTGATATATAGCATTCTTTTAAAGTTATATCAAATATTAACTGGAATTGTCAATGAGAAAGGCCACATAGCTCTTCTGTTCTCTCTTCTTATCAGTCCAAGCTGGTTTTAATGCATCCAGTACTTAAATGTATGCAAGATTATTATTTTCCTGACATGTATGTGCATTAATATGCATACATTAAATAATTTCTGTTTACAAGGCAATGACTTAGAAACTATTAAATGGGTAAATAATAGATTGCACAGGGCTTACGAACACAATATTATATTAAATGTATTTTTCTATACTTCTTTACTGTCTGTTTCCACTTATGGTGAGAAGGATCTCTTAGAAACACAGTACCTTGGGGGATTGTGTTTGCCTCAGAAGTCTATAGAAAGGTTTCTAGAGCTGAAAAATTCAAATCCCTAGGTGGCAGTTTACAAAATATGCAGGGATCTCATGGCTGCATGAGTCTTAGGGGCTTCCCTTGCAAGACAAGACTGCATTCATATTTCAAGATGAAAAATGATTGTCAGTCAAATGGAGACATCCAGGAGATTGAAGCTGGGCCAGGCTAGTACAGGGTATGAGGACAGTGTCCTGTGACTATAACTTTGACAATTTGGTCACTTTTCAGTGTGAATGCTTACACTAGTCCTGTGGAGTCCCCAGAAGAGGCAATGAACTCAAAAGCTATTATAACCTATTTTAATACCTCCTACGGATATCTCAACCTCCTGAGGCAATTCTCAGATACTGAAGTATCCTTAGTTTTACAAGCACTTAGCAGACAGTGCATCAGTATGGTGAAGAATTGCTTACACTGTGTCTCCCAAGGTTTCCATTTATTTCTTGATGCTGAAATTGGGTTCTCTGTTGTTTACCACCCTTATACCCAACTACCATTACAGGTTAAAAATCAACTGTTGGCTCTAGTGAGTTGGGAAACATTGAGGAAGGCTGTGTTGGCCTTACTGCTTGCAGGAAAAGGATAATACACAACTCTATTACGCTCACTACTTTAAGTAGGGTAAACCCACCTTCTATTCTCCTCCTCCTCCTATGTACAGCTACATGGCTTAGTCTCCAGACCTCAGCTGCTTTATTAAGCAATATTCTTCTACTTCAAAATAGAGTTGGCATGCTTCAAAAAAAGTAAACATGCATATCTGCTATTCTTTAACCCTGTGTTGATTTTTTCTCAGTTTCCCTTTTAGTATAGTTTTTAAGTTACAGACTAACTTAATGTATTCAGAGTTCTGAAGACAGTTTAATACAATATGAAATATACTTTTTTCCCATTTTTCCTTCTAAAATTATTTTTAAAAGTAGAAGTATTGGTCATAAAATAAAAATATCTAACAGTGACAGGTAATACTTTTTCTTTGGGCATAAATAGATTGAAACAGTTGTATCTGTCATGTGGATTATAACAGGTGAAAGCTGTACATGGATGTTGATCTTATGAAAAATGGGTCATTGTTCATGTTCAATAATAAAGATAACAATAAGCATTTATAAAATATATGAATTATTTTCAATTTCTGTTAAATTTTAATTGCAATTAAATATAATTGAAATGTAGAATTTAAATTTAAAAAATTTCTTCTTTAGCAAAATTATGCTTTGTTATTACTAACGAGTTATTGTAAAACACATTACTATGTATATAATTTTTGCAAAAACTCTTGTTTCTTAAAAAAAGTTAAAATAAAAGATGTTTTTATTAATATTGACATATTTCATGATCCAAGACCATAAATGTTTTAATATAATGGAAGGTCTTCAGCACTGGCATTTTATCCTTAATCTTCATTATAGCAAAAGCAAACTGCTATTTGTAGACATTTAATAACCTTTTCTAAAACAGTTATGACTTTAATGCACAGAGATTCCAACCAAGATTGGGTCACAGTTTATACCATATTATGTAAACAAGGGGAAATGGTCTGAAGTTGTGTCAGGATAAGTTTAGCTTGGATATTAGGAAAATATTCTTTGCTGAAAGGGTTGTTAGATACTAGAACAGGCTGCCCAGGGAGGTGGTTGAGTCACCATCCCTGGAGGTGTTTAAAAGAAGAGTAGATGTTGTACTTGTTGATATGGTCTAGTGTTGGACCTAGTAGGGCTGGATAGATGGTTGGACTTGATGATTTTGAACGTCTTTTCCAACCAAAACCATTCTATGATTCTAAGATGAGTCCACAAAAAACCCAACCCTGTATTTTGTGTAAGTTGCTTCAAATTTTTTTCAGGACTCAGTATTATGTATTTTCTGCTGGTTACAGATTTATCTATACACTGGTGCTTTCATTAAATATCATAAATTCTTTCATTAAATATCCCAAATTTTCCATTGGTTTTGAGGTGCAGGATTAGGTGCAGAAACTGACTGTTCTTATACTAACTGGGTTTTATTTAACTCCTTTTCAAGGGTGTGAGAATCTAAAATTAACATTTATGACATAGAAGGAAATGGAAGGATAATAGCGATGATGAATATAGATTTCTTACTGATTCAATGACTGAAAATTCAAGAATGCTTTTCATGTTACGTATTTGTGACCTTGAAAGTCGTAACTTCAAGCTTCTACATTTGTTCTGGTTCACCACACGCACTTGATCTGCCAAAGCACTGACTCATGAAATTCAAGTGTGACAAGTATATAAAGACCATTTGCTATGGACTTAGGAAGACTAGAGAGGTTATAAAGGACAATAATTTATGGGTGACATAATTGGACTACGACTGGAAGTTTTCCTACATCATTAATTTGTATCAATACCAGAAGAGAGAGAGAGAGAGTGCCTGTATATATATATGTAGAGATAAAAATGTAAGACGATAATATGATTTTTTTTCTTCATTTCATAAAAAACATGTATTTGGGGGAAAAAAGTCTACCAGTAAACTGTGCTTTCACCTCCCTTCACATCATATGTCATGGTGAGCAAGTGAGTGAATTTTTGCTTTAGTTATTCATGTGTTTCTTTCCTAAGAAAAGACCATCCGCTCAAACATGAGATTACTTTTATTAAGTAATGACAGTACCGATTTTAATATAAATTTGAACATGGTCAAGTGTGACTATAACATTGTTGCAATTTTCTGATATTTACAAGTGATGCAATATATAACAATTTAATGTTATTAATTTGCATTGAAGTCTTACCATGCTAAATAACATGAACCAACTTTGTTATTTTAGCAGTGATTCCAGACTCAGTTCCATTTGTATAAAATGCTGGGATTTTTTTCAAGAGAATAAATGTTAAACAGTGGATTATTTCTGAGTACCCTAACAGAAAAAGTGAAGATGATTTTTTAAATTAAAGTTTGTTGCTTTTATACCTGTATATCAATAATGCTACAGTTCTGTGCTTTGAGAACTCACATAAATGCTATTATTTATGATGTACAAGTGACGATATTCAAAGAAACAACTGATTCTATAGCTTATAAAATTGTTTGTCAATTATATTTATGTATATACATATACATTCTTAATACTAGAAGTCTACTTAAATATGTTCTCAATCCTGAATCATACAATGCTGAATCATGCATATTTTATATACAGTTAAGAATTATTCAAAATCATGCTTATATTTACGTAGTTGTGTCATGACAGACTATAGTGACAAGGTCTTCAATTTGTACAGAACTAAGGCTAGATTGGTCAAAGAAACTTGAAGGAACCTTTAACTTAATTAGTGTAACAAATCCTTGCACATTTAGTGCTAAAGAGTCATCATGGTAGTGCATAATGTGGCTGGTTTTTATTCACAGCAACTGGAGGGGCACAACTCAATGTTGTATTACAACAATGTGCTTTTACACATTGAGTAATAACTGCATTACCATAGGCCTATTAGCATTTTGTGGTAATAGCATTGCAGGGCCATAACATTAGCTAGCAAAGAATTATCAGTATAAAATTTTACCAGACATTTGCAATGTTGGAGCTTCTTTAACAGAGGAAAACAACAGTATAATATATAACTTAAACATTAAATTTATCTGATCACTCCACCTCCGTGGTAGAGCAGTATGGATACATTCTGAAGGCCAGACCCCAATAATTCCCCTTGATTTTGTAGCACATTGTGCTACAGTCTGGATGACTCACTGGCACCTTGGGGTGCTCCACCTCAATATCGTCCTGTTCTCCAGCCCGTTTCCCAGAAGTAGTGTAGATGAGCTCCCTTGGACCTGTAGACACAGACACACTGTCCCTATTTAGTGCAGAGGTGTTACACAAGTGCTCAGAGAATCACAGAATCATTTAGGTTGGAAAAGACTTTTAAGATCAAGTCCAACCATAAGCCTATCACTGCAAAGTTCACCACTAAACCATGTACTAAAGCACCACATCTACAAGTCTTTTAAGCACCTCTACGGATGCTGACTCAACCACTTCTCTGGGCATCCTGTTGCAGTTATTGACAGCCCATTAGGTGAAAAAATTTTTCCCAATATCCAATCTAAACATCTTCTGGTAAAACTTGAGGCCATTTCCCCTTGTCCTTATCACTGAGTCCTGTGAAGCTTTTTAAAATGCTTCTAGGACAATCTACTTGCTCTAAAGTGTGGGATGCTCTGAACCTCATGTGCTATCCATGGAGGACAGTTTGTGTTAGATTTGGTAGAATATGAGAGAGATTTAGATGGAAAAGCTGTAACACAGAAGTATGATGGATGGGCCAGGTTTGCTCTCTAGACAATAAAAGCATCACAGGCTGAAAGGAGATATCTGTTTGCATGTTTGGCATGAGGGTGTAGAGACACTAAGACCAGTACAAATAATATATTAGAATTTATAAGTGTAAAATGCCAACTAGAATTTGAAAATGCACAGGTTTATAGCAAAAAAATTTGTGATTGCTCAAATGATTAGTCAGTTGATTAGCTTAACCAGGCTATTAATCTACTAAATGTGAAGCTTTTCAAGGTTATTTGGGGCTGCCTGCTCCCATCTATCTCACATACTGAGAATGTGACATGACTATACTCACTGGCTGAAGAGTTGTAGGCTTAGTCATCTCTGTCTCTGGAAGACTACTTGGGTTCACTCCTCTAGTAAACAGAAAGTAGTAAGGACAGATCCTTATCTGGTATAAGCAGGAAGAATTACAAAAAGACCTCAGCACAGTTGTGTAAAAATGAACTAGCTATCAACACTTTCCATGAAAACTAAAGAAAAAAGCTAAAGAAAAAACAAAAAAAGCTTGAAGATACAAAGTTACCCAGCGTTAAACTGTTTCTTTAAACTTGATTCAGACTGTTGTGTTTGGGTTCTGTTGAGATCTGTGTGCAATTTTGTACCTATGAGCCACAATTCCTTGGCAGTAAAATGAAATTAAGTGTCCATCTGCCTTAGCTTGGGCTCTTATTTCTTGTTAATAAAACTCTTCTCAGCAGAGAGCTGATAAACAATTTCTATTTGTCTACAGTTGCTTCTCAACAGATGTACATGTTCTTTTGAGCTCTGCCGATCACCCCCTAACTCTTCCAAAATCAAGCTAATGGTGATTCAAGTTGTATGTACAGACTTGTAAGAGAAATAATGTGTTATGCTTGATGTGGAGTACACCAATTGGTAATGATAAATCTTAAAATAATAAAAAATGTTTTCCTGCGATGAGAACTGCTGGTTATAGCACATTCATCTGACATGAGCACAAACAGACATGTTGTGCCAGAAAAGTGAAAGACAAGGAGTATAAGCTGGAAGAGAAAGTGGCATGGCATGAAAGGCCTGTTGTCATTGCATCATGATGCTATATTTGACTCTGAAACTATGAAAGTCACTGTGACTTTGGAATGAGCTTTCCAAACGCTTTTCCACACCCTCACAAGCTCAGGTCTGTCCTGGGTGCTGCATCATCCTCCTTCACAAGACAAACCAGTCTGAGGTAGTGCATGTATCTCCCATGGGCAGCAACCTGACTTGGGATCCTTGTATCCTGTCTCCACCACAGCAGCAAACTGCTAAGAAATGCTGCTGCTAGAACAGGTGACAAAGCACACACTGAATGCTATTTTTAAAACTATCCCAATTAAAGGCCCAAAATAGAAAACAGTGATTGATTTTAGAAACCAACAAAACAAATCAAGCACATCATAAATTGCAGGCATTAAAATACATAAATTGCATTGGAAGGTATCTACACTCCTCTCTGGCAAGAAGGCAGGATGCATAGTCTACAAAGTGAATAAAATATTCTAAAACATTGTATTGATACAGGATAGAAGATTGCCACAGGGAAAAAAGTTTTAGGCATCAAAGCAAATAAAAACTTGTTAAGTGTTATTTTTTATAAAGCCTGATCCAGAGAAATACTTATTTTAATATACTAAAATACACAGCCAGTATTCTGTTTCTTTCAAGGTTATATGAGGCAAGTCAGCTACAATGGAAATTTGATGTGAGTGTAATTATACAAAATGAATTTTAAGGGATAGAATGCAAAATAAAATCTTTTTTTTCTAATTGCTCTTTACTTACTAATCAATAAAGCTCAGTGAGAAGGCTGAATGGTTATGCCCCAGTAGATTAAATTTTAAATCAAGTGCATAAACAGTCACTGATAAAGCTAATGCATAAAACATAATGAGAACAGGAATCACTGGGACAGAACTGCAAACTGCATCCTGATGTATGGATTCATAGATTCAGTACAATTAAAAAAAAAAGATTGTGAGTCCAAACTGTCTACTAGATTCAAGTATTGCCCAAGAATTGTTACAATATGTGATTTCATCAGTGTTTCTCTGGTTTCTTTTCTTGCTTACATCTGGTTTTGAATATTGACTTGAACTTTAAAGCTGCATGTAGTTGTGTAAAAAACGGAAAGATTCACTTCTAGCTTTGTGAAAAATTTAATCCCTACAACAAAAAATTTAGGCTACCAGTTTGCTAGCCTAGGGATGATTTAATTTCAATAGAGAAACTCCACAATAACTTATACACTACTTACTTATATATTATGTAAGTACAGTCAGAATTTAACTTTAACAGGCTTTTTGTACTCTTCCTTTTGGGAGGGTATGTCAACATTAAGTGGAAATAGTGGACCTGATATCCCTTCCTAATTATAGTAACAAGCTAAGGAAAAAACCAAAATTAGTCAAAGTCGGAGGACAATGAAAATACAACCATATTTATGTTTTGCTTTTGGAAATTTATGCCACCTCTCAGAATCATGTTTAAATTAATTCTAAAAGGAACATATACAGAGACAGAGTTAAGGGCAAGAGCAAGGTTTTGCAGAACACAGAGGAGTCCAAAATCTGATACATTACTATCAGATTGTTCCTAAAATCACAGGTGAGTTTGGCTCGAAAAATCTTGGGTAAATGGCTTTATGGACTAAGCAAAAGCAAGCATACCCTGGTAAAAAACTTTTCTATTTTATCTCCCAAAGAATATTTGAAAACAAATTAAAATAAAGCTTTGTCAGATAATCTATATATTTGTGGTGGTTTTGCCTCAGCTGA
>VZTU01017443.1:10047-48290 GCA_013400835.1 Zapornia atra | reverse complement strand
CTAAAGTCAAGGTAGATGACTTGTGTCCCAGACCCTTCCCCTGCTTCACTGTCCCTCTCAGGACACACTCCAGGGCCTCCATGTCTGTCTTATAGAGAGGGGCCCAAACCTGAACCCAGCACTCCAGCTGGGGCCTCACCAGAGCTGAGCACAGGGTCCTGAGACCTTGTGTTTTTCCTTTATGGATTGTTCAAGCACTAGAGATGCTGTGGTGCTACTCTGGTTTTAACTGTATATTAGAATGATGAAAAAGGAAGCTTTGTAAAGGGTATAATTGCCTGGATGCTCTGAAGAGGATATTGAAGGTTATAATAATAAACTCTTATCGACTGAAGATCAGGAAAGGTCTGAATGTAATAGGAAGTCAGGTTCTTCTACATGTGGTAGGTTAAATAGCTCTAGAAATACCTGTAGAACTGTGAAACTGCAATTTATTGAAGCCATTTCCTTCATCTCAAAAGCAATTAATGACTTTTTATCTTAGAGGTGCATCCATTTCTAATTTTTTAAACATAAACAATAATTCTCTTCCTTTGAGTAACATCTAGATTTGAAAAGTGACCTCATTAGGAGAATCAGTGTAGGTGTAGATGGGATATGGGTTATGGACATGTTGGATCCATGATCCATGGATCCATGATCCATGAGAAACATGGGAAAATTAAAACAACCCAAAGCACCCCCAAACCTGAAAAGGGGAGGTGTAACAGGGAAAATACATAGTGTTACTGTGTCACAGGAGGGGAATCAGCTTGTTCAAAGGGCAGAGACTGGCAGGACAAGGGGGATGGAGTAAAGCTGAAGGAAGGAAGGGTTAGATTAGATATTAGGGGGAAGTTCTTTGCAGAGAGAGTGGTGAGGGGCTGGAACAGGCTGCCCAGAGAGGGGGGGGGTGCCCCGTCCCTGGGGGTGTTCAAGGCCAGGTTGGCTGGGGCCCTGGGCAACCTTGTGTAGCTCCAGGCCTGGAGGTTGGTGGCCCTGCCTGTGGCAGGGGGGTTGGAGCTCTGTGATCCCTGGGGTCCCTTCCAACCCAGACCAGTTTGTGAGTCTATGATTCTATGACTTCTTTAGTGAGAGATCTTACTGGTGCAGTTGAAAGTTACGTAGCAAAACATTTATTTTTCTGAAATCCAGGTATTCTTCCTTAAAACATGGTTTTGCTGATGACAACTTTGGAGCTGAGGTTTTGAGAAATGTAATGAAGTTTTTCACTATATTAGAATTTAAAGTCCAGGAAAACTACTGCAACATTTGAAAAGCAGTGTTAGAAACATCACCTGGATATGTACTAGGAGAAAGACTTCTGGTTTCAATGCTAGTGAGTGATGTTGTTTGAAGAGTGTTTTTAGGGAAGAAGTGTAAGCAGCCTGTTTGATTCTGAGCAGTGCATCTCACTATGATGACTGTAACCTCTTTCTCTTGTTTTCCTACTGCTGGCCTTTCCCAGGAAGTGGAGGTTGGTATGCATCTTCTGTCTTTCCTTCTTCTGGAAGTTCTTCCTGTGTGGGTTGACTCCTTATGTTTTACTGACAGTTGTTTCTCCCTCCTCAGGATGATTATTTTCGTACATGGAGTCCTGGTAAACCATTTGATCAAGGTAAGATTCTGCCACTATTTCTTTGTGGGGGATGATATATATATATTTATTTATAAAATATATATTATTCTTTTATATATCTCATTGTAATCCTGTTCTAAATATATATCATTGTAATCCTGTTCTAAAAAACCTATGGAAATCTGTGAATTTGTGTTCTTTTCTCCCTCTTGAAGTGACAGATCTATAGCAGCTCAGCAAGTCTACATAATCCTCATTTTAGGTCTGTGATTTTTGCAAATTTTGATTCACTAGGGACAGAGGTGAGAGCATTAGGGACCTCAAAAGTAGCTTGCCATTTCCTCTCACACAAATCATTTAACAGCTTTTGGGATGCTTTGTTGTATTTCTCTTAAGTTAATCACTGTTGTGTTTTCAGCAGGCCATCTGAAGAAAAATATCTTAAAATTTTTCTTTTGCAGTTAAAAAAAATCATTAAAACGTTGGGGTTTTTTATATCTTTCTATCTGGCTGATGAAAGGATCTAGAAAACCAGTTTTGGATGTCTCCAGACTATGATTCTATGATCTTCATGAGGGTTTCCCCTTTAATCTTCTGTTATTGCCCTTGGGGGTTGTGCAGCAGCTGCTCTCTTAAGTGGGAGAATTCCATTTAAAAAGATAAACTGTTCCCCCAAATGAGATTGAAGAAGGGAAGGACAAATTTTAAAAATGGAAAGATAAACTTGCAGTAAGAAACTAAAGCTGATGTTTGAATAGGAGTGATAACAACTTCCCATGTCTGTGGTGTTAAAGTTTGTGGTGATGCTGCTGAAGGTGCAGGCAGGCAAGTTCTTTGAGGAGAGAAGTAAATAATATCCTTAATTCATCTCTCTTTCATTTCATTTGTTTTCATTTGGCTCTTCAGCAACTTACCTATAAATTGGTGGAAGTAAGGAATAAGCAAGGAGACTCTTTGGCATTGAAAGATCTGAAGCCCAGGTCTACTAGCTAGGAGATTCTTTTCTATTTTCAATATATACTTGTGCTTTGACAGATTTTTTTCTGTGCTAATTTAAATTATAGCAACTTATGTGATGAAATAACAGAGAGATATTTGGAAGTGAGACCAGTACTGTGTCCAGTTCTGGAGTCCCAAACACAAGAAGGACAGGAAACTGTTGGAATGGGTCCAGAAGAGACCACAAAGATGATCAGGGGGCTGGAGCACCTCTGCTGTGAAGCCAGGCTGGGAGAGTTGGGGTTGATCTTACAGCACCTTCCAGTGTCTGAAGGGGCTACAGGAAACCTGGGGAGAGGCTTTTGAGAAGGGCCTGGAGTGATAAGATGAGGGGGAATGGTTTAAATTGGAAGGGGTAGGTTTAGATTGGGTATTAGGAAGAAATTCTTCACTGTGAGGGTGGTGAGGCACAGGGTGCCCAGGGAGGTGGTGGCTGCCCCCTCCCTGGAGGTGTTTAGGACTGGGTTAGATAGTACCTTGAGCAGCCTGGGCTGGTGAGAGGTGTCCCTGCTCATGGCAGGGGGCTGGGACTTGATGGTCTTTGAGGACCCTTCCAACCCAAACCAGTCTGTGATCTTTGTTGTAAAATTTGAAGTCTGTGGTTGAAGATGAGTGTCTTGACAGTGTCTTACTTCACCCTTCTGTGTTTCAGTGTACTTTGAAAGGCATTCTTTGCCTGTGTGATTGGTCAAAATAGCTCTATGTAACTGTAAGAGTGGTTATATGGACATCCACATGTCCAGGTGTTCTGGGAGGATACCACTTGCTATGAAAATGCTTAGTGATGTTTACTCCTGGGCTGCAAAATCTTCAGTTATTTTAAAAAGCTGGCAATTAAGCTAATTTAAAAGATGGAAACTTGCTTTGCAATCCAAGGATGCCATTCCTTAAAGCAACACCTGGCATGTCCCCAGAGAGCACTTGTTCCTACTGAACTCTTGTTTCCTCAGGTACATGTAGGGTAGAGAAGATGTTTGGACTGTCTCTCACACACACACACAGATGTTTATTTCTATTAATACCACAGTGTATATTTTTAATGAACAATCATGTGGGTCCTGGGTTCTTGTTGGAATAAATCCCCATGTTCTGTTAATCCTGTTGCTTTGCAGGTTTTGTTCTTTCAGTGGTTTTAGAAAACAAGCAGTTACAATGCTTTGTGTTTTGGACTATTCCAAACTAGAGTATTTTAGCAGCTTTAAGGTGTGCTTCATCAGTGTCTTCTCCAATTAGAAATAAGCAACATCTTTCTTCATACACCACTTTTACATCAGGTAAAAACATACTGGATGCTGTCAGTATGTTTTCTGTTTAGGCTGGGGATGGTAGCAGAACTTGGAGGGTGTAGCTTCTGCATCCCATTGCATATTTGGGAGGGAACAGCACCCACCCTCAGCAAGTGCCAGTGATCCAGAGCTGGGAGGGGTGGCTGACAGGCAGGACACTGCGCTGCCATCCAGAGAGACCTGGCCAGGCTGGAGAGCTGGGCAGGGAGACACCTCATGACATTCAACAAGAGCAAGGGGAGAGTCTGGCACCTGGGGAGGGATAACTGCTGGGATCAGGACAGGCTGGGGGATGAGCTGCTGGAGAGGAGCTCTGTGGAGAAGGACCTGGGGGTCCTGGTGGGTGACAGGTTGGCCATGAGCCAGCAGTGTGCCCTGGGGGCTGAGAGAGACAATGGGATCCTGGGGGGCATCAGGAGGAGTGTGGGCAGCAGGTCACAGGAGGGGATCCTCCCCCTCTGCTCTGCCCTGGTCAGGCCCCACCTGGAGTGTTGTGTCCAGTGCTNGGGAAGAACTTTTCCCCCGTGAGGGTGAGGGAGCCCTGGGACAGGCTGCCCAGGGGGTGTGGAGTCTCCTTCTCTGGAGAGATTCAAGTCTCATCTGGACGCCTATCTATGTAATATGAGCTGGGAGCTGCTTTGGCAGGAGGTTGGACCCCATGAGCTCTGGAGGCCCCTTCCTACCCCTGGGATTCTGTGATTCTGTGATATACAAAGACACTGGTGCAGGGTTTTTTTTTAAGTGGAAAGGATGTTTTCCTCTGCTCAATAGAAGTACCTTGGAGGAACAGAGGAATATTGTCATGCAATGGAAAAAATAAGAAATGACATTTCCCTGGTGGATGAACGCCCTGGAGGTACAGTTCCTTTGTAGATATATTTATAACATCACTGAATTATTTTGGGCTGTTATAATACCAGGTTATGGTAGACTTCTGTTTACAGCAGAAACTCTGTAGATCCCATTTTACAACAGAAACAGGTTTTGAAACAATTTAAACACGTTTTACTTGAGCCTTTGCCTTTTAGCTCTTCAAGGCCAGGTTGGCTGGGGCCCTGGGCAACCTTGTGTAGCTCCAGGCCTGGAGGTTGGTGTCCCTGCCTGTGGCAGGGGGGTTGGAGCTCTGTGATCCTTGGGGTCCCTTCCAACCCAGACCATTCTATGAGTCTATATTTCATCCACCTAGTTCTGCAGTGCTAATCCAGGTAACTAAGGCATCCAAACACATCTCTTGAATTGGTGAGCACCATTTCTGTACTGTGAACCAAAACTGGTCAGAGTCATATTCAATGAAATCATTTGATTCACTCATTTGCCAGCCCTGGGAAGTCACAAGGGAGTTTAATGAAGATCCATTAGTGTCAGACTGTGAACAATCCTGTGGATTTATCTTTGCCACGTTTGACACATGCCTTGTGCTCTAGTTTTTCTAACACAGCTATTGATGGCTTTAAACTAGAAACATCTATCCTTTGCTTTCAAGATAAATTGTAGCACTTAAATTAGTGTATCACATGTCCCTTTAAATAGTCTCAATAGTAAATAAGCATGAAATACTTTTAGAGGTATTCCAGTTCTTTATAAAATTCAGCATCCTCCTAGAAAGATGCAGTTTCTTTGTCTGAGCTTACATCATACACCAGTAAAGCTTCCAGCTCCAGGTATATAGGTGTGTTTAGGAATCCTGTTCACCAAGAAAATACACCATATCTCATGTTAAACAGATTCCCACTGCTTTTTTAGTACCTGCCTGGGTTTCTCACTGATAAACATGTTGTGTCTGGAGAGATGAGCAGAATCCCAGCACCACAACCTCCAGAAACAGTAGGGGAGTAGCTGCTTGAAAAGATCCTTCCTAGATGTCCAAGGAACACTTTAATGGCATTTCATTCTGTGATGCTGTGCTGTATTGAACCTTTATTTCTCTTTTATAAATCTCTCTCCTGTGGTAACACCAGGAAAGGGCCTTGTCCTGCACAGTTCACAGTCTTGGCTCCTAACTCTGGGTGCTGCACGTCTGCTTTTCCAGTGGATCCCAGAGAGTTTGAGTGTTTATTTCTGTAGCACCACTGAGTGGATTCTAAATTCATACAGCTATTTTGAGACAGGCTATAGAAAGGATTTTTAATGAGGCTAAACCCAGCCTATAATAGGAGATTTTGCTTGCCTTCAAGTAGCAGTTTAACCCCTCGATTCTGATCCCCCACCACCCATGCTTGATGCCTGGATGCTGAGGTCTGTAGAGTCCCCAAATGTTGAATTGTCCTCAGAGTAATAAAATGTTCTCTTTTTTTGTTGGTTTCTTTTAAACTACTGGCTAAATCCTGGGTTCAGGTAGTGATACAGACCCACCAATAGTTAGGAAAGTGAAGATGTGGCAGAGGTCTCTAGTGATGGGCAGAGGGAGAGCACTAGGTCTCCTTCAGCTGGCTGCTCTCCAAGCTCTTCTTTACATTTCAGGAACCTGCTAGAGGTTGGTCCTACAAATCTCATCGTTTTTAAAGTCCCAGCTAACTATCTTGGGTCATGGGTGCCACCAGCCCCTGAGGAGTCCATGCTTGAAGATGTTTGGGTGTGTACTTGGGCTGCTGCTTCTTTACAGGCCCATTCCATGGCCTACTGAACCCTTTCTCCCCAGAGACAAGTGAATGGGATGAGAAAATGGCCCCAAATTGCACCAGGGGAGGTTTAGATTGGATATCAGGAGAAACTTCTTCCCAGAGAGAGTTGTCAGGCCTTGGGACAGGCTGCCCAGGGAGGTGCTGGAGTCTCCATCCCTGGAGGGATTTAAATGACATGAGGGACATGGCTTAGTGGTGGCTGGCAGATTAGGGTGATGGTTGGGCTTGGTGAGCTAAAGGGTCCCTTCCAACCAAGGCATTCTGTTTGGTACAGGAATATAATAAGAAAGCTTGTAAAATAACTACTAGAGGCAGCTACTAAGAATGTGAAACCTGAACTCACACATTACTGTCCAGTGGTGAGGGAAAAAGAAATAACTGAATAAATCCCTTTGGAAAAACCAGTTGAATGTGAAGACAGCAGAAGGCTGTGCACAGTTGTGGGGTTTTGAACTTGAATAGAAGACTTGACACTTTTAAAACCACATTTAAATTATGAAAAGTTACTGTTTTGACCCATTTTTATCTAACCTCCTTGTGTTTAAAAACTTGTTTCCTTAACTAAGCTGTTTCTTGCCTGTTTCTGGAATCCTCTTTTACCTCCAGCTGATGTATACATAATGATGATCTCTTGAGGTCCCTTCCAACCCCTATGATTCTATAAACTCTTGAAGAATTTGGAGTGTGTAAAGAACAATCAACCCAAGGCAAAGTCGTTGCAGAGTGGCATCAGCACATAGAATTCCTGCTTTTATTACTTCTCTTTTGAGCAATTATTTAAACTTTCAGTGGCAGTACCCAGCATAGCAGGTACCATAGTATGAGTCAGGATAGCTGCATTTTAATGTAATTTAAAAAAAACCCATAATCACAGCAGTGAGGGAAAGGGAAATACAGCAGGACTTAGTATCAGATGGTTCTAACTCAGTATTCAACATTGCTTTGTTTGTCAGGGCTTTGTGTACTGTAACTGCAGGCATCACAGGGCAGCTTGACACTCAGTGCTTGGTAATGTAAATCATTAGGAGCAGTAATGCAGCTCTAACAGGCACCTGATAAGAGGCTTTGCACAACTGTCCCCCATTCATCAGTCTGGAGGGGTCTTGGGTAGAAGGGGCCCCCATGCAGACAGCCTCCTGAACCGTTTGAAGCAGCTGCTCACAAGTCAGAAACCAGACTCCTACCAAAGCCTCTCGTGTCCAGGGGTTTGTAATCTGAATTCCTCTGGAAAAACCTTCTCCCTGTCCATCTTCCTGAAGCTGTAGATTCACATGGCCAGATGAAACAAATATAAAAGGCTCCTCTTGTCAACATCTGGCTGTAGCTGCCCCTTCTGCCCTGCATGTTCTATAGGGAGGCTTAAACAGCCAGGATAGTCCCTAGGAGAAGAAACAAAAAATGTGCAATTCTTCTTTTCCAGAGCATCCCCCCCAGGTTACAGAGGTAGGCTACTTCATGTTTATTCTCTCACAACAATCTGGGATTTGTTTTCTTGTGGAAGTTCAAAGGTGTGTATCCTCACTGAGCGTGGTGCAGAGCAAGGCAGGGATGCCATGCTGTGAATCCCCAGGAGTGTGGCTTCATGCCATCTGTGTCTGAGGAGGGCTCTATGCACAGGTAAAAATTTTGGATGCTGGTCACTGTACAATTTTAGCAAAAAAATAACCAACTTTTAATTAAAAACATCTATCTGGATTCCATGGAAAGCATCAACTGAGTATGTGTGCTGTGCTGTATGTTGCTCTCTCTCCTAGTGTTTCTGGAGGTTGTGGTGCTGGGATTCTGCTCATCTCTCCAGACACAGTATGTTTATCAGTGAGAAACCCTGCTTCAGGAGGTGAGAAATCCACATCTCTCAACATGGAGAAGTAAAGACACTCTGGTCTTCAGATAACACTGATGGTCTTTAGGTGTCATCCAACGTCGTGGGATAACCTGTCATTCCTTTCTGGGTGTCTGTCTGTCTAGGGTTGTAACACCTGGTTTTTGAGCTAATTATTAATATTTTAGTTAAAACTTCTGGATAATTTATATTTTCCTCAAATTGTCAGATTTGAAAACTTTGTAGGCAAAGAAGTCAGACAAGCCTTTTAAACTAGCAGAATTCACTCGTGGAGTACTCCAGTCATAGCTTAGGTTTTGGTAATCCTAGCAAAGCAAAGTGGCTGGCTGGTTATTATTCTGCCCATGAGAGATGAATCACAAACTTTGGGGGAGGGAAACAGACTTTTAACAATGAAAACTTTATCTCTAACCTTCCCTACCCACCCCTTCCATTTTGCTGGGAATGGAGAATTAGGAACAGGTCAGACTGCACTCAGCAGACTGTGAAGGAACGGTGATTTATTGTGGTTCCTGCCACACATAGAATCATAGAATCCCAGCCTGGTCTGGGTTGGAAGGGACCCCAAGGATCACAGAGCTCCAACCCCCCTGCCACAGGCAGGGCCACCAACCTCCAGGCCTGGAGCTACACAAGGTTGCCCAGGGCCCCATCCAACCTGGCCTTGAACACCTCCAGGGACGGGGCACCCACCCCCTCTCTGGGCAGCCTGTTCCAGCCCCTCCCCACTCTCTCTGGAAAAAACTTCCCCCTAATATCTAATCTAAACCTTCCCTCCTTCAGCTTTAATCCATCCCCCTTGTCCTGCCAGTCTCTGCCCTTTGAACAAGCTGATTCCCCTCCTGTTCCTCTGCTCCCTTCAGGGACTGGCAGGCTGCAATGAGGTCCCCCCACAGCCTTCTCTTCTCCAGGCTGACCCAGCCCAGCTCCCTCAGCCTCATCTCCTGTTCAGAGGATTCCTCTCTTATGTCATACTGCTCTTGATTTCCTATCCTGTTCCCTGCTGGGTTGTGTCGGTATCCGGGAGCGCTGGCTGTAAATTAACTTACAGAAGAGATGATGGGAAGCTTTGCTGAATTGCTCTTCCAAATCTGAATTATAAATAAATAGATCCATTAGTAATAACTGGATCCATTCTCTTAATATTAATTCCTTCCTTAGCACGTGAGAATAATAAATCCCTGTGTAAAAGTCACCAGGTGACTCTATTCTGTTCCATCATTCCTCAGCAGATAGCCAATTATTTTTCATTTATAATCCAAGTTCTTAGAGAAATAGCAGCCACCTGACTTCTAGGAAGGCAGCTGATACATTATAGCCACTAATAAAGAAATAATTAATAATAATAAGCCTTAAATAAACATATTGCTTACGTCTAGAGGCTCCTCATGACAGTGGAAACCATCGCTGATTTTTAATGACAGTATAATTGTGCTGTACAATCTCCATTTTCACTTTGATTATGGGGAAAAAAGCCCCCCCCCAGCTTTCAGAATTATGAAGATATTTTAGTAAATGTGCTTTGGATAAAGAAACCTCAGATGGATGTCTGTTTCATGCTGAAGAAAATAGCCCTGAGGGATACATAACGGGCTCCTCAGTGGGATTTTGACACTTGCAGTGTTTTTGGTGTGAACACTACTGGTTTGTAGATGCTTATTTTAGCAGAAATGGAAAGGAATGCAAGTTATCATTGGTGCAGATCTTTCTTTTGATGTGGTGTCAAAAATCACAGAATCCCAGGGTTGGAAAAGCCCTTTAAGATCATCAAGTCCAACCATTCCCATCCTGAGCTAAACCAGATCCCTCAGTACCTCATCTACCCTTTGTTAAACACACCCAGGGAAGGGGACTCAACCCCTCCCTGGGCTGCCTGTGCCACAGCCCCACAACTCTGCCAGGGAAGAACTTTTCCCTCCCATCTGAGCTGCCCCTGCCCTGGCCCAGCTTGAGCCCATCGCCCCTTGTCCCATCTCCTGTCCCCTGGCTGGAGAGACCATCGCCCACCTCTCTGCCCCCTCCTGGCAGGGCAGGGGAGGTGGGGGGAAGGTCTCCCCTTAGCCTCCTCTTTCATTGTAGAATTACCATTATTTGGGGGTCACAGTGAAAAAGTGGCACTTGTTTGAAGAGTGTGCTAGTACTTTCTTAGCTACACATGCCCAGAATTCCATGGCTGGATGCTTTGCTTCTTCTCTGGGTTCATTTGCCTGTGGGCCAGCACATTGCCATTGAAGTCTCCCTGAATTGTCGCTGGGCAGTGTAGCTTAGTAGGTATCATTATTTCATAGGAGGAATGACATGTGGATCAGGTGGGAGTACTGTTTTTTTACTTAGCATCCCCTCTTGGAGTTTTTAAAAAGATCTTGGATATGAGAGATGTGAGAGTCAGCACCTGAATGAGCACATATTCCCAACTCCTGATCAAATGTCATTTGCTTTTCCAACTTGTTTTTCATTACTTTTTGGCCCTGGTCCTGGCCAGGCCAGAGCTCCCCTCCCAGAGCAGCTGTCACAGGTGAGGTGAGTCAGCCCAGGCTGGTTCCTCACTGCCTGACATCGCTCCCCCATAAAAGGGGCCGGGTGAGGAGGGGTGCTCCTGGGTGCTTCCAGGGCAGAATGAGTGTGGTTGAGGCATCCGGTCGGTCCTCTTGTGCAGAACTGTTATCATCAGGTCAATAAGGTACTCCATGTTCTCATCAGGTGTAATTTCCTGTGGGCTGTTCTTGTTCCCCTTTCAGGGAGCTTTTGTCAGTAACTGTCCTTATCCCAACCCACGGGGGCTCTGGCTGTTTCTCCTCCTGGAACAACCAGCATGTGGTGCTGAGCCCCTGCTTGGGGCCGAACCACCCCAGCAACATGACTGAAACAGAGAACTGTAGGCAACAGAATCCAGTTGAAAATTGTTTTCTGTAGGAATTTCGTGCTCTGGATGACATAATGGGTATACACAAACTCCCTACTGGGTCCTGAGCAAATTCTAACGTTAAAGGAATGTAAAATCCAGCAGCCTTTGATTGCCTGTGTTACAAATGTTGGCCAGGAGATGGTCGTGTAGGGTACTTAACATTTTTATACATGAAAACAGTGATGCTGTCTTTCAAGTACACAGAAGTACAGATATTTCCCAGAGACTGATTATTCCTTGGTGTAAGGCATTTTACCCAGCTTCATTTTGCGTTATCTCTGAGTGTGCTGCGTTTTATCCCAGTAAAAACCAGTGCCTTTCAGTCGGGCGAGCTGGGCAAGCAGCAGGCTGTCAGGGAAGGCAGCAGGCCCTGCCGGCGGCCTGGCTCTCCTCACAGAAGACACAGGCCTTGCTGGCGGCCTGGTTCCCTTCACAGAAGACACAGGCCTTGCTGGCGGCCTGGTTTCCCTCACAGCAGACACAGGCCTTGCNACAATATCCTCATGATCCATGAGACAGGAAAAGTTCCTCGTGCTGAGAGGTTTTTGTTAATCACTTTCTCAAAACACAGCGGCCTTGAAGACAGGGGTACAGACTGCCCTAAACCACAAAGGAGTTGTGGGAAGGTACTTGGGAGTAACGGAACATGTCCAGAACCAGCCATAATAAGATGGCTGAAACAGTAGGTGTGTGGATGCCTTTAGGCATCAAAGGTAAATGAACGATATTTAGCTCTAAGATATGTTTATCAGAACTTGTTATAATCACTAACCAATCAGTGGGGTGTAAACAGTGTATGTAACCAATGAGCAGTTCTTTAGCTTGCCACGTTTGCAGTAACAAATGTCTATAATCTGTGTGATTTCACCCAATAAACGTCTTCACCTAAAATTCACATCGAACTAGGTTGTGGCCCATCACCGATCTCCACAGCAGGCCACTCCTCCCACCCCACCCCACCCCACATACTTGGTGTTTTACATGTGGTGTGTTTCTTTTCTTAATTGCATGTTCCTAGAGAATTGTTAATATATCTTCTAAAATTCTTTTTAGCTTTAGATCCAGCTAAAGATCCGTGTTTCAAGATGAAATGCAGTCGCCATAAGGTCTGTGTTGCACAGGATCAACAAACTGCTGTTTGCATTAGTCACCGAAGGCTTACACACAGGTAAATACTTCATCCAGTCGAGTTTCTATATAGTGTTTGTGACTGCCTGTAAGCTGTAAATACATCCTAATTAGTTTAGTTACTTAACAACCTACAAGCAGAGGAGGAGTGGATTTTAGAAGCAATTATGTATGCATAATTTGATTAGAATGTCTAATATTTTCTTTTTTTTGATGGGCTGGTAAACTGGAGGGGTGTATGTGTGTAAATACTGCGAGCTGCTGGTACAAATCCCTGGCTGGGAATTCCCACTGCATGCCATGACTGTGATAATGTCTTTCACTTCATCCCAACTGAAGCCTGGAAAAGCTGGAATCAAGGGAACTAGAGAACTCAAAGTGCCTGTTCAAGTGTAGGTAACGACCTGTTAGCATCTAACTTTGTTGGCTTTTTCTTCTTTGGGCTGTTACACATTCCAATTTTCTTTGCATTTTGGAACAAATACATGACAAAGTTATTCCAGAATCCAAATGTAGATAATTTCTTTTCTTGGTTTGGGAGACCAATTCCAAATGCTCTATTTGTGTAGGTCTTAGGAGTGGCAAAACATCATTGTACTTCTGTGGCTTTATCTGGGGCAGAAGGGAACCATGTAGGGGCCTGAGCCGTACACATAGATTGCTGCTTGCTTGAGAGGTGGAGTCAGGTTGTGGTTTTGACTTGGTGTTGCTCTTCATTGTGGGAAACAGTGTAGTGGAAAGGCTAAACTTCAATAATTTGATTGAAAGAAGAGTGTGTTAAAGTGCTTTGCTCATCAGGGGCTGAGAAGAGTGATGGAAAGTTAAAGGATTTTCCTTGTCTGCTGCAGGAGGGTCATTTCAAGCTTTTTAGGGAACCAGTACAGTTTTATGAATGATGTAAGGAATGCTCTGCTGAGTGCCTAGTTATGGTCAAGTCACACATCTGTAGCTTTTCAAACAAGCAAGCTAGTACCTGGTGAAAGGAAGAGTTTAACCTGTTCTTGATTTGCAGCTCCAGTTAATAAACAGAAAAGCTCTACTGAATTTTTAGAGCCAAACTGTTAATATCAAACAATCTCAGTGCAGACCTAGACACCTTGGTTTGATAAAGTATTGCATAAGGTGCAAGAAAACCCAGCTTTGTCTGATAAGAAGTCTAATTTGAACTGCGTGTGAGCTGTCAGGGGAGTATGTGAGTGTCAGCTGTGAGAAGACAGGACAGTCATTTGGAATTTCTAAGAGGTATTAATGGACATTATTGAAAACAGTGGGGGAAAACCAGCTTCTCCAAGTTAAATATACACACAGCAGGTAAGGACTGAAAGCTTTCTGAGACTGGATGAAGCTGCATGCAGCGGTTGAGTTGAGAAGTGTACTGACACCTGCCCTCATAACCTGTATTGCTCTTTTGGAAAGGAGCTATTTTAAGAGGTAAACCTTGTCTGGAGGTTCCTGTCATGCAGTGTCTGATCATCTGCTCTATGGTGGGATGAGAGTGCTAGCAGTGTATTCACAGTCATGTCTGTGGTCTGTCTTTACCACCATTAATGTCTTTGGCCCAAGATTTTATTCTTTCACTGATGTCTGCAATTTGCATAATGATTTTCAACAGAGACATCTGTTTTTCCAGGCTCCCAAAGGACTGGTCCACTCATTCATAAGTCTTGGTAGAAATTAGATGAGAGAGGTTATATTATCAACTGTCAGGTTATATTATCTACCTGCATCCGTTTCTAATACATCAGTTGTGTCTGTTCAGTGTTTTGGGACTAAATCTTTACAAAATTTCATCCCAGTAATTCTAACTCTTCACTTTGTGTGAGGTTCTCCATGTCTTCAAGGTAAATAGGTATTTTAAAGATAATTTTGGACTACCCCAGGGAAAGAATGCCAAGATTCAACTGCTGGCTGCGAGAAACCTGGAAAGAGTTGACTTGCTCAGAGACATTTAGAAATGTGGTTTGTGTCTAAGTTCTGGAAGCAGGGAAATTGCAAGACAATTCTGGGCCAAAAATTGTATTCTAAGTAAATCTGAGTGTCATTGATACATGAGTACTTAGTAACTAACCTGGTGCTTACTGATTGATCCCAGAGGAATCTGATAGAACAGCCTCTTTTTCTTCTTCCATAAGCACAAGGAACTTGCTGTGTAAAATCTGTTGGGTACATTAAAGCAATAGGTGCTTGGATGCATTAAATAATTGGATGCATTAAATAATTCAATGCATTAAGTGCACGTGCAGTTTTTGTAGGTAAATGTAGATCTGTCTCTTTTATGAATTCCCCACCATACATGATGCTCCCTGTCCCAACTGCGAAGGTCCTGCTACACTTTCACCGACTCACAGAGCTGTAGGGGTTGGAAGGGACCTCAAGAGATCATCGGGTCCAACCCCCTGCCAAAGCAGCTCCCTAGGACAGGGCACACAGGTCGGCGTCCAGACGGGGCTGGACTCTCTGCAGAGAAGGAGACTCCACCCCCCCTGGGCCGCCTGTCCCAGGGCTCCCTCACCCTCACTGGGGAAAAGTTCTTCCCCAGGTTGGTGTGGAACTCTCTGTGCTCCAACTTGAGCCCATCGCCCCTTGTCCTGTCCCCACAGACACTGAGAAGAGGCTGCCCATGTCCCCTTGTGTCCCACCCTTCAGCTATTGATACCCATTGATCCAATCCCCTGATAGATCCGTGCTCATTCAATTAGGGAAAAGGAGCAGCAAGGAAGGAACAGTAAAGCAGAGAGGGAAGAACCATGTAGCTTTGTGGCTTTTCTATATCTTTAGATGCAGCAGCATTTTATTGTGATTTGAAAAACAAGAACTCCCAAAAACCTGCAGGAAAACCAAGGGTTCAGGCTGGGCAGGTTGTGTGACAGGCCCAAGCGCCGCTCTGTCCGATGCCATCGCTCCCCACTGTCCCGCTGCCGAGGAAGGCAGCTGGGGCCGTTAAGTCCCTGATTGGAAATTTGAGGCCGATTCTTTACAGGGATTTGTAGCTGTACACAGCAACACTTCATCGTTCTTATGCTCTGAGCTCTGTTCAATCTCCTGAAGGCTCTTTGCTTCTTGGGATAATTTGTGCTGCCAGCCTGCTGCCTTGGCTGTGTTTCAAGCTTGGTCGTATTATCCGTGTGTGTCTGCGCAGGAAGTGATGCTGCACGTAGGCTGCATTCACAGCAATTCTCTTGTTATAAGCTAATGAGCAACACTCCTTCATCCACAGTGCTAACATCATATAGCTTTGATTACTCCAATTATTGTGTAACTCTGCCACTGTGACCAGACTCACGCTCTGTGAAATATCTCAAGGGTCATTTTCTTACCCATCGCTGAACTGGGCTTCCTGAGAAAACAAGTTGGGCTTTTATGTGCTTAAAAGAGAGGTGAAAGCAGGAATGTTTGGGAGGTTTTTATGTACTCTGTAATTTAGTTTATTAAAAAAAAAGGTGAAGGTTCTTTCTTACCAGCTGTTTCATCACATTGGGAAGGGAAAAATAGGTGACAAAGACCACACAACCTATATGTCGGGTAAGTTGAGGGCCCCTTCTTTCCTAGGGGTGTGTGTGTTTCTTCTGCTCATTTTGGTGGGAGTTAGGGGTGTGCAGCTAGAGGGAAATGGAATGTGCTAACAGAACTCGTTCTCTCTCTGTAAGTAACTTCTAGAGCTAATGGGAGATGGGTATGTGGATTGCCAGAATGTGCTTTGCAGTATCACTGTTGTCCGTATCAGCTTTACTATTTAGTAAGGTTGTAACTTAGCCATAAGGTGTTTATAATGTCCAAACTCAGAAATTTGCTGTCTTTCAGGAAAAAAATAAGTCAATAAATACCACTCCTTCCCCCTGCCAACCTGTTTCTGTAGAAATCTATAATAGAATTTTTTGTAGGTGTTAATGGTTTGGGTTTTTTTCTTGGTGTGTAGTATATGTTTTGTAGGAGATCAAAGCAAACCTACATTAAAGGAGACCTAACGAGAACTCCCCTGTTGTGTTTATTAGCAGAACCAACTGTTTGCCACTTTTCACATTCAAAAATCATAGAATGGTATGGGTTGGAAGGGGCCCCAAGGATCACAGCGTTCCAACCCATTGGAAATCCATGATATACCTATTTTTAAGGGAAATATGGAGTCCTATTCTAGGCTGATGTAGAGGGACTTGAGTTAATTCAGTAAGCCCTAGGCCTGCTTGTGTTTTACCACCTCCAGTAACCTTGTGTAGAGTCTCAGTAGCCTGTGGGAGCGAGAGGGTGTGCTGGCTCATCAGCTGGCACGATGAGTTCTGTCAGTGATCACGAGTGTCCTACTTTCCATTTCTGCAATTAGATGATAAATAAGGATAAATAAGGACTGGGGTTTGTTTTTCTCTTTCCAGGGAGAACGGATCCCAGCTTTCTGTATTTCCTTCTGACTTGCTGACAGTGGTTAAAGGCACACTAGGTTGTACCAAGTGAAATGTGGTAAGTTAGGGCACTAACTAGAACACAGTTAGGAAGGATTTAGGAAATGTGTTGTATGATGTGGGAAGGCGTTGCTGTTAAGAGTGTACAGCTTTGGGCTAATGGTCGATGTAAATGTGCTATCCTGTTAATAAACAATGGTTTGGGAGCTTTTTGTTGCTGTTTTAAAATGGTGTTTTCCCTCCCACTGTTCCTGAGAGCTTCCTACATAAACAGATTGCCTTTTTGCTGGCACCTTTAGGGACCATGATGAAGGAGACAGGGCGTACAGTTTCATGTATGTCAGCTAGCACAAAGTGCCATTATGAAAAACTTGGGGGGGGAAAGGTGTGTAGATGCTCTGGTTCTAAAAGCAAACAAACCACTGAGATTTTTAAAGAGCAGTGAAGGAAATAGTCTGTAAATGTTAAGAAATAACTTTGTGAGTGAGGTCTCCCACTGTATTTGTGTTAATAGCTCTCTGATCTCTGGCCACCTTAATAAATGACATGGAGCAGAAACAGAAATGTTGCAGAGCTGTTAAAAGTTATGATCAAAGATCTGGAGATATTTCTGGGTGGAAAGGCATTAGATTAGAGCTAATTTAGTGAGAAAGACTATGACAGGCTTTTATTTCTGGAGTCGTTGCTGAGGTTCATTTCCCATCTCATAATGAATAGGGAGAATACACGAGGCAGCAGATTGAAAATGAATTTTAGGAACTTGTTTAATTTTCATAGAATCACAGACTGGTTTGAGCTGGAAGAGACTCTAAAGATCATCAAGTCCCACCCCCCTGCCATGAGCAGGGACACCTTTCACCAGCCCAGGCTGCTCAAGGCCCCATCCAACCCGGCCTTGAACACCTCCAGGGAGGGGGCAGCTACCCCCTCCCTGGGCACCCTGTGCCAGGGCCTCACCCCCCTCACAGTGAAGAATTTCTTCCTACTATCCGATCTAAATATCCCCCCTTCCAATTTAAACCCATTCCCCCTTGTCCTATCACTCCAGGCCCTTCTAGACTTCGATGTGACCCCACTGCCACAGAGCTCTTGGTCAGCGTTGTGGTTAAAAGGCAGGCCTAGAAGGGTGTGTGGGGAGCCAGAGTGGGTCTCACAATTAGCATCAGGCAAAGAATTAATTTGTCTGACATGGGGCAAACCTTCTCAGGTGCAGGTTTTGCCTGTGAGTGCTTTCCTGTCACGCTTTTCCTCCAGCTGCTGTCTGAAAGGGCTGCTGTGTTTGATCAGTAGATTGGACACTAGTCCAGTGAGGTAAAACAATTCACTGTTTTACCAAAGCTTTTCAGACACCAGAAGGTTCAGTTGCTTCTGTAGGTGCTGGAACACATAAAGATTGTGATGAAGATAAATATTGAGGTAAACTCTGAACTACAGAGAGAGAAATGTCACTGGGCAAGTAGCACTGTCTGCTTTCAGGATTAAAAAAAATAACTTAAAATATCCTAATACTTTGCTCTTTCACAGTACTTCATGTTTTCACTCAGCATGGCTTAGCACTCATTTGCTCGTGCCCACAAACCTGGAATAACCCTGGTAAGGGATGCTGTACAGGGGCTTGAAAGGGTGAGAATCTGTATTACCCTGTAGGTACTAATTAATGGAACCCATGTTAGAGTAATTAAGAGAGGAAGGAAGGGGCCAGACAGAGAATGCATATGTACCTGAATAGAAAAAGAAATCAAACTGCATTAGGAACCTTACTGACTTTCATAATGAACAGAAGAACAGTTATATCTCACTTTTCTGATACCAAGTTATTGTTTTAAATCAAGTTGTGGGTGTATTTTTATTAAAGACATAACAGGAAGTATAGCACTGACATATCTGAAAGAAACCTTCTATTATGTTAGGCTAAATAACCAGAATAAAGATTCTTTTCTCTGTCTTATCAACAGTTTGTTTCTCTTTCATAACCCAGCATAGCTATTTCATCATGGATATATTTTGTTTGAGAGTAAATTTTCAGCTTTAAAATGATCTATTTTATTTCCATGTGTGAATTAGCAGCCAAGAAGACCTCACACGTTTAATCTATTTGATTTTCTTGCCTCAAGCAACAGCACAAATGATTCCTTATGTTTTAAAAATGGCTTCATTTACAGATGCCAATGAAAGTTGCAAGGTTTTGGTTTAAACTGCTTGGGTTTTTTCCACTTCATCAATATCCCTGTGTATCTCTGAGAGCTTAAAACATCTACACAAAAGCAGCTTAATCAGTAAAAACAATTACTAATTAATTTAGATTGGAACTTTCTCAAGCTGTAAAATTCCATGCTGACAATATATAAAATTGCTAACTTCTCCCCTAACTATGAAGGGAACATTCCCCTCTCTTGCCCAGCATGAGCTGTAGTGTTGATGAGCCTTGGATTTGATCAGAGAGGAAAAAAAGGGTATTAAAAGTTAAAACTGGCTTTTGGACAATGTCAGAATTGTTGCAAAAATAGGGTGAAATTTCCAAGAATAAGGGCAAACAAAAGCAACATAGGGCCAGAATGCAGCATGGCTATTTCTTTCAGTAGCTTTAGCTGTTGCAGTGCTTTGTTGAATTAGGTTTGATGTTCATCAGAGTTTCCCCCTCTCTGAAGTTTGCCGACACTGGTATCAATATATATCAATATATCACAGAATCACAGGGGTTGGAAGGGCCCTCCAGAGCTCATGGGGTCCAACCCCCTGCCAAAGCAGCTCCCTGTCTCATATTACATAGACAGGCATCCAGATGAGACCTGAATCTCTCTACAGAGAAGGAGACTCCACACCCCCTGGGCAGCCTGTCCCAGGGCTCCCTCACCCTCACTGGGGAAAAGTTCTTCCCCAGGTTGGTGTGGAACTTCCTGTGCTCCAGTTTACAGCCATTGCCCCTTGTCCTGTCCCCACAGACACTGAGAAGGGGCTGGCCAATTCCCCCTGCATCCCCTGCCTAAGATATTGATAAACACTAATTAGGTCCCCCCTGAGTCTTCTTCTCTCCAGGCTGAACAGCCCCAGCTCACTCAGCCTGTCCTCACAGGGGAGATGCTCCAGGCCCTTCATCATCTCCGTAGCTCCTCTGGACTCTCTCCAGGAGATCCCTGGCTTTTTTATCCCAGGGAGCCCAGCACTGGACACAACACTCCAGGTGGGGCCTGACCATGGCAGAGTAGAGGGGGAGGATCCCCTCCTGTGACCTGCTGCCCACACTCCTCCTGATGCCCCCCAGGATCCCATTGTCTCTCTGAGCCCCCAGGGCACACTGCTGGCTCATGGCCACCCTGTCACCCACCAGGACCCCCAGGTCCTTCTCCACAGAGCTCCTCTCCAGCAGCTCATCCCCCAGCCTGTCCTGATACAGTGGGTTATTCCTCCCCAGGTGCCAGACTTTACACTTGCTCTTGTTGAATGTCATTAGGTTTCATTCAGGGAATTTCTGCATATTTGGCAAAAAGGCTGACCACAGTTCCCAACCTGTTGCAGAGTGAATGCATTATAGAACTGGTGCTCTCTGCTGCTCTGGGCTTGCTGTGTGTATGCATGGATTTCATGCCCTGAGACGTGTTAGTTATCCGTGACTTACAGAAAAATACTCCTGACCTATGAGAAACTTGCCCTGGTTTTATTAGTAAATAAAAGGGAAAAAACCCTGGCAAACAAAGAAGGAAAATCTTGAGTATTTAGATCAAATATTAACACCAATAGAATGATTAAGCACAGTCCAGCAGATGATCATTGATAATTGGATCACCCGTTTCTGCTCAACTGTCATCTTGTGGCTAGATATATTTTTACTGAGCAGACCTCTATGTCAGCTTACCAGCTTTATCTTCCTGTTTTCTGCTCTTATCAGGCATGATGATACCCTATAGATGGAAAAGATAATACCTCCCTGTCTCTATTCTGTCCCATGTCCTAGTGGGACAAGAAAAATGGTGCTGATATGTGCCTCTCCATCTAGCTGAAGAGCACTGGGAAGGTTATGGTACAGTACCTTGCCATGAGGATGTAAAGGAATTCTGGTTTTCATAGAAATGCTGTTGCTGGTAACCAGTGCCAGAGGCTGAGTGTTGTGAGGGGCTAATAACTCAGTCTTGTTTGCAGCTTGCAAGTGCTCTTCTAGCCCCTGATAAACACCACAACCTAAAAACACCACAGCCTTTGTCACGAGTGAGTAAACCAGCAAACAGCTGATCGCCAAAGCAAAACCAGTTCAAGTTAATACAGCTGCATTTTTGATTGAAGGACTGGATAGAGGTTACTTGTAATCCTGAGCATTGTCACCTGAGCATTTTCTGTCCTGGAATGTGCTATGCCTTAGGATCTCTAACAGCACACATGATACTGTGATGCTGTTAAAATTATTTTAGGGTGAAAACGTGTTTTGGCTGTAGAATGAAGGGCAAGTGATGCTAGCACTAGGATTAGCAGGACAGCTGGCCCATTTCAAGCCTTACTGCTCCTCAGCACTGGGCTGATGATGGTACGTAAAGAGGCTTGGTTCTGTTATGGAGTTTGCCTGTTTAGCAGAATTATTCTTGATTTAGACTAGTAGGAAAGTAGAGTCTGGTTAGAGGTTGGTTGTTTAAAACAGGTGCCCAGGGTGGGTAGAGTTGTATTGCACACTATCTGTAACATAGCAGATTAATTAAAGAACAAAGTGAACAACAAACTCCAAAAAGCAAATCCAAAGGAATACTCTGATCATTAAATAGGAATACTTTGGATGTGCTTTTTCTGTAACAGTGGCTCCTTACTCTTCACAGGCCTAATGAGCAGCTTGGAATCACTAAATATGATCTGGAGACGCAGACATTTCCTTGGGCCTCTCCTCCCAGTACTGTCCAGATCTGGGGCCCCCAACACAAGAAAGATGTGGAACTGTTGGAGAGGGGTCAGAGGAGCCACGAGGATGCTCAGAGGGCTGGAGCAGCTGCCCTACAGAGAGAGGCTGAGGGAGCTGGGCTGGGTCAGCCTGGAGAAGAGAAGGCTGTGGGGGGACCTCATTGCAGCCTGCCAGTCCCTGAAGGGAGCTTATAAGCAGGAGGGGATTCACCTTTTTAAAAGGGTAGATAATGGCAGGACAAGGGGGATGGAGTGAAGCTGAAGGAGGGAAGGTTTAGATTAGATATTAGGGGGAAGTTTTTTCCAGAGAGAGTGGTGAGGGGCTGGAACAGGCTGCCCAGAGAAGTAGTGGATGCCCCATCCCTGGAAGTGTTCAAGGCCAGGTTGGCTGGGGCCCTGGGCAACCTTGTGTAGCTCCAGGCCTGGAGGTTGGTGTCCCTGCCTGTGGCAGGGGGGTTGGAGCACTATGATCCATGGGGTCCCTTCCAACCCAGACCATTCTATGATTCTATGATTCAAATTTTGGCTCAAAGTAGTTCTAGGTTACATACGTGTCATAGAACAGAAGGTGCTGAGCTTGAAACACGGGGCTGTGGTGGGGTTAGAAAACAGCTTCAGGTAAATGTTGCCCTCTAACAAATGGATTATTCTCTATTCTTCTCCCCATGGCTCAGGTGGTGTGAGAAAAGATATGATGGTGGTGAAAATATCATCACTATAAATGAGATGGAAAAGGAGAGGCAAATAGCTACAGCAGTGAATGCAATAGAAATTTGCTTTTAATTCAGAGCTAAGTGGCTCAAGGAAAACGTGCTGATTTTAAAAGTTACATTGTGCCATATCATTTTTCTTTTGAAGTACTAAAACTAAAGCGGATATAATTAAAAACAATAAAACATTACAATAATCAATGCAGTAAAACAACGGAAGATAAGTAGTGCAGCAAATTAATTTGCCAGTTGAACAATTATTGAAGTACATTCTTCATTTTCTCTTTAGTGGGAGGGGGGAAGGAGCTGAGCAATTTTTTGTTGGTTTCTGGCAAGGGAACAGAAAGAGGAAGCTTGTACAAGCTGCATCCATTAACATCAAGCCTACTGTATTTGTTTGCATGTGTTTTCCCCTATAGTCTCATCATTTTGCTGGTTAAACCTGGGAATGTGATGGAGAAGAGCCAGCTGCTGCTTTGCTCATTATAAATAAGTGGCTGGTGATTTCAGTGAGGTATATGAACAGAGATAGTGTGTGTTCTGCTGGTAAAGGCAAAAATTGTCAGGGAGCATGCGACAGGACGAGGGGGGATGGCTGTGAGTTGTGCCAGGGGAGGCTCAGGTTAGGAATGAGGAGACATTTCTTCTCCCAAAGAGCAGCTGGGCATTGGAAGGGGTTGCCCAGGGAGGTGGTGGAGTCACCGTCCCTTGGGGTGTTCAAGGAGAGGTTGGATGAGGTACTCAGGGACATGAGTTAGTAAATCTCATAGATGATGGTTGGACTAGATGATCTTTGGGGGTCTTTTCCAACCTGAATGATTCTACGATTCTAAGGAGTCAAGACCACGTAACTCGAGTGGATATGAAATAGATGTGCATCCATCTGTGTGTAGCTCCATTGATATACACTGGGTATAAATGTATTAAATTATGAAGATAAGAAAGACACATGCTATGTATCACGATGACAAGCCATCACAGGACTTGCAAAATAACCTGGTGCTTAAACTACTATAGCCAGCATTGACTTGGCTATGACCTTGAAGATTGCTTGGGAGTGGGGCTGTGCAGTTGTCAGGCTTCAGCCCTGAATAGCAAAGCATAGCTTAGGAGGCACATGCAGAAGTTGTGCTTTCTATTCCCCCATGTCTTGCAGTCAGTGTACAGTGGGGAAATAAAATTGATAGCATGGGGCAGGAAGTAGGCTGGGTGGTGAAGGTCTTTGGAACCTAATGTCCCAAGGTCCTTGGAGAAATCTTGCATCCTCTGTGGAGCATAGACATAGACATCACAGAATCACAAGGTTGGAAAAGCCCTTTAAGATCATCCAGTCCAACCATTCCCATCCTAAGCTAAACCAGATCCCTAAGTACTTCATCTACCCTTTGTTAAACACATATCATAATCTTAAATAGTTATAGAGCAGGTGTAATTACCTCTGGTTGTTGTAGTGGAATTGGACCTATGGTATTGTGGGATTTGAATGCCCATAATTCAGGAAGAATACATCAAGCATTTGGAAAAGAGCCACAGGAGTAACTGAAGGTCACAAAATGTGCCTTATCCTGAAAAGTGACAGGAACGTTGTATGTGTTTGTGTGTGATGGAAAAGATTTAAGGCAGCTGTGCAGCTCCTCAGAGACCAACTAGGAGGCAGGAATGGTTTAGCAGGCTCCCCAAAGTAGCAAATATGTGTTGAGATTTCTCAGAGGAATCCGAATTAGAAAGTCTAAGGGTCTTTTTTTCCAACTTCATAATAGACAAGTTTCCTAGTACATTACTTGATGCCTCTTGTAATAAAGTAAGTGATGGTAGTAGGAATCGGATCAATTTAGTCAGACATGAAGAAGTCTACTGTAAATAGTGGTATGCTATATTTTTTCTCTGTACTTCCCTTGAACAAGGCATGTTGCCAGACTTCTCATTAAACTTTTCTACATGTTATGAGACATATGTGCATTAATCCTGAATTCTAAACTGAATATGCCCTATGATGCTTTGTCCAGCTGGCATTTCAGTGCCTAGTCAGTTTAAGCCTTCTTTCTGACAGATGTACATGCATGAAGATGATCAGAGGGCTGGAGCAGCTGCCCTACAAAGAGAGGCTGAGGGAGCTGGGCTGGTTCAGCCTGGAGAAGAGAAGGCTGTGGGGGGACCTCATTGCAGCCTGCCAGTCCCTGAAGGGAGCTTATAAGCAGGAGGGGATTCAACTTTTTAAAAGAGCAGATAATGGCAGGACAAGGGGGATGGATTAAAGCTGAAGGAGGGAAGGGTTAGATGAGATATTAGGGGGAAGTTCTTTCCAGAGAGAGTGGTGAGGGGCTGGAACAGGCTGCCCAGAGAGGGGGTGGGTGCCCCATCCCTGGGGGTGTTCAAGGCCAGGTTGGCTGGGGCCCTGGGCAACCTTGTGTAGCTCCAGGCCTGGAGGTTGGTGGCCCTGCCTGTGGCAGGGGGGTTGGAGCTCTATGATCCTTGGGGTCCCTTCCAACCCAGACCAGTCTATGATTCTGTGAAGCTCAAATACTGTATGGAGAGCACATCTTGATAACAAGCAAAACCAGAACCACCATGTAGTTGTACCTGCTTAGGTAGGTTTTGCTGAGCAAGACACACAGGGTTTGATTTTGTTTGTTTAGTAGACCTGAACACATCTGTAAATGACTCCAACCCCTCCTGAAGAGCCTTGCAGATAGAAAAACCCTGAAAACCCAGTGTCTCTGACCATAATGAAGTTTTTCTGGGAAGAACCATGTAATATGAAAGTCAAGATCATAAAAATAGTTTTAATGGCCTCATTCTTTATCAGCAGATGTGCAGATTTATTGTTCAGCTGTTTACACCGGATTTCCATTGATGATGGTAGTATCTCAAGCCCAGATATGTTTGAGATGTGTCCAAGTACACACACACACACATATATATATATATAAGTATAAACTTCAACTTTGAAGTTTATAATAAATTCACAACCACCACATCTACTGTACAGGAGGGTGGACAACCAAACTCCTTCAGTGGGGTCAGCAAGCTCCTTGTGACAATATGATGCTGTGATTTATTTAATTATAATTAACCATAGTGCTTCTCATTGAGAACTAGGCTTTTGTCCTTCAATGTGGTATTAGTTTTTGTGTCTTTGATAATGTTGATGTTTTTTCACAACAAAGTCTAGGAAAAGAAGTTCAATAGCATATGCAGGAATTTAGCAGCACTACTGGCTAGACCATAGGCCTCTGGGGTTGTTTTCAGTCTTAAGAAAGGATTAAAAAAATGGAAGAAACCAATTTAAATTCTTTAGCAAGTCCAGAAATAAGCAAGTTCAAAAATAAGAAATGATGATTGAATCTTGTTTGCAAAAAGTGCCTGTGTGAGTATGAAGGTGGGAAGAAGTGTTTGTTTTGTAGCTGTTGTAGGTCACCTCTTAGAAAAGCTGTGGAGGCTTTTTTAAATACACAGTTTGGAAATGATTGTGGTGGTAAATTAGTTACTGAATATAAATTGTAAGATGTGAAGACAGTTTCATATAAGCTGTGTGTAAATGGAAAGCAGATGTTGGTGTTCCCTGCCAGCAGCCTTATTCCTACAAGTGCTTCTGCGTGGGAAGAGGCATCACAGGACTGAGATGATGTTAGCACACACATTTCACATTCCCAATGAGCAGTGAGGATACAGAGATTATCAACATTATTCAAAATAACAGAAGGGGATGGTACTAAAAGTTATGACATTACCATCTCATTTGTCTGCCTTGGTGTCACAACATTGTAAAATATGAGCAACTCTTCTGATAGCACTATTTCTGAACTATATTGGCTCATTTTAAGTTAAAAAAAAATATTAAAAGAATTGCTTGTTGTTCTTCTCCCTACCCTAGTCCACTTCAGGCTGAAAAACATCAGTTTGATTTTGTGGAGACTTTGAACTTTTTTACCTGTCTTGACTGCTAAGAGTCCTGGGTCATATCAGAATGCATTTGCCTTCTTCCAGTGTTGACAAAGGAAGCTGGACTTAATGCAACTGGTGATTTTTAAGCACATTGGCCTGACATTATGAAGCCAAGAATGGCAAATGTATTTGTCTGAGAGAATGAATGAATGTGAAATAGAAATCCTAAGAGAAGGCTACAACGTTGTTTCCTCAGAGGCTTACTACTGGTCTGTGTTCACCATTTTATCCTCTCACCGACTGCTCCATCAGAAGAATGTGTAGCACTCAACACTTGGGATTCTGTTTTTTCTTTTAAAAAGCTGAATTTTACTACAGGGTTTAAATAAGATCATCTTAGACTCCTCCTTATTCCATGACCTGGAAATGAAGCAGGTCTAAGATCGTGCTGCTGTCAGTAGGCAATCCCAAATGTTAACCCTTCTGACCACACAATCTCATTTTTAAGATTAATTTAGAGATATGATTAGTGGTTCAACATGGAATATATGGCAAAAGCAGATCAGTATTTGTAACAACTTTAAAGCTAGTGTACAGCTTATTGATCATTGGTGTATGGGAGGGGAGGGAAACACAAAGAGCCTAATTTGTTGGTAGGGAAAGACCCATAAGAATATCTTAACACTGATTTTTTTATTAGATGATTCATGTGTAGTGTACATAAAGCCCTGGGAAAAGGAATCTTCAACTATACAGAACTTGTACAATTTTTATCAGTGTTGGTTGCTATTTATTTAAGTGTAAAGCTGAATCTTGGAGCTGTATGATGTGTTCTGAGTCATCGTAGAAGAGAGGGAGAAGCTTCTGAAACATCTGCCTTAGGATAGTGCCATCAATGGATGCAAATCCAAAGAAGTTTTCTTGGAGGGGAACAACAAAGACAGTAACCTTTCTGGGAAAAAAACCCCAAAAGCCTTTATTTGACCCATAACAAAAACCAGGAAGGTGTTAGAGCTGCCAAACAGTGCTGAATTCTTTGGAGGAAGATGAATCGAGGTTGCTACTGGGTTTATAGAGAATAAGATTTGTTCAGGTACTTTATGTGAATATATAAGAAAGGCTTAAAGGTTTTCTTGGTTGGTGTGTTTGTGTGTGTGTGTTTGGTTTTTTACCTCCTCAGGGAAGTTGGGGCATCTCAGCCTGTATATTATGTAGTTATGTTGTTGCTGGGAGGGTGATGTGTTTTCCAGGATACTGTTCATGAGAATGTACCATCATCCTAAAGTAATTTTAGCACTGGTATGTGAACATGAAAATGCCTTCCAGTGGGTAAGGGATTAGTTTTACTCCATGAAAGTGATCTTTTCAAAAAGTAAAAACACACAGGTGAGGTTTTTTTTTGGCTATAAATAAGCATGTACAGAAAGGATGAAAACCTTCACTAGTCAAGCTGAACAGTATTTTAACTCCTACACATCAGTCGCTTTGCAGGAACGTTTCTTTAGTTGTCATCTGTACTCACTATTCAGAAGGAGAAAAGGCAGGTTCTTTCAAAAATGACCATTACCTGATGATTTCTACCCATAAACCTACCTAAAGAGGTGAATAGAAAGCTTTGAAGAATGCAAATGAACTTTTTGCATGCTTAAAGAGATGAAAGTTGTGGGCGGCACCCTAGCTTTCTCTGGCGGTTTAGGCCTTGCTAGAGGCCAGACGCCCACCAAAATTGGCCTGTCACTCCCCTCTTCTGGTGACAAAATGCAGCTGCCTGTGGGTTTTTTTCTCTCTGCAGAGAACTGCCCTCTGCGAATCACATATATGAGAATTGTCCTTAAAATTCCCATCCCAGCAGAAATTGTCTAGAATTATTCCACCACCCAGCTCTGTTCAGTCTGTTCTGCCCATTCCCTCATCTGTCCTTCTCTCAATTCCTCGAGCCCCACGTTTGGCGCCAAAAAGGACTGTGGTGGTTCAGGCCTGGCTGGAGGCCAGACGCCCACCAAAGTTGGCCTATCACTCCCCTCTTCTGGTGACAAAATGCAGCTGCCTGTGGGTTTTTTTCTCCTCTATGTGATTGTCAGAGGCGCTGTGACCATCAGCGATCGGCTCGGCCTTGGTCACCAGCAGCTCTGGCCTTGAATCGGCTGATGTTTGCTCTCTGGGCCTGCCGAGGGCTTCTGGCTGCTTCTCGCAGCAGCCATTCTCTGCAGCTCCCCCTTCTCTCCCAGCACCCAGCTACACAGAGCTGCAACACTTTAAAATTCAAGTGACTGACCCAGCAGACATACGATGGCAGGATTAAAGGGAGAAAATGGAAACCCTTCTTTCAGGTACCGGTTATTGCGATGCTTATAAATGGACTTCTATTCCTCCTTGTTTTGCTCATTCTCAAGCAGACACTGTGACTGATCCCATGTGAGGGAAGAAAGATCTGGGAGCCCAGGCAGCAAGAGCGCTTGCAAGGCAATGACACACTCACTCTGTCTGCAGGGTTCTGAGTGTGATGAGCAGAATAGCACATAATCACAAGGTTAGAAAGACCTTTAAGATCATCAGGTCCAACCGTTCCTATCCTGTGCCTACCCATATCCCTGAGCACCTCATCTACATGTTAAACACACCCAGGGTCAGCAACTCAACCCCCTCCCTGGGCAGCCTGTTCCAGGCCCTCACAACTCTTTCTGTAAAATATTTTTTTCTAACATCTAATAGCAATCTACTTTTAGAATGGCAGAACCTACAAAGAGAGGCTGAGGGAGCTGGGCTGGGTCAGCCTGGAGAAGAGAAGGCTGTGGGGGGACCTCATTGCAGCCTGCCAGTCCCTGAAGGGAGCAGAGGAACAGGAGGGGAATCAGCTTGTTCAAAGGGCAGAGACTGGCAGGACAAGGGGGATGGATTAAAGCTGAAGGAAGGAAGGGGTAGATTGGATATTAGGGGGAAGGTTTTTCCAGAGAGAGTGGTGAGGGGCTGGAACAGGCTGCCCAGAGAGGGGGTGGGTGCCCCGTCTCTGGGGGTGTGCAAGGCCAGGTTGGATGGGGCCCTGGGCAACCTTGTGTAGCTCTATGATCCTTGGGGTCCCTTCCAACCCAGACCAGTCTATGATTCTATGATTCTATGAACTTTTCTGTGGCAAGCTGGTATTTTGAGCCCATAGGTAAATGAACGAAGTCCTAGAGAAAACCATTCTGTAATTATACTCCAATAGTAAATCTTGTAGGAGTGGCCATTCTAATAGCAATATTAATCAAAATATCATCACGATTTGTCTTCTTTGGGCTGTAGAAGTGATTATTAGATATTTGGCTGGGTTTCATTTATTTTCATTTCTTGTTTAATTTATTTTTAATCTTTCAGTTATTTTTCTTCACTTGTTTTTTTTTTTTTTTAAATGAGAGATTAAAATGCTGTCTGAGAACTGTATGTGTGATTGTAGGTAAAGAAGCATCGTATCACAGGGTCAGATTTAATAACTGACTCTGAGATTAATAGATACATAATCATCAAATTAAACCTGAATTTTTGCAAATATGAAACATGCTGATACATAGGGCCTGCATTTAAATGACACCAATAAAATGTGATTTACTGCATTTTGCTTATTATTAAGGGTGCTCTAGGCTCCTGTTCAATAAGCTGTGAGAATGTAAGACTTAATACCATCTTTGGGTGGTTATATCTGGTTTTTAAAATGATTGTCATTGACTGAAGAGAACTACTTTCTGTCTTAATAGAGGATAATACTTTTTTTAAAGTCATGTATAAAAGAAAAAAGAAATTATTTTTACTGCTGTGTTATCTAAAGGGAGACAGCATGCCAGAGAATCCTTTTGCTCTCTTTGGAACACAAATTGATGTCTTAAGTTTTTTCCACTAACAGATAGTGTATATTGGAAGAGGCAAACTCTGCAAGGCTGGCACAAAATGCGCTGCCATCCAGAGAGACCTGGCCAGGCTGGAGAGCTGGGCTGGGAGACACCTAATGACATTCAACAAGAGCAAGGGGAGAGTCTGGCACCTGGGGAGGAATAACTGCTGGAATCAGGACAGGCTGGGGGATGAGCTGCTGGAGAGAAGCTCTGTGGAGAAGGACCTGGGGGTCCTGGTAGATGACAGGTTGGCCATGAGCCAGCAGTGTGCCCTGGGGGCTGAGAGAGACAATGGGATCCTGGGGGCATCAGGAGGAGTGTGGGCAGCAGGTCACAGGAGGGGATCCTCCCCCTCTGCTCTGCCCTGGTCAGGCCCCACCTGGAGTGTTGTGTCCAGTGCTGGGCTCCCTGGGATCAAACAGACAGGGATCTCCTGGAGAGAGTCCAGAGGAGCTACAGAGATGATGAAGGGCCTGGAGCATCTCCCCTGTGAGGACAGGCTGAGTGAGCTGGGGCTGTTCAGCCTGGAGAGAAGAAGACTCAGGGGGGACCTAATTAGTGTTTGTAAGTATCTTAGGCATGGGATGCAGGGGGAATTGGCCAGCCCCTTCTCAGTGTCTGTGGGGACAGGACAAGGGGCAATGGCTGTAAACTGGAGCATAGGAAGTTCCACCCCAATCTGGGGAAGAACTTTTCCCCAGTGAGGGTGACAGAGCAGTGGAATAGGCTGCCCAGGGGGGGTGGAGTCTCCTTCTCTGGAGAGATTCAAGTCTCATCTGGACGCCTATCTATGTAATATGAGATAGGGAGCGTCGTTGGCAGGGGGTTGGACCCGATGATCTCTTGAGGGCCCTTCCAACCCCTGTGATTCTGTGATTCTGTGAAAATCAGAGTAATATTCTGTCTTTACAAAATAGAGAATGAGAGGCCTGTGAGGTGTTTAAAAACCCTTTCACCTCTATAAAAGGCAGGCAGTTTTGAGAAAAGGTGATAACTCTTAGGAGAAATTGTGGAAAAAATTGCATTATGACAAGGTCAAACACTTAGATTAGCATAGAAAGCACTTAGGAACAACATTTGCATATCTTGGCATGTGATAAGAAGGTGAGGCCTAAGTCCATAAGTTACCACACACTGTTAAAAATCTTCCTTAGAATACAATATCTCTTTACCCAAGTGGGATGTCTATCTACATGAATGTCAGTTTTATTTCTCAGCATCATCTGTACACCACAGCAACAACAATATGGATCAAATGATTCTTGTCAACTCTTTTAGTCTCGATTTCTGCTTGGGAAATACTTAACCACTGATTAGTAGTGATATATATGGTGGAATGTTTAAGATTGCACAGATTAAAAGAATAACAAAGTCATTTTGTTAAAATAGCACTTAAATAAGCATGGAAGTTAGGAAATCCTGAGTTTCTTTCTGTTCAACTGAGTAAAAATTGAAAGGAAAGAAGTCATGTTTAGGTCAGTATTTTGTTGGAGTGGATGAAGTCCTTTAAGCAATGTGAATTAAGAAAAATGGTAAGTGAGTTTATAAGCTTAAAAATTACACAGTCAATATTTGTCAAGGTTATTTTGGCACTAGCTACAATATTTTAAACTAATACCTAGCAACAGAGGCATCTTTATCAGGTAAATGACAATAGATATAACTTCAAAGTAATTGCAATACTTTTTCCTGTAACCTCACTGTTCTTTCCCCACCTGATTTTATCTTCCTTACCTTTATATCCCTACAAAATGTATATCTTTCAAAATGTTGCATTAGAGAAGGAAAAAAATAGGAGCCTTTGGTTGATGTTTTGCTCTGCATACTGAATATCCACAGAGCTGCTGCCATGTACAAGGGTCTTATGATGTTTTTTACCATTTCCAAAGGCAGTAATCCTTGAAAACTTCTAGGAGGTGTTTCTTCTGTCACTGGTAATTCTTTCTTTTGGCCTCAGATTTGCCATATCATTTTACTAATTATTATTTGCTGTGGTGATTTGTCTCTCTGAAACTCAGCAGATTTTTATGGCAGGTTGCTAAACTAGGTATCAACCCAGATAATTTTATGGACTTGAGTTTTGTCCTGCACTGAACTAACAATTTAGGATAACCAAGTAACTGCTGGGAAAGATTGTCTTCTGTGTTGATGTATAAAGAGGCCTGAAAGAAGATTTACCTCATGCTGTGTGGCTATGGCAGAGTCTGGATTGAAAGCTTGTGATTTGCCATTTGATTTTACTTGACAGTGCCACAGTCATTGTTTAGGTTGTGGGTTTTGTGGAGGCTTTTTTATCAAGTTATACTGCTGTAGTGCTTTTGGAACTTTAGTGAAGAAACAATGCTCACTATGAAAAGGGAGGAACCAAAGGTGAAGTCCCCTGTTTCTGTATGGATCCTGCAGGAATTGCTGTCGAGTCGGGATGGATGCTTTGAGTCTTGGCAGGTTTCTCTGCCATCCCACTCTTTCTCTATAGATTCAGGGACCTTTCTTCAGTCTCTGTGGAGCCTGGAGAAAAAGTGAGGGACAAGAATGTGTAGCACATGCTGGCACAAAGTAGCAGGTGGGTTTTTTGGGTTGTGGGGAGGGCAGTTTTGTCCTCAGAACAAACAGGTTTCTGACAGAGATGCAATTAACTTACAAAGACCCAAACTTGATAAATCATGTACTTGCTTGGGGAAAACAAAAGGTAAAGATTAGGAGTCATTTTCCTGGTGGTCTGTGTTTCAGTGAGAATTTCTTTCTTTTATTAATACTATGGTCTGGATGATTTGGGGTGCAGTGGAGCTTGGAAAAGAGAGTGATGTAATGTTCTTTTGGAAAGAACTTTTTTTCCTTCCTCAAAAAACATATGCTTAAAAAGGAGGAGGAAAAGGAAGAATCAAGCTTAAAACCAGGGTGGTAAAAAGCCCATAATTATATTATGTCTGTATTAACAGACATTAGTATTTTGGTTCGATTGAGCGTGCTGCCCCATGGAAAGCTGATCAGCTCACTTGCTTTGGTAGCAGTAGTGGGGTGGCTCCCAGGCTCTGTGGAATGGATTAATTTCCAATGGAAAAAAGTTGAGAGATGTGCTCCAGTGTCCTACCTAATGTTCACCAGCATGCCAGACTGGACTGAGCTCAAAGTTAAAGAAAAATCTAAGCAGAAAACCAACCCATCACCTCCCTCTCCGTCTGAAGCACAGGCATTCAGTTCTCAGCACCGGGCTTTTGCCCTGTGTAATCCTGTCATACCTGTTTGCTAATGCAGGGATGTTACTCATCTTCACTGGCAGAACTCTGTTGTTATGTGATCCAAGGTCTGTGTCCAGTACTGCTGAATTAGCCCTGAAGACCTGCATCATCTTCAGGAATCACTCGTTGCTATAGAAACGTAGCATTCTGAACTGGAGTTGTGGTCCATGAAGCCGAATGCAACAGACTAAAACTATTCCCCACTGGAATCCAAAGGGAGTTTTCTTACAGAATTCAACAGGACCAGGGTTTCATCAGCAGTCTTTACCTCCTAACCCACAGAACTGATCAAAAATCTTCTCCTGTGTTCTTTACTTCTGAACCTATAGTTACAGTCTTCCCTGTCTGGACCACAGCGCACAAAGGCTCGGTAAGCAGGATACCTGCTGCCTGAAAATAAGAGGTTATTTGCCATCACATAGGCACAGTATGTAGCTAGGACTAATTAGCTTTCAAGCTAAGATGCTCTCCACCTCTTGCCAGCCAGTTGATCAAGGATAACACATCGCCTTCCATTGCCCCTCCAAATGGGCTGATACTGTCTGGTTTGAACTGAGGTTCAGAGACTGATTGTATGACCTTTCGTACTTGTGCCTTGTCACAGCAATCTTGGTTCTGTCCACAGTTTTACCTCTCTGTAGGGGATGGTTCTGCACTGTATAACCCCCTCTTGCTCTTTCTCACAGTTTGGCAGATTCCTTAGGAGGGATGCTAGGCAGTTAGCAGTGGGTTAACCCCATGAAACATGTGCCATTCTTCCTTACTCTGGAACTGCAGGTGCTGATGGAGTGGTGGAGTGCCCTTTGGTGCTCCATTGACCTGCATGTCCAGACTTCCTTCTTAGGGAGAGTGAGAAGGCAATGGGTGCATCTAAAGTTTTGACAGCTTCTGTGGCCCAGGGCTTCTAAGTGACATTTGTGGAGTAGGCAGTTATCCAAAAGTCCCCAAAAGTCATACAGAAAATTACTTAAATCTGTGGCTTCCTCATTAAAGCAAAACCCCCCCCCCCCCAGACTCTGCTGTCCTCTGCTCTGATTATTCACTAAGTAGTTCAGTACGTATTCCAAAGCAATAAGAATAAGGATGAAGGATGTCTCCAGTATCAGCAGGTGGGAATATGGTTTTGATCTTGTGCAGATTTCTAGGAATATGATGTTTCTGGTGTTGAAATAGGATAACATTTCTAACACCGGTATGGTGTGGGAAGACGCAATCTTGTGCTTTATCTTATTTCCTGGTTGATGACAGGTTGGCCATGAGCCAGCAGTGTGCACTGGTGGCCAAGAGAGGCAATGGGATCCTGGGGGCATCAGGANAGGGACCTCCTGGAGAGAGTCCAGAGAAGGGCTACGAAGTTGATTAAGGGCCTGGCGCATCTCCCGTATGAGGACAGGCTGAGTGAGCTGGGACTGTTTAGTCTGGAGAAAAGAAGACTTAGGGGGGACCTAATTAAAGTCTATAAATATCTTAGGCAGGGGATGCAGGGGGAATTGGCCAGCCCCTTTTCAGTGTCTGTGGAGACAGGACAAGGGGCAATGGCTGTAAACTGGAGCATAGGAAGTTCCACACCAACATGGGGAAGAACTTTTCCCCAGTGAGGGTGACAGAGCAGTGGAATAGGCTGCCCAGGGGTGTGGAGTCTCCTTCTCTGGAGAGATTCCAGCCCCGTCTGGACGCCGCCCTGTGCAATATGAGCTGGGGAGCTGCTTTGGCAGGGGGTTGGACCCCAGGAGCTCTGGAGGTCCCTTCCAACCCCTGTGATTCTGTGATCTTCAGCAGTACTTCACACATGACTCTGCAAACCAAACAGAAGGGTTGCTGTGTTCAGAAGGCGAGGTGTTCAAAACAGTAAATGCTCATTTTTTAGTGGTCTCATAATTTAGGTATTGTCTGTGCTCATGTACCTCCCTTGTTTTTATTGATGTAACAGTACACATCTGCTAGATTCAACAGAGAATGTCATGGAGTTCTTACAGGCATTCCTAAAGTTCAGCTTGTGCCTCTGCCTTCAGGAGAGTTTGAGTGTGGTGGTTTCTGTGGCAGAAAGCGAAGCCTGTGATGCACACTGATGCTTTCTGCATCTCCAGGAGGTAATAACGTGCCTGTGTGTTGTTAAGTGCACAGGGAATGCAGGAACTGTGGTGTATCATTTCACAGGAATGTGTAGGTTTATCCATGGGTACCGCTGGGCTGCAGTGGGAATGTGTTCTCCTTCTGACTTGGCAGCGTCAGTAAGCGCCCGTGCCACATCGTGTGTTAGATAGTCATGGGTGGATCCTGCTGGCTAGAACTGGGACTCCAGTTCAGTTGAATAGTGTCAGCTGGGAAGTAAGGGAATTTATGGAGGGAAAGGGATTCTGATGCAGTTCCTTGCTCTCTTCTGCTGCAACCATCTTCTTAATGCTGAGAAGGGTCTCTGAGATGTTGAGCTCAAAACAGCTGCTGCCTCTTACAATTTGGAAATAGTATTTGCAACCTTTTCCACAGAGAATGGCTGTTCCTTCAGACTTCAGGAGAGCTCTCTTACTGTGGGCTAGCTTTTCGAACACCATGGACATGGAATTGACTGGAAGTTAGGGGCCTTGGTAAAAACATTTCTCATTACTTTCCTTGTGAAGTCTAAGTCTCTAAGGGGGGTGGAGGTGCCTCTATTTGCCCACTACCTGCTAATTACCTACCCTAAGTCTCTCCCTTTTTTTTTCCCCCCCTTCATTTAGGTGGTTTGGATTTTCTTTATAATTATTTGTAGCTGTATGTCTCCTAGAGATGTGAGCGACCACATAGCAGTTCTGATCAGAAAACTCTGATAGTGTGCAGTGATTTGAACTCATTTTTTTATGTCTTTCCTTCTGTGTAGGTTATATTTAAAGGGCGTTAGAAATACATGTGCTAATCACTGCCTAACCATGTCATTTACTAGTGCAGCAATTCAGAGATCCTAGAAAAACCATCAGTCTACTTTGTGCTGGTAACCTTTTTTTAAAAAAAAAACCCCAAACCATACAGTATTGCTATCTCTAATAGGCACTTTCTATACTTTAAAATGTCAGATCTTCAGCACTACCCCTTCCTTGGTGATTTACATAGCAATTTCAAACAAATTACTGCTTGAAATGCGTGGCTGGTTTACCAGCCTAATGGAAAAGAAGGCTGGTGTGAGGTCTGCATTCAGCTGTGCAGATACTGGGTCCTTTTCTCCTCTCAAGCAACTCCAGCTTATCTGAAGGTAAAAAAAGAGAACTCATTTCTGTGTTGCTGTGCCTTCTTGTTTTTCTGTTTTACCAAATGCTGTGCTAGCTACTATCACTCAGCCAAAATGAAGCGCACTGGTGGCTCAGAGAGCCAATGGGATCCTGGGGGGCATCAGGAAGAGTGTGGCCAGCAGGTCACAGGAGGGGATCCTCCCCCTCTACTCTGCCTTGGTCAGGCCCCACCTGGAGTGTTGTGTCCAGTGCTGGGCTCCCTGGGATAAAAAAGCCAGGGATCTCCTGGAGAGAGTCCAGAGGAGCTACGGAGATGATGAAGGGCCTGGAGCATCTTCCCTGTGAGGACAGGCTGAGTGAGCTGGGGCTGTTCAGCCTGAAGAGAAGAAGACTCAGGGGGGACCTAATTAGTGTTTATCAATATCTTAGGCATGGGATGCAGGGGGAATTGGCCAGCCCCTTCTCAGTGTCTGTGGGGACAGGACAAGGGGGAATGGCTGTAAATTGGAGCACAGGGAGTTCCACACCAACATGGGGAAGAACTTTTCCCCAGTGAGGGTGAGGGAGCCCTGGGATAGGCTGCCCAGAGGGGTGTGGAGTCTCCTTCTCTGTGGAGAGATTCAAGTCTCATCTGGATGCCTATCTATGTAATATGAGCTGGGGAGCTGCTTTGGCAGGGGGTTGGACCCCATGATCTCTTGAGGTCCCTTCCAACCCCTGTGATTCTGTGATTCTGTGAATGCTGTTCCAGGAAACTTCAGCATCAGGCTGTTTTGGTTACAGTCAGAGAGTAACAGAATCACAGGGGTTGGAAGGGACTCTCTCCAGGCTGAACAGCCCCAGCTCACTCAGCCTTTCCTCACAGGGGAGATGCTCCAGGCCTTGAATCATCTTCATAGCTCTCTGTTAAATTTTATATAGAAGTTTAGAATAAAATGCTGGTTTCTTTGCTTGACAAAAGTAGGCAGTGTGGCACTGAAAGAGGTGGAGCTGCATGACAGCAACGCAAGAAACTACCTTAAAGTGTAAATTTGTCTTGTTAATAATACCTGTAGGTGAAAGGAGGCAGTAAGAATTTGTGTTATTAAGATACCTGCTTGTTTTCCTCCTCTGAAGCAAATGAGTAAATGACATTTTCTCTTCACATGCACAGAAAGTCTTAAATTCTGAAGTAATACTGAGGATGTATGCTTTGTGATCCTGACAGAACCGATTGATCTTGCCTAACTTTAATGTCATTGGCACAAGTGCTGGGAGAAAACAATAGCTGAGTTCATATAATCTCACATAGAATCATAGAATCACAGAATCATAGAATTGTAGGGGTTGGAAGGGACCTCAAGAGCTCATCGGGTCCAACCCCCTGCCAAAGCAGCTCCCCAGGACATATCACTCAGATAGGTGTCCAGACGGGTCTTGAATCTCTCCAGAGAAGGATACTCCACACCCCCTGGGCAGCCTGTCCCAGGGCTCCCTCACCCTCACTGGGGAAAAGTTCTTCCCCAGGTTGGTGTGGAACTCCCTGTGCTCCAGTTTACAGCCATTGCCCCTTGTCCTGTCCCCACAGACACTGAAAAGGGGCTGGCTGATTCCCCCTGCATCCCCTGCTTAAGATAATTATAGACTTTAATTAGGTCCCCCCTGAGTCTTCTCTTCTCAAGGCTGAAGAGTCCCAGCTTACTCAGCCTGTCCTCACAGGGGAGATGCTCCAGGCCCCTAATCATCTTC
>VZTU01017442.1:0-21436 GCA_013400835.1 Zapornia atra | reverse complement strand
GCGGCGCATGGGAGCTGCGCGGCGGCGGCGGCAGCCACTTCCCCGCCGCCCGGTTCGAATCGGGCCGCGCCCCTTCCTCGGGCCGCCTCCGCGCATGCGCGGCAGCGCCTTCCCTTTCTTCGCGTGCGCGGGCCGTTTGGTAGCCTGACCGTCTCGGTGCGCGTGCGTGCCGGGAGTGGGAAAGGGAGCGAGAAAGGCACTGGCGGGCGGCGGCGCTGTTGCCCGGGTGGCGGCGGCGGGGAAGTGTGACTCTTCCCGTGTGACGGGTGGTTGCTGTCGGGCGCGGACTCGGGAGCTGCCAGCTGGAACGAAGCGGGTTTTCCGTGCTAAGCTTCCCGCCGGCTGTAGGCGCCGCTGGAGGAAGAGGCGCCGCTATGAGCCGGGGCTCGGGCTTGTATAGGCGCGTCCGTCCGTAGGAAGGTCCCGGCACGAATGAAATGAAGCAGCACCTCGTTTGTGTTGGTTTTTAGTGGCCGTCACCGTTCGGGTCACGGAGTCGCTGTCTGAAATAAAAGCTGCCGGCTCTACCAGCGCTGCCAGCTGCAGGCGGGGGGCAGGGGGACCCGGGAAAGCGGGGTGAGTCATGCTCCTAAATCCGCGCGATGGTGAGCGGCACAAAACGAAGGGGTTCAAGGTGGGGAACCTGCGGGCTCGCAGCTTGGGACATCCCTGCTGCTGCTGTGAGAGGCCGCGGCAGAGGGCGGCTGCTAGCTCGCAGAGTGCTTCAGCGCTCTAATCGCAGGGACAGCAGGGGGCGCGCCGCAGCTAGCAGTGGCTGTGGAACGAGGGGGAAGCTCTGGCAGAGCTTAATAGGTGAGGGAGACCGAGCGAAACAGCTAATAAATACGTTCAGTGTTGAAATACTTAAATTGTATCACAAAGAAGAGAAGCCACTGTCTACTGGGATAGTAATTATTGGCCAGTGAGTAAAACCCAATCAATAGGTAAGTGAAAGGTGAATTAATTTGTTGGACATGGGAGAGCTGCAAATTAAATCCATCCTTGCACAGGATTTTTCTGAAGACTGGAATGAAGAGACATTACATCGAAGGCATACTTATATTAGAGACCCCTTCATTAACCTTGGAAGAAACTGATCAGGGTAGCCTTAAAGTGAATCACACCGCTGCTGAAGGAAAGGTGTTCAGGAGAATACAGTCGACCTTGCAGTTGCAGTAGGGAGTGCAGTTACCCTGCCTGAGCTGACCCGATGGTATTCTTCCCACTGCGGTAACGTGCCTTTCCAGAAAACCCATGTTAAACAGGCAGAACTTCCAGGGGCTCACATCTTGGTTAAAGCCAGAGTGCTCCAGGGGCTCCTGAGCCAACGGGCTTTTTCCTCTGCTGTCTCACTCAGGAGTTGCAGCGGTGTGACAGATGGAGTGACATTAAAAACACAAGTATTGTAAGGCTAGGTTAAAAACTGCATGGTCCTAACACAGTGCAGTAGGCCACCTGCTAAAAGAGTGAATCAAGAGTGGGATTGCTTATTTTGTCATAATAAAATGCTTTTTCTCAAAAGCCAAGGCTTTCTGTTGGTTCCAGTTTTTTTGCTCTAAGAGGGAAGTACTGTTTGCTTCAGGCTTCAGATGACTATGATCAAAACATATAGCATAGTCCTGAAAACTTGTGCTGAAGTTCTGATTTGGTCTGGATAATTTCGTTATTAACCTAGAGAGCTTTATTCTGCATCTTGATCCCTAGTAATTGTGTTAGATGTTAAACTTCTGAATATTTGATGTATTTCAAAACCTATGGCAATGGCAGCATTTTTCATCCTGTGAATTTCATCTATTTTACTGATATCTATTCCAAAATGGTCTCCCCCCCCCCCCCTTTTTTTTTCCCTCCACTTGGCTTTTCATCTGACTTTCTGCCTCTGAGCTTTTTGGGGAGCTGCTCACTTTCGTGATAAATACGACTTTGAAAGAACACACCAGGCAAGAACAGTTGAGTTTACGATTAATACTTACAGCTGATTTGTTACTGTTAAAACCAAATGGAAAGGAAAAAAAATCTAAATGCTTCTTGATTTTCCATAAGTTCATTTCACTGCATTTCAGTGTAGATGGCGTGAAGCCCTGTTATTGATACGATTGGACAGATATGCTTATCAACAACAGCCTTTTGTTTATTTCTCCCAACATCTGCTGGGTGCTGAGAGGGGGTGGTAATCCCCAGTTCCTCTGTTAAAACTTTGAGCTTCCTACAGTGAACCTGGTACATGCTATTTCATAGAGCTGTGGATCCCTTTTCTATCCTCAGTTCTGTATTGCAGTTAACACTGTTTTCCACGCTGATATTGCAAACACTCCTCTTGCCCCATCCCCCCCCTAAAAAACTCAACAACCAAACAACAACCACCACCTTTGCCTTTTGCCTTTTTATTTTCTCTCTCCCTTTAGGGGAATAAATTTCCCTTTTACAGTCTATTGCTACTTTTCTTTGCATTTCTTATATATGCTGCCATGTAATCTAATGGTAAGAGCTGTATGTTTTCAATACTTCTTCTTTCTCCTAAAATCTTCCCGTGTCTTTTAACACATTTTTCTGTGGCCAATTCACGAGTTTCAAAGAGTTCAGTCCATGAAGTAGTGCCTTTCATTTTCATAACCTTTGTATTTTTTTACTGGAATGTGCTTCCTCTCTCTTTTTCTTCTCATATCATGTTGTTCTCCTTTCTCCCACCAGTAATTCACATGCTTGCAGGTTTAGTTATTTGACAGCGTGTCTGCTGCTTTCCCTGTCACATTCTCTGGTTGTCTTATCGAAGTCCCTCTGTTACAAGCCTGAAGCTCCACAACATTTGTCTTCCTTTTCTTCACTTCCTTTAGGTCGGGTGTCACCAGCTTCTCTGCCAGGTCAATCCAATATCCCCCAACCAGGGAACCCAGGGAATGTGTTCTTATCTATCACATAACTCATCTGCAGTCCCAGCTTGACCACAGCCCGGTCAAGTGCGATGGGGACACGTCCTTTTGTTCCTTGCGACAGTGATGCCTGTAACACGTGTTTTGGGCACATCCAGCTACATGACAGGAGGAAGGCTGCGAGGCTCTTGCAAGGGAGAACAGAAGGGAGAGTGCCGTAGGTTAGTGGATGATTTGTGTGGCTGACAGCCTGCTTCCTGACCAACTCCAAGGGACTCAGGAACGAAGATGACAGGCTGAGTTATATGTTCTGGCACACCAGGAACTGGCTATCCTTGATTTAATTATCTCATGCTAAAACCTTAATTTTCACAAGGAATGTGGAATCCCAGTTGTATTTAATTTAGGTCTCTCACGATTCCTTAGTCATTGCTCTGATTCTCAATTACAGCTTGATGTTATGACAGAACTTTTTTCAATTCTTTTTCTGTGGAAGGAAATGTCCCGTATTTAGCTTGGCTTTTATGCAACATTTAATGACTGCTTCCCCATGACAATTGTCAATGAATCTGGGACAATCCAAAACACTGGTATACCTTCACTTTTTGTTTTTTAAGGCAACCCAGGTCACATTCCCATGGTCATTTGGCAGACTAGAAGACTTAATCCACTTGCAGAGCTCCTTTGCAATTTTTTACCCTGAGGATGATGTGGACAGGTCTCTCCTTCCATCAGATCAAAATAGTCTAGAAAATGTAAGTTCTGTTTGCCATGAAAGGCCTCATATCACATTAACAAACTGTCGCATTAAGCCTCATTAAAACCAGGTTTTCCTGTGCAGAGAAAGGAAGGCTTACCCCAGCCAGAGCCTTAGTGCTTTGCATTTTGTGGTAGATCTCAAGCTCTTCTGAGTCATTTCTTCCCACCCTTTAGGGGGAGATTCTGTACATATGAGCTGATAGAAATAGCTGGTCCTTTCGCATTCCTCCCTTCTTTTTCTGCGTATCGCTTTGATTCTCCTTAGGGTCTCAGAATGCTGCCCATCCCTGTAGTTGCCAGCACTCAGAATTCATGGCATGAGCTCGTTGTTGTCCTGCAGGCCAGACTTCTTGCTCCCTCTGTTCCTCATCCCAGCGTCTGGTATTTGTGGGTGAGACAGTTCTCAGTTGGCTGAGCTTCCATGATTTTGGGTGTAACTCTTACTCTCTGTATCAGCTGTTTAGTTTTTGTGCTATGGGATGGTGTGATGTTTCTGTGGTTCCCAGCAAAAGCTTTTCCTGGACATCAGCCACCAGCACAGCCAAGTGCCATCACCGTTCCTTTCTGCAAGAGTTATTTTAAAATCTTCTAAATCTTTAGATCACTTTGATATGTGTGAGCTTCTTTACTGCCTTGCATTGTATCTTCACGGCTCCCATCCAGGATTCCTTTGTTGATTTATTATTTTCTGGAATTAAGTCTAGAATTAATGTAAAATACTGCACTTTTTGACAGGCATTTTATTGCTAAGCTCATTTTGTTTCCTTTTTCATTGTTGTTGGTTGAGTTTGTTTTCAATAGCTTTTGTAACATTAAAGTTTGTGGGATAAGTACAAGTACAGGTACCTCTGTCAGCTATCAAAGTATGATAATGTTTCTTTCCCAGCTGGCTAAGGCCATGCTGTAAAAACATAAACCATGAGATATTATTGCATATAGCAATATTGTATTCTTGCACTACCACCAGTGAGACAGTGGTGCAACTGGGAGATATTGTCTTGAATCTTAAATATTAATTAAAATAAATTTATTTTAAAATTAATATGGGCCAATAAGTTGCGCTGTAACTTCTAATATGACAAGTAGACTTTGTAAAGTGACTTATCATTTTGGTTTTGAACACTGTATAGATCTTTTAAATTTAATTTTAAATGCTATCGGTGGTACAGAATGTGTTCTGGAATTTGATTTAGTCAGGTGGCTACTTATTTCTTAGAGAAAATGAAAGAGATTTGATGGTTCCTTATTTAAGCCAGTGTAGGAACACCATTTAGCTTGAAAATAGCTACCTCCAGATATTGGCCACCTTCTTGTTGTAGTTTTGTGTGGCTGGGTTCTGGTGGAGAAGGGTGGCTGCAGGGGTGGCTGCTGCAAGAAGCAGCTAGAAGCTCTCTGCAGGCCCCACAGAGCAAACACCAGCCCCACAGAACAAACACCAGCAAGGAACTGTGCAAACACCAAGGCCAGTGAAGGCAGTGGTGGAGGATGAGGCACCCCAGGTGCTGGAGAGAAAGATGCCCCAGCAGCCCATGGAGAAACCCATGGTGGAGTGGGTGTCCCCCTCACAGCCCATGGAAAAGCCCCAGACCCCACCTGCAGTCCCTGGAGAGGCCCCACACTGGAGCAGGTGGAGACAGACAGGGGATGCTGTGACCTGCATTGGAGCAAGGCCCTGCCAGCACTTGCAGCCCATGGAGAGAGAGGGATATCCATGCCGGAGCAGGTTTGTCGGGGAGGGGGAATTGTGACCCTATGGAGGACCAGGCTGGAGCAGTCTGGGCCTGAAACACTGAGAGACATTCTGTCATTTATGACTGCACCCATAGCAGTGACCCACGCTGGGGCAGCTGGGGAAGAGCCGAAGCCCCATGGAAAAGGAGTCATGCTAGAGAAGTTCATGGAGGACTGTCTCCTGTGGGTGGGACCCCATGGTGCAGCAGGGGAAGGGTGTGAGGAATGCCTCCCCAGCTAAGAAGGAAAACAGCTTGTGAGGAGCTGACCAAAATTTCCATTCCCCCAGTCCCTGCCCCTCCCTGTGTCACAATGGAGGGAAGAAGGGAGCAAAATCATGGCTAAAGTGAAGTCTGCTGAGAAGGGAGGGGTGGGGAGAGGTGCTTTAAGATCTGGCTGCACTTCTCATCACCTGACTCTGGTGTCACTGGCTGTGCAGGGCAGGGTCATCAATTACAGTGTTTCTTTCCTTTATTCCGTGCTGAGTCTGTTGTGCCCGTGACACTCATTGTGGAATGATCTCTCCCTAGCCTTATCTCCACCCCTCAGCCTCTCAATATCTATTTTCTCCCCTGTCCAGCTGAACAGGGGAGTGACAGAGCGGCTTTGGTGGGCGTCTGGCCTCCAGCCAGAGTCAAACCACCACACTTCTACAGTGAAATAACTTTTTGTGCGTTTTGAGAATTTTAAAAGCTTCTTCTACGGAATAACATTGACTTCTGTCTTGCTCTATTTCCCACCCCTCCCCGAAAACCTAGCATTTTTTAAAAGGTAGGTCGGGAACAAATTTAGGAAGGCATTTGGGATGGTTTTACCTCTAACCTACCAGGAGATGGCACCAGGCACATACGGTATCTGCACCCTTTCAGTTTAGTCTTGAGCTGCAGCGAATTCGTTTTACTGTTCGGTACTTTGGTTTAGTCCAGTTTCAGATGCATTTCTTTTTGCTAGCTTTTAAAACGTTGTTCCAGAAAGATGGCAACACCTAATGCCCAGCTTTGACACTTAGTTTTGGTTGCAGTTGCACTAAAGACAATTTAGCTGATGAACAATTATTTTTAATGGTTTCAGGTGAAGACAGGAATCCTGCTTCAGAATCACAGAATCGTAGGGATTGGAGGGGACCTCGAGAGATCATCGGGTCCAACCCCCCGCCAAAGCAGGCTCCCTATCCCATATTACACAGGTCGGCGTCCAGACGAGTCTTGAATATCTCCAGAGAAGGAGACTCCGCCACCTCCCTGGGCAGCCTATTCCACTGCTCTGGAGAGCAGAACTTGAATGAGCTTCCCCTGCCTTGAAAACTCTTGATGATGTCATGTCCCACTGGGTAACAGGTAATGTGAAATCCATTCAATCCAGCTCTTTATGACTTAATCCCTTGTATTACTCACATCTGAAGTTTTCATGTTAATAAGTTAGTAGAAAATTACTGAGTTATTGGGTAGTTTCGATTTACTAAGCCCATATACCACAGTTTAGCTTTAAATTCAGAACAGGTCTTCTAAAGACCACTAGAACAGATTTATCAGTGGAGCCTTACGCTGTCACTAGGTCACCAGATACTGACAAGCACAAGGATGCAGAAGTTTGGTAGTGTAGTAAATATACCTTGGTAGCACTATAGGGACTTTTGATAGCACCACAAGGACTTTGGTAGCATCCTGTTGTATAATTACTCCATACTAAATGACAATGGCTATTTTGTGATTGCTTTCTAATTGTGTCATTTCTGACGTAGGACAATGATGGACTTGTTCAGTTAATTGTGTTGCAAGGAATATATTACAGCTTATGTATTATGTAATGCCTGGGAGTTATGATAACTCAAGAGAGAAATATAGTTTCTTATAGAGAAGAATATATTCTCTTATAGAGAAGAATAATACATTCTTCTATAAGAGAATATTTCTCTGTATAGTATATATATTCTCTTATAGAATATATACAGAAATATAGAATATTTCTCTCTCTATATATAAATATCTTCTATATATAGAAATATCTTCTCTTATAGAAGAATGTATTATTCTAGTTAGAAACATTGAAGCAAAGATATGAATAATTCATTAATTTCCTCTTGAAAATTAGAGGGTTTATGAGGTTTTTTTCTTCTACAGTTAGATTCCCAGGCAAGTTAGGTGCCTTCTTGTCAAAATAATAATCATTACTGAAAATAGGCATGTAAAATACTCAAATTCTTTTTTCCTGAGTATTGGAATACTTCAGAAAATGGTAAGGGATGACCCTAAATTAGATATCCATTCCCATGTGGAAGGAGGAATTCTTTAAAGAACATAATTTGAAGAAAAGCATCCTTTTTCTTGTGTTTTCAGGCATTTATGCATACCTTTCTTTAAAAATGAAAGAATGAAAGAAAGAAAGAAACACTGACCATCAGTATGTCATTGAGATGAGCCAAAATAATTTATGAGGCACTTAGGCTACACATGCTGGAGCTATACCCTGAGCCATTCCTCTCTACCTCATTACCTGCACCTCTCACTGCACCTTGCTGAAGTCTAACCCTGTAGCACAGAGACAAATGCCTGACTTCTGAACTTTCTGTGATGTCTTCATCAGACCCTGTCTCTCTGCTGGTAATAGCAAAAGAGGATGCACTGTCTAGGAGCGATGTGGGTTGTTAAAAATACCTTTATCAGAAAATCCAGGCAAAATAGGTTTATTGATAGTTTAACAGCAATTAAAGAAGATGTCTTTGCACAAAGCCAGCATTGAGCTTGGTATGGAAAGTATCAGATACAAAAGAAAACGTATACAATTCTGCTTTTAGTATAAATAACCCCCTCAATTAATGTAAAATGTGCTGCTACTTAATTATTTTCTAATATCACTGATAAAGTAATAAATACGTACTTTGGTGTTTGTTAGAGTTTAGTTGTTGGTTCATTTCCAGTCTGGCAGCCACTTAAGAAACCAAGAAAGTTTTGGAGTTTGCCTTGGAAGTCACTTAAGGGCTGACAGTGGGACCATTGCCAAGTAGCTAGGCAAATGAGTAAAGAAAAGATTTGCTAGTGCAATTTGGATAAAATCACTTTATTTTCTAAGGCATTAATGAGCCCAGAAGAACATGCTATTCACTGCTTGTTGCATTTGTCAGCACACTGGCAAACTTTTTAGAAGAAAAGCTAGAGAAGAGTGGAGCTATTTGAAAGTCCATGTTAGTTATCTCTGTCTCCTGCACGATGGATGGCCTTACCCAAACCTCATGATCTGACACGACTAGAAGGATGAAAATGGAAACCAGATGGCTTGGTAATGTGAGTAGTGGTTTGATGCTAATTGTTCCTTACAGTCTCCCTTCCTTGAAGTCTGATTTGAGTGAAGCCAACGGCATTATTGCTCAAGGTAAGCTGTTCCTTGGTTGTAATCTGACAGTGGACAGGTAGACCAGAGTAGATACTTGCTCTAAGGTTTAGGTCACTGTTGCTATCAAGGAAAATCCAGTGAGCTGAAGCAAAGCTGTACTTGGTGTTAGCTGAATGATTTGCCACATCTTTGATGCAGTCTCTTTGAACCTTTAAAGATGTTAAAGTCCATAGATGTGGACTTACATGTAATGAAGTGACAAGCTAAACAGTGATCTAACACTTGTCAGAGAGAGAGCAAAACGTGAGTTTTTTTGTGGAAATGTGAGAGACTGTTAAAACAGGAGAGAGGTTATGCAGGCTGCCTGCTTGACCAGAAGGGCAGTCACTGATTGCCCAGTTACATCGAGGGGTGGCGTCGTTGCTTAGCTGTGCTCTTTGCTTAAGCTGCAAATCAACCCAGGGTTTCTTTTTTGGTTGTTTGTTGGGGGTTTTTTTGCTACAAGGTTTGCAAGGTAACACAGTCCCTTGTGGCTCCTGCACTGGGATGTCAGCACTCTGCTTAATTTCCATCCTTGCCTTGCCAGCCCAAGTTTGTATGGCTTTGGGCTAATCAGCTTAGATCAAAGTTTCCAACAAAAAATTTACAAGTCCTGCAAGCTTAGGTACATTGCATTTCTGCACCTTCTACCTTGGAGATGCTTAAAGAACAGAGAGGTTCTACTTTTTTTTTCTTAGTGCAGAGATGTGACAGTACCTCCCCTACCAAGAGAGGCTGGGGGGGCTGGGATTGTTCAGCCTGGAGAAGAGAAGGCTGTGGGGGGACCTCATTGTAGCCTTCCAGCACCTGATGGGAGCAGAGCAACAGGAGGGGAATCAGCTTTTTAGACGGGTAGACACTGGCAGGACAAGAGGGAATGGATTAAAACTAAAGGAGGGAAGGTTTAGATGAGATATTGGGGGGAAGTTCTTTACAGAGAGAGTGGTGAGGGGCTGGAACAGGCTGCCCAGAGAGGGGGTGGATGCCCCGTCCCTGGAAGTGTTCAAGGCCAGGTTCGATGGGGCCCTGGGCAACCTTGTGTAGCTCCAGGCCTGGAGGGTGATGGCCCTGCCTGTGGCAGGGGGGTTGGAACTCTGTGATCCTTGGGATCACTTCCAACCCAGACCTGTCTGTGATTCTATGGTTCTATGATTCTATGCCCACACTCACTTAATACTCTGATAGGCAGCCATTCAGCTTTGAGGAGATTGAGGTTCAATAAATTGCATCCAGAAGATATCCAAACCCTCAGCCCAGAGAAGTGTTCTTGTCATCAAGCTTTGGGCTAGTTTGGTTGGGCAACATTCTTTATCCATTTATTGAAACTGTGCCACAGAACAAAATGAAATTGGAAATCCATTTGAAGACAGAAGGGAAGAGAAAGAGATTGAGTTTTAATGGTCAGACCTGGCAAGGAGAGTCCAGAACTGCAGTCCAAGCTGCCAAGTTATTTTGTTTCACATACTTTATTCTCCATATAATTTCACTCTGCATAATCTGTTCAGTACTGGTAAAATCTAACCTTACTGGGATCTCCTGCTATTAATTAAATTCATGAAAGAAAATCTCTTTTCATATTTCTTTTTAATGACTTAATACATTTTTAATAGGACATTTTCATTGTAAACATGTTAAAAACCCCACAAAATAATATTAGTAGGAAATAATAATAAAGATGTGTTGCTCTATTGATCATAGTAAGCAGGTTTGTACACATTACCCTGGCAGATATTTCCCAAGCAAATACTGCTGTTTATCCATAAAAAGGGAAAAAGAATCCACCTCAGTCCTCTGCAGACAATAGAGGACATGGACATAATTACTCCATCTCCAGTGACAGCTGTGCTGTATTTTTATTCATGAAGAATATGAAAAAATGCTGATAGCAACAAAACTGGACATAAACAGAGGACAGAAGCAGTAGCAAACAAGTTACACAGATACCCTCCAACATTAAACAGGATGTTGTAGAGCTAAAGAACAAGAACTAATGATGGGTATGTATTGTAAACACAGGCTTTGTGTAACACCTTAAACATGGAGTAACAAAAATAGTATGACAAAGATGACCTCCATATGGGTACGTTGTTGTGAGTAAGCAAGAAACCAGCACTCAGGAAGCACAGGGTTTACTCTCACATTCTCAGTTTCCAATGAGCTGCTGTGTCATGTTACATCTTTTTTACCCCTGACCCCATTCTTCAATTTCATCTTCTTCAGGAGGGGGTTGCAGTAGTTGTGGTACCATAAATAACATAGGTTTGTAAAGGATTCTGGGATGTTTGTCTGGGAGCTGCTCATCAACTACCTCTCCTGAGATAGTTGTTCTGGTATGGCAGTATACTATAGTGTAGTTGGTATGAACTGCATTTTACATCTGCTAAGTACAACCAGTACTGAAAAGTGGTTGGCTTTAAACTTACATGCAGAAATCACAAATGAGAAGCTCCTGGCTGCACAGTATTTTGAGTCTTCTTGAAGATTTAGGGAAATAGATACTAAAAAGCACCCCGTTTCTTGAGATGATGAATTGTAACTAACCAGGATTTAGCCAGCTCTCAGTTTGTTAAAATCTCATAAAAATCAACTGTACCTCCTTCACTAGATATGGAGCAGCTCGTGTCTGAGTTGTGACAAGGGAATAACTTGTGTTCCTATGCTGATGACAACGCCTTTGCAGACCTTCGGAGAAGGCAGCGACACACTGTTAACCTTTGTGGTTCATTTCTTTATGTGATTTTAAAAGTATTTTGGAAAACGCGATTAAGTTCTAATTCCCAAACGTCTCCCAACCCCTCTAGCAATGAATAATGACTACAAGTTACTGTGGCCAGATTTGGATAAAAACTAGCTTGTGTTCGTCTGCAACAAAATACCGACCTATCAAGTGCTATTTCAGCTATTTCAGATGATTTCTCCTGCATTAAATAAATTGGCATTCTTTAAAACAGGCAGTATCAGTCCCTACTCAACCCTGTCATGACTCTTTTTTTCCTTTGGTTGTAGTCCTATTCTTGTTGTTTGAGTGAAGGAGGAGGACATGGTCGGGGGGTATGGCATTGGATCTTACTTCCTCTTGAGATTTATAGCATCAAATTATCAGTACATTTACCATCATTAAGGTGGTATTTTATGAAGCCAGTCTTTTCATGTGTTTGGTAAAGGTTCTGTTACTTATATATATGCTCAAGAAAGAATTTTACTTTTATTTTGTTTACTGTGTGAAGTGGGATGCTAGAAACCGTGCTTACATTAGAATAGGGACTGCCCTTTACAACTGGACTTGTTTTTGTTCCCAGTTAAACAAGTTCCTTTGCCATCAAACCTCCATTCTCTTTGACACACTTGACTGTTCATTCTCTGGGAATGTAAAAATCATTTTTAGTGATTTATGGACTGCTGTTACTAATATTTCCACGATCCTGTTAAAAGCCAATGTATTTTCCTCAGTGGCCCCTTTTTTTTGGGTGTGTTTTAAATAAACAAAATGTCAATTAAACTAAAAGCAGGTCTAAATCACATTGATATTAAAATTGGCAGCAATTTGCTGTCAGACTTTATAAATCATCCAAATCTTTCTATATCTAAGCAAAATGAAAGCCAACGTTCTGAATAATGTCTGGAACTGGGAAAGGTGTAAATTTACATGGTGTGTGGCAGTGAAATAGTCACGAGTAATCAGAGTTTCAAATATTCCTCCTTTTTATTTCCTGTGTAATATGCTTTCATATTATTCTATCTTGGGCATGATTTTATATGTATAAATCCCTCAACTTGCTGCAACACTCCTCCTAGTGCAGCCCTGGATACCGTTAGCTACCCTTCTGACAAGGGCATATTGCTGCCTCGTGTACAACCTGGTGTCCAAATCCTTTTCTACAAAGCTACTTTCAAGCTGTTGGCCCCAGGCTTGCCCTGGTGCTTGGGAGTTAATTTATTCTTCCACAACCTCAGGATTTGGAGCATCCCCTTGTTGAACTTCATGGGGTTCCTTGTCAGTCCATTTCTGCAGCCTATCGAGGTCCCTCTGGATGGCAGCACACCCCTCTGGTTCCAACAACCATTCCTTTTTGCACCATCGGGAAATTTGATGAGGGCACACCCTGCCCCATCATCCAGACAGTTCATGAAAATGTTTCAGTAAAGCTCTGGGAAAAAGGGCTTTACCAAACTTTTTTTCACTAGGGAGGAATCAGAGGATCACAAGGTTGGAAAAGACCTTTGAAGATCAACAAGTCCAACCAATCCCATCCTAAGATAAACCATATCCCTGAGCACCTCATCTACCCGTCTGTTAAACACATCCAGGGATGGTGACTCAGCCCCCTCCCTGGGCAGCCTGTTCCAGGCCCTGACAACTTTTTCAGGGAAGAACTTTTTCCTAACATCTAGTCTGACTCTGTCCTGGCACAGCTTTGTGCCATTTCCCCTTGTACTATCTCCTGTCACCTGGCTGAAGAGACCATCACCCACCTCTTTACAACCTCCCTTCAGGCAGTTGTAGACAGTGATAAGGTCTCCCCTCAGCCTCCTCTTCTCCAGGCTGAACACCCCCAGCTCCCTCAGCTGCTCCTCATAGGACTTGCCCTCCAGCCCCTTCCCCAGCCTGGTTGCCCTTCTCTGGACTCGCTCCAGGACCTCAATGTCCTTCTTCTGGTGAGGAGCCCAGACCTGGACCCAGCACTCGAGGTATGGCCTCACCAATGCTGAGTACAGGGGCGCTATTGCTTCCCTAGAACTACTGGCCACACTGTTTTTGATTCAAGCCAGGATGCCATTGGCCTTCCTGGCTGCCTGGGCACACTGCTGGCTCATGCTCAGCCTGCAGTCACCCAACAAGTGTCAAAATCCCAGTAAATCAGTCGGATCTTTTAAATTTTATCTCCACTCTTCTACAAGCATTGCAATTCCTTTCTTTGGGCATTTTGAGCCTGTGGGCGTCTTACAGGCTTCGGGTGCAAAGGCTCCGGGAACTGAGCAGTTTCCTTTGTCTTTTGGCACTATTAAAGAGTTCACAGCCCGAGCCATCTTCTACACGCCGTAGAAAGAGTTGGAGTCTCTTCATTTTCTCATGAAATTTGGCAGAGCAGAGGAAACCTCGGGGATCTGCGGAAGAGTTAAGCCTGCCAGATGCATCTATTTTACTCTTTTTTTCAGACATAGACTCAGTGACCTCTTCTCTGTCAGTGACAGCATAGTGGGTCTGCTGCTTTCAGCACCTGGTGATGGGAAGGTCAGCAGCGAAGTTTGGCATCTTTGCAAAGGGAAGACATCTCAGGTTGATTCTGTCCAAGAAAACAAAACACCAAGCAGAACTCTGCACCTTCCTACTATCTCAGCAAGGGCAAGAATCCTAACTGACCGTATAATGGAGTATGTGGCTGGGTGCCGCATAGTGGGGTTTTGGGCTTGACCATCTCAAAGTCTCTGCTTTCTTCTGAAGGCTTGGGTAAGTTAACACAGCTGATATCACATCTGGTTATTGAGGAGTGAAAGCCTTCAGCCCTTGCCAAGACATGACAGAACCCCCATCAGAATACCTTGAAGGTGATGGTTCTCATTTCTCCCCATGGGATTGTTCAGCAAGGCAAGCTCAGTTAAACGATGAAACCGGTATAGTTACACCACGTTTACTCTCATGTAAATGGGAACAGGCTTGGGCACACCAGCTGTGAAGCCAGATGTCTCTCAGTAATTCACAAGGAGCAACAAGAATAGAGGATATTTGTAACATGATACTTCTCTAACTTTTTAATAAGTTACCCAAACTGGATGCTTTATTAAATGTGTTTATTTTTCTATACATTTTTCTGGTGCTTGTATAGTTTCTGTTTACAAATGACTGAAACAGCAGCTTTCTCTCAGTAAACAAGCCTAGGACATCCCTCTGCTTGTTTACAGTGAGCACTATAAAAGCTGCATTATGTATTTGCTGCAGAGAAGAGTTTTTTCTTTGCCCTTTATGTTCAGCTTTTCCCAATGTATTTTATTGTAAAGATGGTCAGCTCATTGTAAATCTGTTTGGCTCTTGATACTGAAAGTGGGAACAGGAATAGAGGTATTCAGATAGGATGAACTTCAAGCTTAGTTCTTGTTAATGCAGAGCAGAGTCGTACAGAGTAAGTGCAGATACTGAAACATCCCTTGCCATAGTGAATGTTAATAAAATTACCTACATGCACAAGGAGAAGGGTCTAGTTGTTTAATTTTCCTGAGATTTTTTTTTTAGATTCTCACATAAAATAAATTAATAGAAAATGTAGGAGAGTTTTGGAGGATGAAGTCAGTGCCTTCAAGACAGATTAAGACCTAGATATAGCTGAAAAAATCCTGGCTAAATACAGTTTTTCCAGAAAATACGATTGTTAAAATTTTGGTGAAAAAAAAGAAAAAGATATTTGAGATTAAGGACATTGGAACTTTATGGGATATCAGATTTCATCAAGTGTTTCATCAAACTGTAATGTTTGTTTTATCCAGCAAGTCTTTTGACAAAAACCTTTTTACTTAAAAAAAATAATCCTTTGCCCCACAGAACCACAGAATCTTGCTTTATGAATCAGAACAATAGGTTGGCAGGGACAGAACTGAGAACAAAGGGTTAGATTCCCCACTAATGCTTGAATAGGATTCAAGAGCATTCCAGCAGAGTGCGTTCCAGATAGGAAAGGCATTTCAGAGCAGGAAAAGTAAAGGGTTGTGTAAGCTGCCCAGTTGTTTCGGTTGTCCAGGTTAGAAGGCATTTGCAGAATCACAGAATCACAAGGTTGGAAATGACCTTTAAGATCATCGAGTCCAACAGTTCCTGTCCTATGCTAAACCATATCCCTGAGCACCTCATCTACCCGTCTGTTAAACACATCCAGGGATGGCGACTCAACCCCCTCCCTGGGCAGCCTGTTCCAGGCCCTGAGTAAGGCCCTTTTCAGAGCTACTAGTATTTTGGATGCTGGGACTGCTGTAGTGGGCATTTCATCAGGGGAGCGGGAGGGTGAATTGTGGGACTGCAATGCACAAAGCTACATGCAGTCCAGGACCTGCAGTTTTTGCCACCTAAGAAATACAGAATAATTTACTTCCTGCTGCTCCTGGATGAGTCACTATATTAGCAAAAGGACCAAATTACAATACCTTCTGTCCAGACTTTCACATAGCTGCCAGACTGTTTGGTATCTTGCTGCAGTTTAGAAAAAAATATGGATGTGTAAAATGGTAGTTTTAAATTTTTGTTGTCTTAATTTTTCTTTAAAACTTTATAAGGCACTTCTAAAAGAAAAAAAAAGCCAACCCACAAAATACCCAAACATGACACTAAGTTGAAGCTAATTCAAAACATATTTTAATCATTTTAATATAAGTGGAGAAAACCTATAATGAAATATATTCTAGTGGTTATGGCTTTTTTTTGTTGTTGTTATTAAAAAAGGTAGAATGTTAGCCATTAAAACTCTCATCCATGCATATTTTGGGCCAAAATAGCTGGGGTTTTTTTTGGAAGGGGGAAGGAAGAGGGGAAGCCCTTGGTTCAGTTTATTGTTCTGTATCAAAATCAGTCCTGGCCTTGCAGAGCCTATTACTACCATAATGTGGTGCTAAGTCTCTGCCAAAGCCAAGTAAGTAAAGCAGCCCGTCAAGTAGACTGTATCTGTAGTGCCAGATGGTCCCAGCTCAGCACTAACATCATTCCAGAGACCCCTTTCTGCCAGTCTTCCTCAAATCTTATTCCTGACCCCACCCTAGCAGCCCACAGTGTGCATAGCATCTTTTCCTTGTGTGCCAGTAGCTAATGTGCAATCAAAAGTAGATACCTGTCCTAAAATAGACTTGGGGATCTGCTCTGGATCCAGCTGCAGCTGGGGTTCAGAAGTAATAGTACCGCACGACCCTTTACTGAAGCCCAGGAATGTGTTAGGCCTGGTTCAAGGGCCTCTCCACAGCTCTTTGCTGTGCAGCATAGCCTCCTTCTGTGATCAAAGCATTGTACTGTTTGGAAACCTGGTTACATCATTTGGTTGGTGGCTGCTGTGTAATTTCTGCTCCTTCTAGTTCAGTTGCTCAGGTGTGGCTATTTGTCCTCAAAGGTAGACTTGCTGTTGCCTCCCTGCTGGATGTGCTCCACGGAGGAACTGTAACAAGGGTTGTCTTTGCATGTGCTGTGGGGCAGCGTACTCCACAAAGGAAGTCTCCTTTCCCAGTGTGAATGGTTTGTTTGGTAAAGTTTAAAAAGTTGTATGGTTCTGTTGTGTCCATATGTTCAGTATATCTTTCTTACCCTGTTTAATTAATTCCGAGTGCCTTCACAACTCTTACACAAGGGATCAGTTTGCTGGAAGAAAATGGAATTCCAGTGAGTGGGATTTTTCCACTGTTGAGTCACTTTTAATGTCCATTTTGCTGTTTTGCTATGAAAAACTGAATTATAATGGTAACCATATCAAATAAATCTGAGTGAGAATAAATTGAATTCCTATTAACTCTAATTGACTTTTCTAAACTCTGTATGAAAACCAGATTGTCTCTAATTAACTTCCAAAGTACCCCATTTTACACAAAGGCTATCCCAGGGGATGCTTGGCAGACCTCCCTGTTGAGCTTTTTTGCAGATTCCTGTAAGCAGAAGTGTGGTAGATGATTAGTGTAAACCACACCATTTGTTGCTGGGATACTTCCCTTAAATGCAAATGTTTTCATAAGGATGCCACCGAGGGAGTGGGACCACCTGGTCACATACCGAAGTCCAGAGTACTGTTTGGACTGCAACAGAGGGTTAGTTGTGAGTATGTATTGAGACAAGTCCTGAGCAATGCAGAATACATGAAGAGATGCACATGCCTTGGTGTGTGCAGTAACTGTAGGTGAAAAATAGGTTAGTACCTAATTATCTGATTGCCTCCTCCATCAGATAACTTCATTTCAAAACAACAGAAAAGGTTTTCTGCTGTCTTGTCTCTGAAGAGGGCAGAGATGAGCCTGAGTTCATGTTTGCCTCTCCTCCTTACTGCCTGTGCCAGTTTCTCCCTGTTTCTCATGCTTCTGCCCCTTACACTTTCAGTATGTGCCACATGTCCTGTAGATTGCCTGAATATGTTTTGTTGATTGTTTTTTAGTTCAGAAGCCAATTAAGGGGTCCACACAAACACAACTTTAGAGCGCTCGATAGGTGACGTACAGGAACAAAAGCTGCTGTTGAATTTGCATAGTAGGAAATTTTAAGTTACTGTATGTTGTTATACCTTATGATTACCAAAATTAAAGTGCCTATGGAAGAGATAATACTAGTATTACTGGATGATACTATCTCTTATCATCCTTGGAAGCATTGCCAGGTAATCTGAGCCAAGGAAAGAAAAGAAAATGAGGCATGCAGAACTGAAGAGGATTCTAGAAAATCCACCGGGCAGATCTGCCTAGGTGCAAAACTCCTTCAACCTTTCTTTGCATTTAGGGCAGTCATAATACCCTCCCATTTGGATTATCCGATGTCTACTGAGGACTGAGAGACATCATTGGTTTCCCCCGTGGGCATTAGTAAGTTTTCTCCCCACTCCTGAAAACTGTAGAAATTTAAGATCTCTCAAGATCTACTGTTTTGATAAACCTGTTTGAAGGAGTCTGGCAGGGCTTTAAAGTTCCTGAGGGGGATGGCTCAGGCAGATGAATACACATAGGATACATGAATGTGTGAATCTTGCTTCCTAAGGTGGCGGCTCTTCTAGATTCTGATTTCAGACTATTTTCTGACCACAGGCCTAAATTTCTGCTCCGAGCTTTCTGCTACTGATGGATAGAATCAGGGAGGAAGATAATCTGATATAACAGGGTAAGAACACGCAGCTGTTTGACTTAAGGAATGTTGGTGATTTCTAAGGCTTGCTGTCCATAGGTGGAATAGTAGGTGGAATAGTCTGAGAAAAGTAGAATTGTCCAAACCAGATATTGCCTATTTATCTCTTTTTTCTACTTTCCTGCAGTAGCTTCTTTCTTTAAAGAAAAATATTAAGAAAGCCAGGCAAAAATTCTCAGTCATACCCTTTTATTTGTGTACCTGTATATTCAGTTAGTTGGCTGTTTGGCTGGTTAGGAGGCCAGGCCTCTTTTTGAACACACTTGTTTCCTTGCCTGTGGTTGCATTTCATTGTCCCTTTGGTACAGCATTGACTCACGACATTATCAAGGTGGGCATAAAAATGGGAGAAGCAGTGAACTTACCAGTTCTTTACTTTTACTTTTTATATTTTAGTCACTGATGCTGAGCCAGTAGAGTCAGGAAGACCTGGGTTTATTTCTCATCCATTGTAGAACTGCTGATTGATGGTATTAAATGGATCTGAGCTTTGATGTCCGACCAGCTTGTTCCTCTTAGCTATCTCAGGAAGGAAATACAAACTTACTGGTGAACAGGACTGAAGCTGAAAAGGTAACACTGGTCACATCAGTGTTTCTGATACGGTTCATAAGACAGAGCAAACAGTTAAGAATGTCTCTCCTTTCCAACACAAAGTATCCAAGCTATTGCTTTTCCCTTCCTTACCATATCCCAGTACTGGTACTGATGAAATTTTCTGCATGTTGTTTGTGTGCTGCTGTTAAGTAAGCCTGACAAAGGAGAGATGTGCAGACAATACTGCTCAGTTCTTCTTTACAAACAGATTGTTTGTATCTTTTTTTCAGTTTAAGTAAGATGCCTCTTAATACCTCTCTTGAATCTGCATATGTTCCCTTTTGGAGAGTTGAATATTTTGTTTCCCCCAGAGAAAATTATTTTATAAATAAACACAATGGATTTGTTTACATGGAGGATAGACTATATTATTCTAATGGGGTTTTTTTGTCTTTCCTAATGAGACAAAAATATCAGATTTTGTGTATTTTCTTATGCATGTTTTTCTTCTGATGTCATCTTTTTGTCTTGTGGGAAGGCATGCTTCAGTAAAAAGCTATGTTAAAAATATCATTAAAAGAAAATTGATCTTAAACTAATCCTTTGAGTCAATGAAATAATACTGATCTCAGTAGAACATCTATTAGAGTACATGTGATGTTGCTACTAATACAGCATGAATTCATTACAGCCAGGGGTAGCTCAATGAATTCCAGATGAATTCACAATGGCTAGATTCTTAAAATGCTACCAGGTTTACTTCAGGTTTTGTAATTAATACCAGAACCCAGCACTGCTACCTGCTCCTATTTTAAAAAAACAAAAGAATCATATAGATGAAATAAAACTGAAAACTGGAAAAGGTGAGCCTGTGCCTTGGCATTAATAATCAAAACCACCTGTTTTAAAGCCAACTTAAGATGCTGCAGTTGAAAGTTAATGGTTTATCTCCTTCAGCACAAAGCCAAAATACTCTGCACTGTGTTAATGTAAATAGATAGATTAGTGGCTTACTTGAAAAATGATTCACATCACATTTAGAGATACTGACGTGTAAAAGTGTCTACAAAGCTATACTTCACTGATATCTATGGAAATAAACGTCTTTTCAGAGACGTGTTAGCCACAGATCCTAATCCCAGGTAGAAACTTAGCAGCTTCTTTTCATATGAGTGGCAAAATCTGTTTAAATTGGTACTTTTTGTGAAGAAAGACATGGAAACTTACAGAGTTTCACACTGTGGCGTCATATGATTTGTTAGAAGCTTCACCTAATAGAGCTCAGCATTTCATGTAGCACATCAGGTTTCAGTCTTGTATCTCCTGCTACATTTGGCCCCATGTAACATCACACAGTTTTAATTACATTATCCCAGCTCAGCACTGGCTGTTGCCAGAATCATACCCACAAATGTGGCAAATGTCTTTAGGTTTGAAGATTTCCCTGGTCTCTTTTTTCATCAGCTCTTACCCTGTGGTTCACACAACGCTTCCATAGCTTAACACACCAGATGTGTGTTTTCTGTGCACTTCATCAGAAAGCATTGCACTAAGGACATGGCAAGAATCATCTCCAATGACTATTTAATATATTGGTTATGTGATGATGTAAATCAAATTGTGGTCCCATAAAGACCATTTCCTTTCCTGTAATGTACATGACATGCACGGATAATGGAGAGCACGGGAGCAAGTTGGGACAAGGTTTTTGTTGCTTTTCTGTGTATGGTAGAAGGATACTTGCATCATAATTGTGAACCTAGCCATTTTTTACTTTCATTTCTCATCCCATCTGAGCATTGAAGTCAGATATGTATTTATGCCAGCAGTTTTTTCTCAAAGTTTGTTTAACCCTGACAGTGAGGAAAATTTAACAAGGTCCTCCCAGCTCTGAGATTCATAGTCTGATGACAGCTTAGAGAAGAGAATGAGGGAATATAAGATTAATATAAGGCATCAACAGGCTAAGAACAGCCCACACTACTGAAGAAGAATACATTTGCCACAGTTAGTTTCTGACGTAATCATGAGCTAATAGAATTCTTAGTACTGGGAGAAGTAAGGAAGGGAGACAGCAAAACAGCCACCTTCGACTTCTGTAGGGCTGACTTTGGACTGTTCAGAAAGCTGCTGGATAAGATTCCATGGGAGGCAGCCCTTGAGGGCAAAGGAGCCCAAGAGGGTTGGATGCTCCTCAAGAAGGAAATCTTGGTGGCACAAGAACAGGCTGTTCCAGTCTGTTGGAAGAGGAGTCGGCAAGGAAGGAAGCCAGCCTGGCTGAGTAAAGAGATCCAGGAAGAGGAAAAAATAGGAGCTTTGGAAGAAG
>VZTU01017441.1:296646-316766 GCA_013400835.1 Zapornia atra | reverse complement strand
AGTTCTGTGATTTATTTTCCTCCCTGCCCCCTCCCCCCCCATGTGCTGGTCCCACCCTTTTCAAAGGTGTTTCTGTAATTAACTGGGGAGACTGCTTAGGAAGTTTGAAGTGATGAGAAGAACACTTTATATAGTATCCTGTCTATCTGAGATGGTAGACAGTTTTGTGGTAGGTGGAGTCATAACAGCTGAATATAAGAAATTTCAATCTTAGGATGAGGAAGAGAGTGACACTCTGTTGGTAAGTTATCCCTCTATATACTTGCATCTGTTAAGGAGCAGTAAAGTTTAGGTGATGGTCCAAAATGTTTATTTTTGTAACAGCTAATCTCAAAAGTGTTCCACAAGTGCACAGACATGTATCTTTTAATTTTGTGGCTTAGTTTAGTTCCCCTTTTGACTGATTGCCCTAAATATAAATTGTATAGCTTTGGATCATGCTGTGGAATTAAATTTCATCTCTTTAGTGAAAAAGACTAATAACGTTTAAAGCAGCTTTTTAAAGAATTGTATCCTTGATAATTTTTTCTTGCCTTGTGATTTTCCTTATAAATTTGCTTTTCTTTTCATAATTTTAGACAAACCTTCCTGATGCTGCTTTGCCACCTTACACTTTTTACCTCAATCCACCGAATGAAAGTCCAAGTTCCTTAGTGTCTGAAGCTTCAGGTATAGTTAATTTCTTGTTCTTAAATTTCCTTCTCTTTTGAATTCTCAGTTTTTAAAAACTCTTATCAGAATTCATCTTTGGTAACGTTGGGGAGGTGAGGAGGGTTTGAGCATGGACAAGCTATTAAACTTTGATATCCTTATCTCTGCTAGCAGGTGTAGGATGTGCAGCACTTGTTTTCCTTCAAATATCTCAACATTTCAAAGCTGAACTTTATGTTTAAAAAGGTTTCAATAATGTAATTACTATTAAAATGATGGTGGGGTATCAAATGACTTTTGAAATATTAGCATCATCAGTCACAGGAGTGCATGGTAATAAGGCAGAATTCCTTTAAGTTGAGGGCATGATTTGGTAATGAACAGACAAGAACAAAATATTTCAGTGTGTAAAGTGGTGATCCTTTAAGTGTGTGTGTGTTGGTATGGTTGTGCTTTTGTTCCTTTGTGATGTGTGTATGAGTAGTTGTTGTTGGTTTCTTTCTTAATTTGGGGGGTTTGGGTTGGTTTTGATTTGTTGTTTGGGGTTGTTTTTTGGTGTGAAAGCCAAGCAACTAATTCACATATTTTGATCATGACAGGGAGGATTGATTTCAGTACAGGGGTGCAGAGATGCAGCCCTGCAAACTGTCTGTTCATTGCTGCCTCACAACCCTTTGAGAGAGGGACCATATAAGAACTTGAAGTGGGATTGGGACTCTATCTGTTTCTCTTGGGCCACCCCCTTTAGCCCTGGTAGTCTGGTTTTTTGCATGCTGTAGAGTGCTGTTGAGTTTTAAATCAAGCAGTTTGTAGAATCAGGTGGCTGTCTGGGATTATTCCTTGGGTAATCCAAGTTTTATGCACTTTACTGAAATCATTAGAAATACAAAAGTTTGTGGTAAATAAGGATTTGTTCCTTGAACACCAAAGAGTAAATCTATATGGTTTTACTGATTTATGGCTTTTGTTACTGGTGCTGTGTGGTGTAATGCTGACAATGCTGCTTGTGCTTGCATTGAGATTTTTGTAACTTCTGGTAACAAACGCCAAAGTGAGATTCTGAAGTGATAGATGCAAATAACTAATAACAGCATTCTTGTTAGCTGACCAAGTAACATCTTACTAATGCATTTTAGGATTCCTGTTCTACAGCCATGAGTTTGAAATTTGTAAACTTTCTTTTTCTTTCATTATTTCTTCTAATCAGGACTTACATACTGGAAATTAGATGAAAAGGAGATGTATCACTCCTTACCAGACAATTTCAGAAGTGAGTTCCCTGATATTTTCTCCACAAAAGTATCACCAGATCAGGTAAACTTTTGTACCTGTTTCAAAAGTTATCCTACAGTTGCTTGTCATCTCTGCTTTTTTTTTTTTTTTTTTCTACAATGGAAAGAATCAGCCCTTGAGAAGCTAAAATTTCTCTGAGAAGTCTTTTGTTAGCTCAGCCTCTCATATGTGATTCCTTCATTATTCATTTACCCCTGCTGGAGTCGCCTGGAATTTATTGATCTTCTTTTGTCGTTTAAAAGAAATTATGTGTGTGTAGGAGATGAGAGGATTTTCAAGGTGTATGTACCTCATCAAAAACCCCTTTTTTAAACTCTCTGCAGATTAAAGCCACCTTCTGTTCTGAACCCATTTATTAGCTAAATCCACCCCACAACTTGTTTATATTGCATATGGAGAATTACGTTCAGATAAACTAATGTAGTGTTTTTTCCTGTTGAAGTTGTCTTCTGCTGATGAAACAAAACTGTCATCATTGAAGGATATTTATCATAAAAGACAAAGGGAAAATAAGCAGCTGCCTGACCAGAATTTTATGCCTTCTTCCCAGTCAAGTCACCCTCCAGAGGTAACACTAATTTCTTTCCTTCACGTCTCAGTTTGAAGATACGTTACAGGCTGGTTTCGCATTAATTGGCTCCTGCTGCCACCTCCAGTGTTATGCTGGAACAGCAGTTGGTGCGGCTGTGCGATGAACCAGATTGGGAAGGGATCCAGCTGCAAAAGAACCTCTAAGAACACTCTGGGTAAACAAGCACCTTTGCTGCACAACCTTGAGGATGGCGCAAGGACGGATCTGCTTACGCCGAGGCTGCGGCTGATGAAATGCGTGTGGCACTGCAGTCACCAAAGCAGGGCTCGTTCCACCCGTGAAACAGAAGAGGCAGAAGTTGTGGAAATACTCTTTATCACATAGAGAATCCAGTAATGATGGCTCCTAAGTGATTATTCTGTTCACACAATCCATGAAGGGATTTTCAGTAACTGTGCAAAGTTATTGTTTCAACCTACAAGCAGGTGTAATCCTTTGATTTTATATAACTGAAATATCAAAGGTGTTCTAGACAGCTACAGATGTTAGATAAGTCTTATTCTTAATGGAAACTTAGAAACTCAAGTTGCAAACATTTGGAATATGTACTATAATCTCAGCTTTTATAGGTCCCTTCATCTTGCTTCTCTCTGCCAATGATTGTATTAATATTCTATATAATTCCTGCAATGTATTATATGAATCACTAATGTCTTCAGATAAACTCCATTTACAAGAACAAAAGTTAAATCACAAATTTTTTTTAGCATTATAACTTATTTCCTAGATCTTGACTTTGGACCCAACCCTGCATATGAAACCAGGTCAGCAGAACCCAGGACGCTGTTTTTTCAATATACCTGAAGAGACTACTCCTTTCTCTCCAGACTCCATGGCAGAGCCCGGATTTTCAAGTCATTGTGACACAGACTCTTTTTCACAAACAAGTAATGCATCTCAGTTAGATGATTCTCCAAAACATCCTGCCAGCAGCAGAGCTGTGCATTTGGACCTCTGGAGAAATCACCCATTCCAAAATGAAAACAGGACCAGCTGTCCTTTTCCAAAGGCATATATGGATGCTAGTAATGATGATTTAGTCAACACTGAGGAGGAAGAAACACTGACTCTAACTCCATCTTCTGTTACTAAGTGTGCTGACAACAGCTTGCCAGAATACAGTATTTCAGTGACATCTGTTGAAGATCCTGTGATAATGTCAAAGTAAGTAATTCTTTTTACTTTTATAAAGTTGTAGATTTGGTACTTTGATGAAAGAAGTGAAACTTAATACTAGTAAAATGAACAAAAAGTCAGTTTTGTTTGCTTAGAACATAGCTGGACACTGCTTATTTACCCACCCCTTTTTCTCTTCTTTTTTTCTCCCCTGAAGTACAGATGGTGGATAAATAGAACAGCCATTTTCCACTTCTTACAATTGTCTTTCTTTAGACCGTACTGTTTAATCTAAGGCACAATATTTGTTCCCTGTCTTCCTTGGATGCAAAGCCTTAATGGAAGGCAAAATAATATTCTGTATTTAATGCTTTGGTCGTTTCTGTTCACATGTTAAAACAAAAATACATGCTTCCTTCTTAGGCTGCCTGAAGGATGTAATTTAGAGAATTTCAGAGTTCTGTGGGGGATTATCTTGTTTCGAGTCACATGGTGGGAGGAGCACAGAATTCCCTCTGAATTCCCACAGAAAAATTAAATATCCCCCATTTGCTATTGAAGCTCGCATGGCTTGCACATGGACACGCAGGCGTGACCTGTGTTCTGGGAAGGGGGGGGCTTATGTAGGGTCACTGCTTCAAGGTTGGTGTTTTAATTTTGCACACATAGTTTTTAGTGTATAACAAAGGAGGAAAGAGAGTAAAGCGTGTATTGTGTTTGTATATATTGTTATTATTGTATTAACATAAAGACTTCTATACAAGCCTTAAGTGTCTGACATTGCTGCCTTAGATGACAAAGCTTTCTTTGTTTTAATACGAATGCAGGAAAGCTCTGTAAGAGATTTATATGCTGCATTCGTTATGTGTGAGTGAATACAGCAACACACAGGCACGTGGAGAGCCAGAAACATCATCTTTTTCTTACTTTTGAAAACAGGATTAGGCAGAACTTGAGGGAAAAACACGCTCGGCACATAGCTGATCTACGAGCTTACTATGACTCGGAGATACGCAGCCTAAAAGAGCAGCTAGAGTCAAGCCATAAAACTGCTTCATCTGAAGACTTGAAGAAAATCAATCAAAATCTTGCTGACAGGTACTGTTTGTCCTTACTTGTCCTCCTCCTCCATGACACAGTATTCCTTCAGCTTTAAAAGCCCAGTATGCTTGTTTGGAATATCTTGAAAAGTTTATGTTGCTCTTCAGTTATGAAGATTTCATGCATCTGCGAATGTTTTCCTATCAAATATAAATTTTGTCTTATTTAACACAAGCTATGTAAAATTAGTTTAAAATAATTGTTAGAGCAAGTGTGATGTTTGGACCATAGGTTTTCTTTGACCTCGTTTTTGCTGAAGCCAGTGTATAAATTTTGCTCAAAAAGGCTGTCAGGCTGAGGTATTTCTAAGGAAAATAACAGGTACAAGCTGGAGCATTGAAGTTCCATGCGAATGTAAAGAGAAACTTTTTCAGTGAGGGTGACAGAGCCCTGGGACAGGCTGCTCAGAGAGGTTGTGGAGTCTACTTCTCTGGAGACATTCAAACCTGCCTTGATGCAATCCTGTGTGATTTAGTCTAGGTGACCCTGGTCTGGCAGGGAGGTTGGACTAGATGATCTTTTGAGGTCCCTTCCAACTCCTAATGTTCTGTGGTTCTGTGATTCTTTGAAGTTGTAATGCAACTGTCTGTGTTGTAAGGTAGAGCTTGCCTGTCATGATGGTGAATATCACTCCTCTCTACCTTTTGTTATCAACACTATAGATGATGTGGAACCAATCCCCAATTTGTTATTAGCTTTATAAAGCCAATTCACTAGTCAATGCCCTTTGACCAGGTATTGTGATGGCAGTCTGTGTGCCTCACCTATATGCAATAGATACAGCTTGAATGTTTCCTATATATAGAAGTTCAGTGTGAATTTTGTATCAGACAGCTAAAATACTTTACAACATGTATGCCCTTTAGAATAATTGGAAAAGTGTGTGAGTACCTGGGACTCTTTTGTACATGTCTTCCACTACTAGTGCATTGCATCTATTAAAAGTGACTTTTGAGCAATCATTTATGGAATTAAAGTAGCTTGTGATAGGATTTCGCTTATTAATTATCACAGTTAGCTGAAGTGGAACCCTGGTGCTGATTTTTGGTTCTGCAGCTCTTATACTCTGAAACATCTGCAGACTTTGTGCGTGTTCCCAGTTTGCTGCTCACCCACCATGAGTGGGGATGTTAGGGGCTCGCCAGGGTGGCTGAACACTATGGGAGGAGGTCACAGGCTGGGTACTAGAATTCATATGGATGCTTGAGGAAGGAAAGAAGACTATAAAATGTAGATTTATTAACACTTCAAGAGACTTTTCTAATCTGTATGTTCTCTAGGTGTGACCAGTTAGATGTGGCTCTGAATGAAGCAAGTGCTCGCATAAAAGCCCTTGAAAATAAGAATAATATGCTAGAAAAGCAAGTGGTGAGTGTATGTTCTTAAAGAAAGTTGCCTTTTAATTAAACAGATAAGAGAATGCACTTGTTCACGATTAAGCTCATCTTCCGTATCTGTGTCTTCTTATTTTCAATCTTTCCCCTTAATATGTGACATCAGCCAACATGTTCCCCCAGTGACTTTCCTAAAGGAGTTTCTTATGACTCCTTGCTTGAACCATCATCACTCTTGCTTATGAACAACCTTTCCAGGTTAGCAGGGATCAATCAGTGTTTAAGAGTGAAATACTCTGTGACCTCTTTATGGTGTCTCCCTTTTAGATTTTCTTTTTTTTTTTAAAGTCCTTTCTCTTTGATCTCTCTTTAGAGCTCTGGTAAAAACAAACTTGCACTAGAGTAAAAATAGTCCCTTTCTACATATATTTATACAGTCTTACGACTAGGTCAGAGCAGTGTGCTGATGATGGCATAGATGCATTTATTGGTTGAGGAACAGGACACTTTCATGGCAAAGTCAGACACATGGAGAGACCTTCTATCTTTTTAAGACATTTTCTGTGCTTGGAAGCAAGACAATCAGCTAGGATTATCTGGATATTTTAAGTCCTATGAAATAAATATAATTTTTGATGTTTTAATCTTTGTTGTCATTCTTCATATGTCACAGAAACATGCAAAAATCTTGTTTAGGTCATTTACAGGTGTAAACCCTTGTTTTCTGTTTAGATGATTTGAGATTATGCCTTGTACTGAAGTTAACCGTTGCTAAGTAAGCAGTATAACGAATGCGGCGGTGGTTTTGTTTGTTGTTTTTCACCTACAGGCAGATTGGAGGGAACGCTTTTGTGCGGTCAGTAACACCTCCAAAGCTTTGCAGGAACGTATTGAAGAAATGCGCACAAACAACAAAGAGAAGGATAACACTATCAGTCGGCTAAAATCCAGGCTCAGAGATCTAGAGGAAGCATTTGAAAAGGCTTACAAGTTATCTGATAATAAAAATACAAGGTTAAAGGAAGAAAACAAAATGTTTCAAAATGTAAGTAAGGAAAGGGGAAGCGGTTGTTACCGTCCCACAGCATGTTCTGAACACAGCAAGTCCTGGGCTTTGGAGAACTACTCAAAGTTTGCCATTGTAAAGTCTTAACTCTGAAATAAGACTTTACAAATAAGCTGGCTATTTAGTAGGCTAGGTGTTAGGTGACGCTGTGGACCTAATAGGTATTTAAAACCAGGTATTTGATGCAGCAGGTGATGTGGTAACACTTGCCATAGTCCATCTCGGGTATTTTATTACTTTATGAGCTATTGGTTCATTTTATTTTTAGAAGTATTACAGGAAATGATTGTGGAACAAGTTATTTTTTTTCCTCTCAAGCTGAGTGGGAATGGACTGAATTTCTTTTGTAAAGTCATCACAGATTGCTAAAATTGTTAATTTTGTGTATGATTTTAGACTGAATCAAAGAAATCACTACTGAAAAGTTCAGAGAAATAGCTTTATGAAATGGTTAAATGCATTGTCAAAGTGGGTTATAGCTGAAAAAGCTCCACCCTTTAACTCCTTTTTTACAATTAGAATTTTAAAAAAAAAGTTGGTTTCAAATTCAGTGAGGAAACGTATTGGCTTAGTTAGCTCCTTTAGTTTCTTTAGAGATAAATAATTTGAAAATTAGAAATATGTTGGGTAAGTAACTCTGTCTCCTCCTGCCCTGTCTATAACTTTTTTTCCAATTAGTAGATGCTAGAACTTAAGAAGTACTATTAAAGCACACTCCTTATCCCCTGTAGTACTTCTGCATATGTTAGACAAGCAATTTAAATGATTTCACAGCAGTCAACAAAACTGTTCATTGTATCTCAGCATGGGTCTGTGTTCTCTCTCCTGGTTTTGTTTTAGCTTTTAGGAGAGTATGAGTCCCTTGGAAAAGAACACGAGAGGGTGAAGGTGAGTACATGCTAGTTAACTAAGAAAACAAACATGGAAAATATATGGTAACATGCCCTGGAATGAGCTGAGTTAAGTTAGGTACTTGGAAAAAGATCAAACTAAAAGATCCATAGTTATTTTAACCTATAGCTTCTTACTACATCTCCAGAGCCCTGGAAAGGGAAAAGGAGGGAGTTTGGAATGTACGATTTTCTAGCCATTAACAGCAAAAATACTGTTAATCCAAAGCCCAAGAAGTTGAATGGACCTCCCTTTCAAGTAGGAAGGTGTATTTAATATATTGTTTTCAAGAACAATGTAGAGTTAATTATTTTCCTTTTAATATGCTGTAGTTTCTAGGCTTTTTACTTCTTTCCTTCTGTCCTTGCAGGATACATTAAATGCAACTGAAAACAAACTGCTTGATGCAAACTCGCAGATTTCTGATTTGAAAAGGTAAATGTGAAACTGTCTTACTAGTATTTTAACAAAATAAAATGCAGGCTGTGGCCTAAATGTTTACTCTTAGATTACAGAGGCTGTAGGTCTTGGAAGTTTAATTACTACTTAGGCATTTTATGTTGCTTTATGTTACTTTGTACCCACTGTGAACATCTTGTTATTTTAGGATATCTGTTTTTTCTGCTTCCTTAATTGCAACATCTTCCAGTGGGATGTAATTAATTGCTTCCTTTCTGATGGCTGTCCCTCAGCTAGCCCAGCCAGTCAGTCCCCTGCTCAATCTTTTTCCTGGTATGGTTGTTGTCTCAGGAGCTCCCATCTTTAGTTAACCAGTCCCTGTCCTGCTTTTTAGGAGGGAGGATGCTGACAGGTGTATGCTGCTCAAAATTATGGCTCCTAGGCATGAATAAAGGACAGGTGATCTGTGTATAGAGCAGCAGTAATATCTCCTGTGGATGTCCCTCATGCTACCTGGATCTGTTTTTAGTTGGGAGAACAGAAATCCATTGATTTCTGGGTAGGCCTTAGGCAAGATGTGTGTGACCATCAAGGGGTTTACAGTTATGAACATATCCTCTATTTGGGGATTTCTCAGCCGCCCCTTGCCAAGGGTGCCAAACAGCAGATTTGCTCAGGGAAGTCTGGGGATGTGGGAGGGGAGGACATCTGAGAGGGCTCTAGGGCATGTAGTGTAGAACTGAAATGAGGTTTCAAGTCCTTCATCTCCCTTTGATGTTTCTTTTGTGGGTGGTACGTGCTGTCATAATTTCCTGTTATGTTTTTATATGAGCAGCTGAAACCTAGACTGTTACGAACATTAGTTTTATAATGTGTGTCTTTTGATGATTCTTCTAGAAATGAAGCTAAAAGTTTCACCTCAAAATTAATTCCAAATGTCATTGCCACCAGGCACTAACCTAGGCACGGTCTTCACCCAAAACCAGAAAAATGGCACGTATGATCCCCAGGAGATGTCACAGTCCTGTTCTCTGTTGCTCAGAGCACCTGATTTTTCAAGCAGAAGAATAGGTATAATTAATAGGAAAAATTTAATGAAAGGAATAGAAGGAAACTAAACCCACACTGCCTTAAATTTTTTTTAGTCTGTTGAAGAAATTAAGATAGTGTGAATGACAGTTCAGTCAAGTGTTTCTGTGGGGGCTGCTCTCTTTTTCTGCCAGATTTTTAATGCTGCTGCTTAGGGACCATTCCAGACTGGGGAAATTGTAGTGGAAAAAGAGACTAATTTTTTTTTTATATCCTGCTCTAAACCCCTGTATTTCTGTTGCCCCAAAGAAGGAGTTCCTCAAATTGTGCTGCATTGCCAAGGGCAGGTTCACTCAAGATGTGAACTGCAGTATGAGGGAGAGGAAAATCACATGAAGAGCCTGAGCAGCAGATTGGTGGAGTTACCCAAGTGACGCGCAGGAGGAGCCACATGTTAAGCCCAGAGTTAGTGAGACCTTTGTAGAAGTACATCATTTCAAGGAGGAAAAATGTTCTTGTTTTGTGTTCTCCAACCACTGTGAGGTGAATGCTCAGATCAACAGCAATATCTCCTGGTCCTGTCTTTCTAGCTAGGCTACCTAACTTATTTACCTTAGAATTCAAATACCTATTTATATACATATTTAGATAGATAAAAAGTTAGTAGTTGCTCTTGTTCTTCTGCTTCCCCCAGAATATTTGAATAAAAATGAATTAACTCAATGAACTATGATGTCTGTTATGTCATTTAAATGATCTTATAATGCATTTTTGCTACTTCCCCATTAGGGCAATTTCAAAACTTGAAGCTCAGCTCAAGCAGGTAGAACATGAAAACACACTGAAGCTTCGCCACATCACCGAAGGTCGTTTAAGAAACTCGTGTGCCAAGTGAGTGAATATTCTGACAATGTTACAACAGGTCATGTGGTTTAGAATGCTTTTTAATGTGTTTTTGCTAAAAAATGGATTAAGATTATGTCAGTCAGTAGGTTAGACTATATTAAACAGGTGATGTAATCCAGAGTCTTCACATGTCAAGAAGTTATTAAAAATAAATACTTTGGATAGTATATGTGTGACTTGGCAGAGTGTCTGTGGTCTTCCCAAGTGAGTGTTTGGTAGGTCTCAATTGCTCAGCCCATTAGGGATTCCCATGCTCAGCAAAGGTCTCGGGAATAAGATCTAACAGTCCAGTTAGACATTGGAAGTTTTCTTTGATCCTTTGTCATTGATTTGAAAGGCTGAGAACTACTTTTTCTAAATATGGTTTTACAGGTATTCTGGGAGTAGAGTGGAAGTTCAATTAGCATATCTAGTCTGAGTTGTGATTTGTGTTAAGGAAATTAAAGTTGGCCTGTATTCTGGTTGTGGTTGGGTTTTTTTTTTGTTTGGATTTGGATTTCTTTAAACATTTTAAAGACCTGAAAAGCTTTGTGCCCCTTTGGTTTTTATTATTTAATTATGGCTTCTTCAGTGTCTTTCCCAGTTCAGCACTGATGCTGTGAAGCACAAAATATGTTATGTAATGGCCATTTGTGTATATAGAATAGTAGTGTTTTGGGGGGAAATCTCTGGAGGGTTTGGGGTTTTTTCATGCTTCTGAAGATCCAAGTAATTTCTGGATTAGTATGTTACAGGGACAGATATCTGTTTCGAGCTATTTTAATACTTATGAATAAGAACCCTCAACAGAGAACAGAAAAAAAGGAAGACCTGAACATGGCAGACCATGTATATCAGGGAGGAGGATGTAAGTGCCAATGTGGATTTGGAAGTTAATCTGTCCCTAACTGATCTCAAAGGCTCAAAGAAAGCCTCATTCCAAGTGCCTGCACTGCAGGATAGATTTACAGAATAGTAGTTACGGTTCATCATTTGTCTAATCAAGAACCCTTTTTTCCTAATGATCACCTTATTTTCCTGTGTATAAAAATTTTCTCTTTTGATATTTCAAGATAATAAACTCATAGATACTTTTAAATTAATATGTATCTCTCTCAGGTGATCAGTGATTTTTTTCTTGTGTGTTTTGGGTTTTAATTTCAATTTGTGTCAAAAATAGAGATGGGCTCAGAGGGCTCTGAGCTATTGGAATAATCTCCACCAAAATGTTTTAGGTTAATTTGTAGAGAACTACTTGTTACCTGAACTTCAGTCTGAGTAAGCAGCATTAAATTACAAGATCTTTGTGGAGTTCTGCATTCTGAACTTAATGCATAATATATGTTGTGTGATATATATATATTTAATAGACTTCACAAATATGTTTTAGAAATCAGTTCTCTCTTCAGCAGTATTCACAAGTTTGTGTGTTTAACTAGAATAAATAGCTGGATTTTCTTACCTTTTTTTATTAAATTAAAAATAAAGAAAAAGCTCTCAAGCCTTCCATAATTTTGAAGGTTTTTTGTTCCCACAGCAAGTTGGCAGCTCCTGATGTCAGCAGGCGAAAGTGGTTGATACCAGGAGCTGAGTATTCCATCTTCACTGGCCAGCCTTTGGAAGTCCAGGAAAGCCCCAAAGATAACAGATTAGAAGAAGCCTATATTCCCTCTAGGTGAGTTGGTTTCCTACAGTATCCACTATGATATAAAGTCAAACACTTCTAAAAAGTTCTATCCAGAATTGCCTAGATTTTGTATTGCTACATTCTATTCTTGTTAAATAGAGGTCTAAAAAAATGTAGATGCCATACAATTCCTTAAAAGCAAAACAGCCTTCTGCCCTCACTAATCTGTTATGAAATAAGCAGCAGCAGCCTTCAGTGCCTTCCTTGAAGATCAGAAAGCATGATCTGCATCTTGTGCCCCTGTCTTTATTCTCTCTGCTTTTGCATCCAGTTCTGCTCAGAGTTTGGACACGGTGTGCTCTGTTGTATTGGATGTTGGCTGCAGCTTTCCACCAGTGTGAAGCTTCAGGTGTAATTCAGTAGTCTGCCTTCTTACTCAGAAGTTCCTACAGCCTGTGTCAGGATGTGTTTAGTTCTAAGGACATGCAAGTCACCAAATTCAACCCCCTCTGTTCAACTTCAGACTCTTGGATTTGCTATAACACAATCCTCTGAGTTCTGGGCTGAAATTAAAAGACCTTTAAAATTCCTGGTTTGGCAGCTGTAAATCTCAAACTAAATTTCCCCAGGTTCTTGTGTATTCAGCTAGTATATGGGTATGTGAAATACAGTAAAAATCTTTTTCTTTCCTCCACTGCCTCATGTTCTTTAAGGCACCATTCCCCTCCTGAAAAAGACTCCTCACAAGAAGACTCTTCAACAAACACAATAGAAAAGGAAGAAAACGAGATGGCAGAAGCACCAATTATAAAAGCCTTTCGAGAGCTCGAAGAAGGAAAAGCATTTAAAGATTGGGGTACACAGACAGAAAAAGAAGACACATCAGCTAGTAACTTCTATTTTTATATTCCTGAACTTGTCTTTACTGGCTTTTCTTTGTTTGGATGTCTTTTGGGTTTGTTATTCTCAGCATTAAAGTCCGTCAGACTTGAGTGATGGGCTAAAACCAGTTTTAGCATGCAAACTGGTGGAGTTTTCCTAAGGAAATGCAAAATGATATAGCGAAGTGACTTGTTTAAAATAGAGGGAATGCAAAGGTTGCTGTTAGGTCTCAAGCTAGAGAGTAGTTAATGTAATTTCTCCAAGAATATCTCAGTATTTATAAACAGTTAATGGAGTCCTAACAAAGCTCTGGCTGGCTGTACATCTGTTTTAGTTTTGTTCTCATGGTGTTGTATCAGTGTTATTAAGCAGGCCAGCATGTGCTCCCTAGAACTGCACTGAGCTGTTCTAACAACATTGATTTAGGAAGCCTTGTAATTAGAAAACATGGAGTCTCTCTTAAATGCTTGTATTCTTGGTTCAGGCAGATACTCCAACCCTCTTCCCTAGAAGATGCTTTTGTCCTCCTCTCTGCTGTCTCTTCATTAAATTGGTGTTATTTAGCATCACTTCTCCCACATGTGCTGCAAAGGATCTTTTTCATGAGTTAAACTTCCATGAATATGATGAGACAGAAGTGAGGCTTGAGCAAAACAATACGAATATGTTGATGCGAGGCAGACTAAGTGCAATCTTTGTACAGTGAAAACTGAGTACAGCGGAATATTTGGGAGTTCCTGTATTGATAAAGACTGCTTAATAAACTAACTCTTTCCTTTTAACTAGAAACATCAAATCGACGTCAAACTGTTGGGTTTGTGGAAGCATCTTTTGTGGCTAACCGATCCCCAGAGAAAGGTAAAGACCACCACAGACCCAAACGGTACAGCTCGCCCTGTGGCCAGCGGTCATCGTCCCTTCCTCCTTCAAACAGGAAATCTAACACACCAAGTAAGTGATTTTTCTAGGGTTTGGTTTGCGTTGCTCAAAAAGTAGAAGTAAATAATGAAAGGCTGCTCTGGAAGAAAGAAGGACAGGATTTTAGCATTACTGTAACAAGCTGGGGAAAAAAAAAAGCCTGTCTGTAATCACAGAAAGTGTGAGAGCTCTTAAGTTTATTTTCATTTTTCTATGTTGGGATGTGCTTTTCATCTAATTTAAATAAACACGTAGGCAGCTTTGCAAAGCATTCTTTTAAGCTGTAAGCATGTGATCACATGAGTGGGAGATACTGCATTGGCAGAAGTTTTAGGTAGTTAAACATACTTTGCCTTTTGCAGCAAGAAGAGAGATAATGTTGGCTCCGGTGTCTGTGACATACAGTCCAAAACGATCTCCAAAAGAAAACCTCTCTCCTGGATTTAGCCATTTGCTTAGCAGAAATGAAAACACGGTGACAAGGTACAGGTTCCATGAATCCTGTTGTGTTCTGATCATTCCTAGAGCAGCAGTACGTTTATTCAGGCTTAACACTGCTATTTCATATTCATGAAAAGTCCAAGGAAAGGACTTGTGAAGATTCCTGAATACTAAGCTAATTTTTACTTAAAAAAAAATAACCTTGCACAAAAGATCTAGAACAATTTCCCATCTTTAGCATTCACCAGGGTGAGATGTTGGGTTTGCTGTTGACTCAACATTGATTATAGAAAAATTGTTCTGTGGTGTAAGTCCAGATGGATGTTCTGCTTATGATCTTTGCTTGGCAAGGCTTGTGGGGTTTGAGAACAGACTTAGCTGCAAGATTAAAGTGTAGGATGCACACATGAGGAAGAAGAACTGTCTAGCGCTGCTCTGATGGTTCCTGAGTATGGCAGCATGGGAGTGCAGTGTGTTTGGGGGTGACAGCTTGGCCTGCTGCTGAAAGAAATTCACAGGAATGAGGTATCTCAGTGTGCAAATAGGAGTCTGTGGGGGTGTGGTGCTATGAGCAGTAATTAGAAGGCTTACAGTGCCTGTGGGGTAGAAATTGTTTTACAAAAAAAATCTGTTTATTTGGCCAAAAGGTGTGACAGTAGAAAATCTTGTATTGTTTGGTATGTGATTTCTAGCAAACAATTGTGTGCTTCCTGCTCTGTAGGTTTGATATACTTCTGGATGACCTGGAAACTGGCTCTGCATCTGCTTTACAGCACGGCAATCCAAGAAAAAGGCTCCAGTTTCTCTCACAAGATGATGTTGAAGGTAATCTGTCAAAGTGTGTGTGGGAACTGTTCTTTCTATGGTTTTTTACTCTAATTTCTTCCACATTGGTAACAACTGCTTAAATAGAAAGCATACACTTTATGAAGTCCAGCTTCTAAAATCCTCTAAATCTTGTCTTATTCCCATAGACGAATACCATTCATAGTGCATTTTATTATTATGTATATGTGTGTGTGCACAACCACAACAGTACAACAAAAATAATTAAATTGGAGAAGAAGGGCAATATGTTTTCCTATGCTTAACTCAGTTACACAATGCATATCTTAGTAGGGTCTATATTAAGATGTACATACTCAGTCATACTAATAAAATTCTATTGCTAAACACTGCATTACAGATAGCAAAGACTAATGATAATAAAGCCAGTTGTTTCAGATATTTTTAAATTGATTGAACCAAATCTTTTCTCACTTTTGTAATTCTTGTCATAATGATCTGCTTTTGTTTTTATGAATGTGGTTATTTAGACAATGTTTTCATGACAACTAGTCTACTTGGTGATATTTAGAAATGCACCATTAAAAGTAATTCCTAATTAACAGAGCCCAGAGATCTGTTTCTTAACCAAAAAAAAAAGATGCTGTATTGTGAAGATCCCTTGGAAGGTGACCTGTACAAATGTTTTGCTTCTTCTAGGAGGCTCACCTCAAGCAAGCTAATGAGGTTTCACTAATCACTATTGTTGGTTTATATACCTCCAAGATCACGCTGCTTTTCTTGTTGCTAGTTTCTTTTTCTCTCCTATGTAATAACTTCACAGGCAATCACCAAACAACTAAAAAGACCCCTGTTTTGTTGATAGGAAGGCAGCATTCAGGTGTCAGACACAGCTCTTGTGCTGAGTACGTCAGTGCTGAAACGAAGAAAGCTTCAGTGTGGGACGAGAGGAGCGTAGCACAAAACCACGAGCCAGTACCATCGCCTTGTGAGGGAGACTTCAAGTACACAGCAAGGATTAAGACTCTGGCTGAAACAGAGAGGCTTTTTGATGAGCTGACTCAAGAAAAGCAACAGGCAAAGATTGTTTTTATTCTGAAGTTGGAGGTAGCCTATACCTGTGCGATGTGTGGCTGAAACTCGTGCACAGTTTCTGGTGTTGCCCTAGGAATGTGCCATTATCATTCCCTGCTCTACTTCCCATGCTCCATCTGGTCCTTTTCTATCCCCAACCTTGTTAAAGGACAGTTGCTTTAACATAAACACAGTCTGCGTGGAAGGGTTGGAGTGAATTTACTTTCTTCCTTAGTGCCCAGTGGTTTAAATCACCCTTTCAAACAAGGGAGGTGATTTTGGTCACACAGCGCTCTATCCAAAATGATCCTTGGGAGGTTCTGCTTATGAGTGTTCACTTCTGTATCAGCTTTTGTATGGCAGAGTGTTACAGTAATGTTAAGTCAGCATTTCAGAGCAACTGTAACATATAGACCTCCACCTCCCATTTGGTAAGATTGGTGAGGAAGGCTTATAGTGGCTCCTGAAACGATCATTTACAGCTCAAGTATTTTCTGTTATCAGATTGAGGCTGCATTGAGTCGAATACCTTGTTCTGGTGGAAGAATGACCTTGCAAGCAAGACTAAATCAGGTGAAAAAGCTATGACTGTGTTCTTCTTAAGTTGCTCTTCCACAATTTGAGACTATATAGCAGAGATGAAAGTTCTGCTATATAATAAGCAGAATTACTGTGGGGAATTTTCAATACCACTGAGAATTGTTCCTGAATGTGGCTCCATTTTTGAATCTGTGTGGAAGATGTTCTCTAGACCTGACTGCATTAGAAGAGAACAGGGAAGTTATTGCAAGCTAATTATAAACGCTCTCTGAACTGCTGCGTGAAAGGTGGAAGTGTAGGTAATTCATATGCAAGTAATTCAGAAAAGAATAATAAGCCCTGAAAGCATTTGATTTCCCCCCCCCCCAGCTGGTACAAACTGGCTTCTTTTGTATGACTGTGTGCATGCACGCATACGTAACGAAAAGCAGAGTCTGTATTCCACGTGGCTGTGTATGTATCTTCTGTTTTAGTTTGAACATGGAATGCATTCTCTGAGTTACTGTGAGAATGGTCTCTTCTTTGGATAATGCTGAGAGGCAGATACAGGTGGTACATTAAGAAACTGCAGTGACACTGAAATAGATCCCTGAACCCTTAGAGGGGATGTTGTGCTGTGGAAGATGGGGTAGATTTGTTTGTTTGTTCAGGGGAGTGGCTACCTCAGAGCATAAGGAAGAAAACAAGAGGGTAAAAATAGGCAATATAGGTAAAAATAAGTAATATAAGTGGAATAGATGAGAGGGCTGCCTTGGGAAATCTCTGCAGGCTCTTTTGTTAAAAATATGTCTCAGAGTTGTGTTTGAGAGGTCTCTGTGGAGTGTACAACTTTAGCATTTCCTAACTTGTAATCCCAGGGCTTGTTATCAATTTATTAATGTAAAAGTGCATTCTAGTAAACCATGGAGCAATAGGATGAGGGGTAATGGTTTTAAACTAGAAAAGGGGAGATTTAGGTTGGATATTAGGAAAAAGTTCCTCAATATGAGGGTGGTGGATCACTGGCACAGGTTGCCCTGAGAGGTGGTGGAGGCCCCATCCCTGGAGACATTCATGGTCAGGCTTGATGTGGCTCTGAGTGACCTGATCTAGTGAAGATGTCCCTGCTCACTTTAGAGGGGTTGGACTAGATGACCTCTAAAGGTCCCTTCCAACCTTACACATTCTATGAAATCAATACTGCCACTCCCTGCAGGGTTCCACCCTTTCCTAATTATGTGTCTCTACTTATCAGCCTGTCCTAAACCTTGTCAAGGTTATCTCATTGAATATCATAAGTCAAAATACGTGAAACAGTTTAAAAAAAAAAACCAAACCCCAAACAACAAAAACCCCAACAACCCACAAATATACACACATACATTAAAATAATAGGAAGAGTTTGCAGGTCTGTCTCCAGTTTTTGGGTGCTAACAGAATGCAGGTACTGCATTAAAAAGGATGCCAGTTAACTATAGAAATAATAGGAGTTTCTTCACTTGAGAAGGATCACTGGCTTTTGTTGTATGTTAGTAATTCTCTTCTTTACCTGTTCCTTTTAGGAAGCTCTGGAAGATCGCTTGGAAAGGATTAATAGAGATTTGGGATCAATACGCATGACTCTGAAAAGATTCCATGTTTTACGTACCTCTGCAAATCTCTGACAGTTCCCTCTTGGAATGCAAATACACCTGGGCTTTGGGGTTGGGATGGGGTGTTTTTTTTTGCACTAATATGTAATTATGCACTCAGTAAATGCAAGTTGTTTTGTATTTTTATAAACCCTCAATAGTAGTTTTACAACCATGTTACCCTTGACAAACAGCAATATTTTGTACTTCAAACAGCCACCTCTATTTTAAAGAGATTTTTTGTTACATGTGAGAAATTGATGGTGAATCCTGTATTGTAATATTTTTAGAAATATTAATTATTTTTAAATAGTGATATTAAATTTATAATAAGAAACAAAAAGGCAGCTTGTTTTCAGAAAATGATGGTGTTATCCTTTTGCACTTGGTTTTCCTCACCATTTTATAAGTATTTATGCTATGATGTAAATATTAGCCAACAGGAAATTTTGAACTTTAATACAAAAAGTGACATGAATTCCCTGTGTTAAAGACAACTGCTGTTCTGTGGCAAAACCCTCTTAATTTAAACCTTGCAACGGGGGACGCTTTTCATCGCAGCGACACCGTGAGCAATACTTTGATTACAGCTGGCCAGCTGTAGACTGGTGTGTGTTTTGCTGGCTGTGTTAGGAAAATATTACTCCCAATGTCTCCCACCAGTTGTGGTGAGTAGTGTTTTGATACCACCGGTGCCAGGATTACCAAGACTGACAGCAAGCCACCCTGTCACCCAGTGAGCAGCTCAACTCCAGCTGACACAGGACTGTAACTGAAGTTCCTTTTTTAATACCCTGGTCTGGGTTTTGTGCCATGCCAAGGTTCCTTCCAATCACGTTCATTTCCAAATCAAATCCAAGCCATATTTGTGAACATACATACATTTTTCTTGGTGAAAAATACATATTTGCTAGTTGGCATATTGCTGAATTACTGTCCAATGTTGATATTTTAGTTTGTATTTTAATATTAAATAAATGTTTAATTAGATTCTTTCCTCCTGCCCAAGAACAATAATAGGGTCTGGGATATTACATCAGCGATAATGTAGGTTTTAATCGTATTGTGTGTTTCAAATTCTGTCCTTGCTCAAGATGTTTAGCCACCAATGATGTGATTATAGGGCCAGAATAGCTGTCATAAAGGAAGTTTGGGAAGGTCTGATTCTAAAATTAGTGCTGTGGTTTAAGATACATGGTGAAGTGCTGCCCTACCCCTGCACAGTCTCTTTGAAAAACTGTGTTTTGTGCAGCTGCTTCTGACCTTTGGGCTCTCTTAATGTGAGGTTGGAGTTGGGGAGAAGTCAGGGCTGGTAGTTACTCATTTCCCCCTTTACTCCTAACAGTAGCAACTTAGCCTGAAAGCCTAGAGGTAACTTGCTCAAATATACTTCAGGTCTGTGAGGAGATGTACAATGGTGATGGAATCCCACATTGTTACTTGCTGGTTTTACTTGGAAGCGGTTGAGGTCTATTATTTAGCTGAAGAAGTTTTCCCACCATTTTAAGTTACTAGCAGGTACAGTTTAAAAGCATTCTTCAAAAGTGTCGATCAGTCAGTAGGATTTTTGTAAGGAATCCATCACAGGAAAATTTTCTGAGTCCACTAATGGTCTTGTTTTCTTTCATCAGCACCACTGCCCAACCACACAGAATTCTCCTGACAGGCATTAGAAACAAGTACGTAAATCAGTTCAGCTACTTCCCTGCCTTTCCTTATACCCTTCCTTTCTCTCTGCTCCATTCTTGCCAGTGCTATTCATATTCATGTACTTTTTTTTTTTTAATACTGAATTGTGAGTCAGAATTTATTTTTTAATCAAAAAGTCCTCCTCCATCTGTTGGAGCTCTTTAAGCTATTTCTGTTCTATTATAACACTGGGGGG